>JAVSCE010021311.1:0-583035 GCA_032199065.1 Smutsia gigantea
AGTAAATCAATATATATATATCTACAATTTAGGGAAGTTCTATCTACCCAGGATAAATTGATACTCCACTATGTGACATAGGTAATAGGAAAAGACCGGAGATATACACTGGACCCCCAAACAAGCTTACAAAATAGTTGTAGAACTAAGAAACATGTACATCAAATTGTTTTTTAGTAATATTTAACAGTGCAAGGTAGTATATGAGTGTTTTGGGAGGACATGAGCATAGAATAGAGATTCTCATAGGTTAGCGTGCAAGAAAATGGCTATTAAAAAATACAGATTCCTGGCCTGCACTCCCAGAAATTCTGATTCACAAGGTCTGAGGAATCTGACTTTTAATGAGAACCATCAGTGATTTTTCTGCAAGTACTCCAGAGAAAACACTTTTCAGTAGGCTGAGGAGAAACTCCTATGGGCCAGAGTTACCAGGAAAGCAGGAGATAGGCCTCGGACTGGAGCCTGAAGGATGCATGATAGGCAGAGAGGGAAGGGAAGAAATCTACTTTTTCTTAAAGTAATTGTCAGAAACATCTGTATCCAAATACCAGATGATTATGATTACTGACAAAACATGCTCTCATGACATCCCAGTATAAGGCATATTACTCTGAAGCTTCCTTTTTTTTTTTAAATCTACTATAGAAGCAGATTTTAAATTGACTTCTTTTTCCCACTTTTCACTTTTGCCTGTTAAGTCTTGACAAGTTTCCTCACTTCTGAGTTCCTAAGGATCAAGGATCTTGAGTAGTGACGATACTTTAAATAACAACTATTGGGTAAAGAGTAGAGATACATTAGATGTCTCCCTCCACTAAACCAATGAAAAAAACCACCTCTTCCATTTTCCTTGCTGATAAAACTTGGAAGATTACAAAAGTTTTGCAAAGTTACAGGCTGCTTTTCCATGTTTATAGATATTTACTGTACAATAGGTTGCATAAAAAATGTGTCTATCATCTGTCATGCCGGAGACTTGGTAGTGTTTTCTTCAAAGCAAAGCAGACTTTGAAGGTGTTTGTTTGAAGGGAAACACATTTATGGACAATTCAGAGACTAATTGCATAGGCTGGCGATCAATTTGGTGTGAATGAAAGAAGGTGGCAATCGGTATCTCGCTGGGAAGTAAGAGGAGTCTCAAGACAACTCAGTCACCCAGCAGAGGGAGGTGAGTAACAACAGCCAATGGGAAAAGGACGACAAGACCAACACTTGCTTGTCTTTCTTGATTTTCAGCACTCTGTCTCCTACAGACATATGTGTATGATGAGACATGCAGAACAGGCAGTCACTGAGAGGTAGTTCTGAATGTCTTCAAGTCTGACATTCAAATATGGAAGACGTTACATTCACACTGGTGTTTGGTTCTCTTCTGCTTCCTGGATTCTCAGAAGACTAAATTTCCCAGCCACCCTAGCAGTTGGGCTATGTAACAAGTACTGGCCAATGTCCTTTAACCAAAATGACATTCTGGAATAAGGCAATGAAAACCCCTCCAACAATCTCTAGTTGCTCTTTTCCCAGACCTGGTGGACACTTCCTGTTGAGAGGGTGGAACACCTGAATATTTGAGTTACTCCATTGAGAAAAGTTATTCCACTTCCCATGGGAAAATGAGGCTTCAAGTTGCTACATTAGTTTTCTAGAACAGAACAGACTGTACTTAAAAATTAATGTGTATTCTCATGATATATTAAAATATTTTTTATTCCTGTTAACAGTGGCCAATAAGAATAAATATTAAGGGCCAATAACAAATTGAGCTGTCTGTTATCTTCAAAGTTCCCCTAAAGTTTAAATATTGAGCTATAAAGCTGTATCCCCCAAATAATACATTTATATTAAAAGTATTTGTCTTGGGAATTTAAAGTTCTTTTTGAGCGAGTATCAAAGATATTTCTGCTTCCGACTACTCAAGAAAATGAAATTAAAAAATGAATTAAATCTGGGTCTATGGAAATTCATTATTTTGAAGAATTCTTATTAGGACACTGCAGATGTAGATTGAGAAGTTAAATAGGTGAGCTCATGAGGTAGGACACGGGTGATTATATTAACTATTAACTATTTTGTGTTAATAAAGCTTGATAATCATAATAACTAGTAATTGCATGATTAAAACCTGACTCCATTAAGGAAGTAACCAATTTTGTAGACCTCTTGTGGATTCTTGGGATATAGTGCCAACCCTACTTTCATAGCTTCATGGTGTTAACCAGGACAGGGAAAGCTAGTCTGGCGCGCGTCCTTTCTGGCAGTCACTTGCCCACAGGGGATATTCTCTCTCTCCCTCCCGCTCTGGATGAGTGTGAATTCTACAAATGCATGAATCCATAAATGCAGTTTTGCATTCTGTTGAGCAAAACCACTTGAGATTTGCTTGTTAACATTCAGGGGATCCCCTTCAATGCCATGTGGAAAATGGGATGTCTCCCCTGAATGCATATCTTTCCTTCTCTATTCTCTCCAAATCTGACTCTCCATGCAGTAAGCTCCCCATGTCGGATCAGCACAAACCCGCCTATAATAAAATTTATGTCACTTTCTGCTCACATACAGATGGCTCTGAAGTGACTATGATGCAGTAATTCAGATTGAACTAGCACCTTTCGATCCGTTTATGAATGTTGTTGCATCCCCATGAGTGAATTAGTGCGCTGTGGTTTCTGGGCAACAGTATTATTCTTTCAAAATTTGTGCTGAATTAAAAATATATATCATCTAGGAAAGAAATAAGAAATTCCAGCCCTCCAACATTTATCCAGAGTCAGTTTCAGTTTCACTGCAGTTTTCAGTTATCTTCACTGTAGATTTACTGCTCCTAACTATTACAGCAGGGATGAGCAGAGATTGGGTTAAGAACATCAGACCTGACCTGGGGATTGTCCTTGCTTACATACTTAGATGTGCTAGCTTCTAAGTGTGGAAACTCTCATTTTCTAAGGAAATGAGTTGGTGCAGCTGGGCGGAACCCAGTTCTAACCCAGGCGTTTCCACATGAATAGTTTCCTCTTGGAATTGAAAATTAGTCAGCTTTTCTTTTCACTCACGAACTTAAGGAAAGCTTTGCACTGCAACTAAAATGGAGAGGTAGGATGAGTTGCTGAGGAAGTCCTGGCCTCTTGAGGGTAATGTCTTAACTATCTAAACTGACTAGCTGCAGATGAAGCATAGGGACCGTGGGCTGCCTAGTCAATGTGACAAAAAGAGCAGGGAGTGATTTCTGGGAGCTATTTGGTTCATTTTACTAATTCCGGTATCGTCTGAGTCACAGGTGGGACCGAGGAAGACTGAGGCCCAGCAGTCTTGCTTGTCACCACTTCTCCCTTGTCACTTCTTCTCTCTGACCAGTTAGACCTAATGTAAGTGTGTGGAGAAATGAAAATACAAGTAGCCAGGGAATGAATGAGTGAAAAAACTATTACAGTCATTCATTCACCGAAAAAGAATTTTTTGATTACCTGTTCAGTAACAGTAGACCTCAGGAAACACTGACATCATTTATAAGGTGCTGTGACATTATGATGAAGATCTCAGAGGATTGAGAAAGCACAAGGGGGGCTTTTCCTTAGGGGAAGAAGAGCTCAAGCACTTGGTCGTCCACTGTGGGATTTGGTAGATGGAGAGTTTCCTAAGGGAGGGCATATTTTTCCATGAATAAGTCGTATTAAATGCTTCAACAGGTATCTATTTGGGCTCTAGGTTATAATAAAACCCATACTAAAAATAACGTCAGAATGTATCGCTTATGTGAACGTGGGTTTAGAAGAATCTTAAGCTAACTGGGAGAAAATATTAATTCAAATACAGAGCATTTGCAAGTACTAAGAACCCATTGATCAAGATGTCAAAAGAGGATAATAGTATGGCAGAAATATTGACACACAGCCAGGTAAATATTAGCATGGTTTAAATGTTTGCTTGAATACTGATGTGGCACATTAGAAAAAGATAGCAAGTTGTGGAGTCAGACATTGGTTCCGATATCAATTCCACCATTATGGGGACTATAACCTTGAATGGGTTCCTTATTCTCACAGAGCCTCAATTTCTGCATTTTTAATTAATAAGTAAATGAATTAACTCATATGTAAATAAATTAAAACACAGATGGTAGTACCTACTCTGTGGCTTGTGAGGATTAAATCAGACAGTGCTTTCCATACAGTCATTGTAACAAAGTTATATATATATACACACACATATATATTTTTTAAATCCATATGATTTTTTATTTTTGTCATTTTGAATCCATCAAGTTGATCCAGCAACTTGAATACTAGAGCTTTTCTCTAGTTGTCCCCAGGAATACAAAGAGAATGAGGAAAGTAGTATTCAACTTCTACAAAACAGTATTAAATCATAAGACAAGGCTATATGAATATGCTATTGTCAAGTAAAGATCACCCAGATTCCTGTATTCTCCCTCCTTTATTATGAAAGGCCAGGCAAGTCCAGATGACCCCAATCACAGAGCCTTCGGTGTACAGGGAAAACCCTTCAAGTCACCATCATTTATGCACTTAGCCAAGAGATGGCAGTTGGAAAGGAGCCAGGCATGATATCTAAGAAGTAATTTGAAGATACCCCTTTTCTTGTGCTACAGATAGCTAGGGGAATGACAGGTGAAGATTAAAAAAAGCATGAAATTGGTCCTCTGGATGGTGCATTACACAGAAGACAGATGGGTGTTTATATCACTGCTTCCATAGAAGATCCTAGAAAGGAACCACACTTCTATGTGTTGGCACATCAAATGTGGCATGGCCACATGCACTTGGTCATCCACTGTGCTCATGCACAAGGAAGCTCCTGGGTGTTACCTTGCCAGCTGCCCTCAGATTCTGTGTGGTTTAGAGGCAGATGGAGAGCAGGGGGGCCTGCTTTGGGGCCTGCCATGGCAGGACAGGGGCACCTTTACAGCAGGGTCTTTCAACAGGCTGCTGGGTCACCATGCTGGGTGGAGGTGATGACCAAGATTCAGGGCAGTGACTCAGCTTGCAGAAGCTAAGGGGAAAGTCAGTCAGAGTGCCATACATGCTGTCAGGTTCTGACCAAGCAGGAGGAAGAGACAGGGAACAGCCTTAGGACCTTTGGAGGTATGACAAGAAGGGCCAGCAACAGACTTGTGGACAAGTGAATTCTTTGTGGGGTAAAATGACACCACACCCAATCTACCCAGATCTGCAAGGACCATGATCCACCCAACCAGACTTGCATGTGTCTGGAAACTATCTATGGAGGAGAAGCAGTCTGTACCTCTTCTGAGAGGCTAAACATTTTTACCCAAGAGATAAGTGGTCTCTGCAAAAAACATTGTCAAGAATTCATTATAAAGAAAAGTTGAAAGAATTTTACAGTGAACAGAACCAAGTAGATTCCACCACTCACATTTACTGTACTTGCTTCACTACATCCTTAGCTATCTATCCATCTCTCTCTATCCATCAATCTAATTTTGATGCACTTCAAAGTAAGTTGCAGACATGAGTACAATTCACCCCAAATTATGTACATGCTCAAGTATGTATCATTAGCTAAAGTTACAAAAAACAAGTTCTTTTTTTCCTTTCAAGATAAAATGTGCATGCAATGAAATACATAAATCTTAAATGTAGCATTGGACAGATGCCAGCAGATTTGCCCACCTGTGCCATCCAAACCCCTCTGTATAGAATACTACCATCACCCTGAAAGATGCTGTGTGTCCTTTCCTGTCCATTTCTGCCCACCCTCACCCCCAGGCAACCACTGTTTTTAAATTTTCCATCCTATGTTAATTTTTCCTATACCAAAATTATATTTCAGTGAACTCATAGAGCATGCATTCTCTTCTGTGTGGCTTCTTAAACTCTGTAATAAACTTTTTGAGATTCTCCCATATCATTACATACATCAGCTTATTCTTTCTGATTTCCAAATAGTATTCCAATGTATGAAATAAGTAAAACACAGTTGTGTATGTATAGTCTCTTGTTGATAGACACCTGTTTCTCAGTGGGTTTTAAAATCTACCATGTTAGACTAAGTCTAGGATTTGGGACAAAAGTTAATGATAGGCAGCATGTGGGGGGCTCAAGAAAACAACTAGATTGGTTATGTACAAAATGAATGAATAGCATTTTTTTCAGAATATCCCCGTTGAAGTGTGCTCAAATCTTTTAATCCCACTAATACTCATCCAGTGACAGAGAGCTAGTGTTTTCTTCTAAGTGCTTCTTTTTTCCAGCAGATGTGGGAAGTACCTTGTCCTCGCTGTGGCCATCACGTTGCTTGATGACTGCTGTGCTCTGTACAGTGTCATGCTGTGCCCTGGTTTTACAGGGAGGGGAGGCATAAGGTGAAGGCCAGGTGCTCAGGCCCTCTACCTGATTTCTGTTTTAACCACAGTTCCTTTCTTTCTGTCCTTAAAATGAAAATCAATCATAGTGGTGGTACCTTTGCTCAAATTGACATACTTTCTCAGAGTGCAAAGATTGGAGGTCAAATACAATGGAACACAAGGAAAAGCAATTTGCAAGTCACAGCAGCTGCTTCTGGCAAATGTCACAGGATAGGTGAATAAGAGAGAATATGGCATGCGTTGCTAACAGCAGTAGATGGGCCATGGGCTTGCAGCCTCTCACAAAAAAAAGCATGAGGGAATACTGAGTATTTCATTGTTAATTTATTACATGATTTATCAGCAAAGGCACATGTTAAAATATTTCCTAAAAATAAAAATGTGACTCCATTCACTTTCAGTTGAAAAAGCTCCATCAGTTATCCTTTTGGGTTGGAGAAAGTGGCTTCTTGTTTGTGTTTATTTTGTTGCATTTCTGTCAAAAATGAAATTATGCTAAATGGAATATCTGATCATTGGAGTCACAAAAGAACACTTCAGTCTAATGTTCTGATCAGTTCCTGGAGTGTTATTAGGCAAAATAGAGGGCTAGATTTGGGGAGGAAGGAAGGGATGTGGAAAAGTCTAATCTCTTTACATGCCATTAGACTAAACAGCTTCTAATGTCCCCTGGATCCTGTTGTTCTAATAGCACTTTCATTATTGATTACGTTAAGGTCTTCAGGGCCCAAGTCATACTCTGTGATTGTAAAGAAACTCCTGGTATTATCAGGCCCTAAATATTGGGTGGTTTTCTGCCTTAAATGGATTTAGGAAACCGGAACCTTTGAACATTTACTTCCAGAAGGATCTTCTCTAAGTGTCTAGGGCGACCCTTTCTGTGAGGCATTGGCTATAGATCCATTGACAAATACTCAGCCAACTGTTCTTTGAAAGGGGGTCTGTAACAAAGGCAGACCCCCAGACACAGGGAGAGAATTTTGTTGCAAATCCCCACAATCCTTCTTTTGTATGGTTTTTGAAGTGTCATTTTTCTCATGTGATCTTATTTAATGTCCTATTTCCTAACTTTAAGTTATTGCTCTTCTTAAACAAAAGTATGTTTTTTTTTGCTTTTTGCTTCCCCTTGATGAAATAATATAGTAAGAATTTATTAAATGAATGATATGGACCTCAAAAACATGGAATCTATTTTTAATTAAATATATATCCTATGTTATCTGAAAGCTACTGTCTGCATGTGAATTTAGTTTATCTTTTCTGACTGGTGCTGGACTTAACTTTGTAAAAATATTCACTTAGTATACAATAGATACTATTACATCTCACTAAGTATAATTTTGGCCTATGTATCTTTAGTTATGGCAACTACTTGACTAGTACTTAGCAGAAGAAAGGAGTTAGTCTCAGGTCAGACAAGAGGGAAAGAGAAAGATCTAGGGGATATTGATTAAGGCCAATGCTTAATGGTAAGTTGCACCATCAGAAGCAACAAAAAAAGAGAAAATAAACAAAAAACAAACCTCTCCCTCACCTGACGAGTAGGGAATCGGCTTGCTTTCTGTCCCATCTGGAAAACAGATGGTGGAACTGTTCTGTGTGCAGACTGGTAGTGCAAACCTTCTGACATCAGCTGTCAAAATAGTAAAACGAAAGCGAACATAAATGGCTGATGGTTTCACAGTCTTTGATCTTCAGGAAAATAAATAGAGAAGTTGGTTAAATGATAATTTAAAAAGAAAGAAGATGTCATCAGGGAATAAAGAATGGTACATTCTCATTGGGTCCAAAATATTTTCTCTGTGGCCAGATTAATAAAGGTTATAAAAAGATGAGACAACTTAATTTTTTACCAGGTTTTGGGCTGGGTCCCTGAAACTCTGTTCCAAGTTGCAGCTTGGAAATGTAATGGCTTTAATTAATCATGAAGTAGTGCCAGAAAAGTGTTGTCAGTATTGCTGTGGGTCTGGGCTGCATAAAATTCTGTTTTAACAACTTCCTGCCCACCCTCTCTCTTTTTTTTTTATTTAATATAAAGCCACGAAGAATGGGGGAAAGGTGAATTGACATTTTTCTTTTTAATCCAGCAGCTTGTGCATAGAACTCTTCATTATACAGAAGAGATAATTTAGCAAGATATGCACTGACAGAATTATATTTTACCATATTTAAAAAAGGGAAAATATTTTATTTTTACTGAGTTCCAACTATTGGGCTACATTTAAGCCAAAACTTTATAAATGAATGAAATAAGGATTGAAATAAGAAAGACATCCAGCCTCTATCCTAAGGTGGGAAGAAAGTAGATTAATATTTAGAAAATCAGAGGCCAGTCCCTGATCGATCACACTCAAGCTGAGTGATCATGGGCGAGTCATCACCGTTATCATTACTTTTCTTGTTTATGACAGATTTGGCAACATCGAGGGAAATCCATTACCATTCAAGAGCTTATTTCTGTTTATATACAGTGTAATAGAATATTGGCTCTCATCATTCACTTCAGAATTCATGACTTATTCATGCTTTTTTTTTTTTGCATGAACTTTGTCTCTTCTACTAGACCTTAATCTCGCTCCAGGTGGGAAAGATATTGCTGTCTTCTTGGGCTCAGCATCCAACTGATGTTCACTAGATAACTGTTAATCAGGAGTTAAGACTCTCCTTCATTTAAAATCATTTCCCTGAACATAAGTTAGGCCTAGTGGAAAGACACTGCTTTTTTACACTCAGTAAGCAAACGGCTGAATACTAACTCCCTGTCCAACTAATCAGGATCCTGCAAGGACACCGTCTAACCTGTCTGTGCCGCAGCCTTCTCATCTACCACATAGATGTGATGATATTTTAAAGTGCATTATAATGATTAACAGACAAGAGCGTTCTTTGACAAATTAAAGCTACTATCTAATTTTGAGTTGTTATCCTTAATAACTTTCTGTGAGAATATAGGGAACGGTTTTGCTCTCCTGGATGGATGCACGAAGAGGTAGCTTGTATAAATGTGTGGTCACAAATCATTGTTTGAGTATTCGTAATCAGTGTCTATTGTCTTGAAATCCTGAGTGGCTCTTGGCACCACTCCCTTTCAAGGCAGGATTTCCCCAGTTCAGGTTCAGACAGGCCCTGTCAGCCTGCAGTTTCCTCATTCTGGTGCTCCATATTAGAAAGGTTGGCATTTTGAAATGCATTCCCTTGGCTTCTGTAATGGTCTTGCCACTTCAGGGAATTCGTTAGCCAACTAGAGCCCTTAATTTGCCATGCTAGTCACCCTTGCTAAGAGAGGAGGTGGATCAGCCTGCTTTTGCCCAAACTCTGTTAAACTAGCATCATACCAAGTCACTAACAGGACGGGACCGTCAGAACCAACCCAGGTTCTGGGCAGCTGAGCGCTCACTGTGCCCCATGCATTTAGTTCAGGCGTCCGACTGTCAGGGTCTGTTCCCTGTGTCCTCGTGGACGGCCCCAAGGACAAGCCATTCACTCAAACACAGTTTGAATATATGTAGTGCATGCCTGGCACAGAGGGAGTATTCAGTTTTTTAAAATCAATTAATAAAGGATTCATATAGTGGTGTCTAATGAGTAGCTAGTGTATCCATAATTGAGCGGGCAACATAAGAAATATGTGACATGGTTCTATAGCAAATATTGTAATTTACTTCAGAAGACAAACCATGCATACACGAAATATTGGAGCATTAAAGTGGGGGTGGGTTTAAGTGACAGCATGGATGATTTGAACATAGGGTTGTAAGAATTCAAAAAAGTCCAGACCAATGAAAAAGTCTCATAGGAAGTGAAATTTGAGGTAGACTTTGAAAGATGGATGGATGAGAAGAAGAAAGAATGTTGCTGTTCCAAGAAGTAGTGACAACATGTGAAACAATGAGAAGGAAAATGGGTGTGTGTTTTACTCTTTATTTTGGGGAAGTTGGGTGAGGGGGTGATGGTGAGCATTTAAAACAAAATAGGATTACAGCATACAACCTATAGGAATACTCATACATATATACTAAGATATATGTATAAAGATGTTTATTAGCTTAAAATAGCAAAAAAAAAAAACCTGAAGTAATTTAAATTCCGTCAATAAGGAAATAGTTGTGATTTATGGTGCATTCACATCATGAAATACCAGGAAGTGGTTTTGAAAAGAATAAAGTAGATCTTTGCTGACATAAAAGACCACCATGGAAAGGCATAACAGTATATTAATGGCAAAAATTCATTCATGTAATATCCATCAACTTTGAGAATTGATTTTAAAAAATCAAAGTGGTATTTCAGGAAGATTGATGTTGTGAGATTGTGTCAAATTAAACGATAGCAGTTGGAAGTGAAGAAGGATGTTGGGAGATGTTTACATGAACACAGATCTAGGGGCCAAGGGTGTAGACCTGAATGGTAGAGAGAGAGGAGGAACCCAGAGACATTCTGAAGATGACTTGGAAGGACTTCATGACAGATTCTGAATTTAGGGGATGGAGAGAGAAGTGAAAAGAGACTTGCAGGTTTGAATTTAGGGAATGCACACTGAAGAATGATTACTAACTGGAACATTCTGTATCAATAGGAAACGTTCTTTAAAGAAATTCTTTTTTACTTTGTTTTGTTTCTCAGGATGGAAGAAACAGTACGAAATCTGTTGCAGAGTCAAGGACCTCCAGAACAGAGAAAAGAAGAAACTGTTAAAATAATGATCTATCAGGTACCCCATGTTTCTTACTCCTGGCTGGGTACCCACTGGGCTTGTTTTTCTTGTATTTCTCTAGCTCTGTCCTCCCTAACCCAGAGAGAGACATACTACGATGGTCCAAACCCCGGAGCTGGGAGCCAGTCAGTCACTTCTGTGGGAGAAATCATGTACATGTTTATTTAACTCATTCATTGCTTAAACTTTGACAGTGAAACAAATCAAATTTGGTTTCAGGAAGGTATAAAAAATAAGTTCATAGTGACATAGAGAAGCCTCTGTAGTTTGCAGTACTCTGAGATCAATCTGTAAAAGAGGAACCTACATTATCTGGGAGCACAGGGGAGGGAATGACTCATCCTGTGGGGGGGGTTCAGGAATGCTTCCCGGAGGTATGGCAGGCCGTCAGGGTGGACCTGAGGAGTCGAGAAGGAGAGGAGGGACACTCCAGGCAGCAGGGAAGCCTGGGTAAGTGTGCAGTGACATGCATTTGCGTGGCAGGCTTACAGAGAAGAAACTCAAGGTAATGAAATGATGGCCTTATGAGAGAAAACATTTAATGGTGTGACTGAGGGTGAATGGAAGAGTCAGATGAGGTCATGCATGTATACAATGCTCACAGGCATGGCCTTGCACCTGAAGCAAAGAGAGTAAGTGGTCAGTAAGGTGACAAGCTCTTACTCTTCAGACAACCCCTACCCTTCAGTTCTTTAACACTAGCAGAGTGGCCAGGTGGGGAAGCCAGACATCTAATCTGATTATGTCCTAAATTTACCACACAGATGAGAAGATTCTGGCAGCGTAGGACATGGAAATATAGCGCAAAGAGCTTATCTAGATAGATAAACTGAGGACTTTTATTGAAAATCACATAAAGTCACAAACAGACACCCAATATCTATTGCATATCTATGGACAGAGAACTAAACAAGCTAAAGAAGGCAAGGAAATGGGCAGAAATTTGAGGTAATCACTGGGCAGCCCTGGTCTTTGGCTGACCAAAAAGCAAGTGGGTTTGGAGACGCATGCGTAGGAACGTGGCTGGTGAAGATAATTCCACAGTAGCTTCCTAGAATTCATGAGTTCAAGGCTCTGCAGCCCAATTTGTTACGAAGACGATTAGAAGAATCTGGTAACAGAAGTCACGGTATCATGCCAAGGTAACAAAATTAGGCAGGGTTAGCCTTAAGACGTCTACATCCTAAATAGCTGACCCTTGAAACATATACAGGACTAACTTAGGACAATTGGGGACAACTGTCCTCCACCTCCTGTGACAGCAATGGAAGGAGTTAAGTGACTTAAGCTACCTCAAAGGAGATAAAGTTAGCCCCATAAAGACAGTAGAAAAACCACTAAAATCCCTTTCTAGGAAAAGGGTTTAGATTCTTCTCAAGGGGATGGTCTTTACATAGGGAATGCATGGCTCAGCTTTTCCTGACATGTGATTGCCTCAAGTAGGGATAAGGGTTGACATCCTCCTAGCCCTGAGTCTTTCCCAGGCACTTTTATATCTGCTTTGGTAGGAAATTGAGGTATAAGTAAAAAATGGGACTTGATTCTGTATTAAGTGTTTCTGTACACCCTACAAGTCATAAGAATCTGAGATGTAAGGCGTTTGTTCCGCTCACAGGTAACACCAGACTTCACTGAGAACTAAATAATACAGCATCTCTCCTCTGCTTGTTCCAGTCTCCTTACTGAGGCTCTGTTTCATCCAGGTTCTTGTTTTCTTTCGATGGCTCTTTTCTAATCTCCCTACCACTTCATAGCCAAATCTGTGGGCTAGACATCTAACATCCTCATCAGAAGTCATTTTGTGAAACTGGAGGCTACTTAGCGAAACTGATACACTTTAAAACATACGTTTTAAAACTGTCTCCTCTCTGCGCCCCAATCTATTAGATTTGGGAAATTAGCTCTTCCCTCTGGAAAGGACACTGTTATTAACTTGAATTAATGCCACACAGAAGGAATTTTTCAGTCATTGCTCTAATTGGCTTCAGGCTCATTACCTGGAAAATGGGAGAAGGCCCTGGGTTACTTGACCCATAAAAGTCCTTTATAAATTTAACAGATATTTCATGAGCTTCTAGTATGTACTAGGCACAACTTTGTTCTCTGGGGACTCAAGAAGTGAAGGTGAGGAGAATGGAAAAAGAAGTGTCTCTGGGTGGCACTGAGTCCCAGGGAGTTCCCCTCATCTCACCCATTCTGGTATTCTAATATGGCTAATGGTAGGAAAACGGATTGTGTGAGATGTATGTGGATATATTGCTGGGACATGAACACCTCCCTGAAGTCAGCTGCTGGGTTTCAGGTAAAAGCTGGGAAATTTATTGCTTCATAATATGGGGTGTTATTAGCACATCTGACTCAGATTTTCCAACAGCAAGATTTCTTTGACAGGAGCCGGAGGCCCATATAAAGCTTAGGCCCATGGGAAAGCTGAAATATGTTTCATTTTCCATTGAGGAAGTGTTTGCTCTGAGGCCTTTATCATTGAGTTAATATAATAATAGCAGAGTGATCGTCTTCTGTGTTCAGGGTCCATGCTAATCGCTTTGCCTGCATTAAAGGGTAGTCGTATTTTGGCCAAGGGATGTGTTCCTGAGGACCTCTCATAATTTGTTACTTGATTAAATTATAACTTGGATAGTTCACATCAACCCTATCAAAGAACGGTGGGTCCTTTTGTTTAGCAGCTGAAGTGGACCCACCACAACACAGTGGCTTAGTGTACCAGCTTTGCCGTTGTGCAGTTCTTGACTCTTTTTAATTTGGAGAATTTGCATTCTTTCACATTTTGTGCATGAAATGTTATTAGTACATTTTTATGTGACCGTAATTTCAAATTTGCCTAGTTCCCACTGAATGTAGCTAGTTTGTAACCCCACAACTTTTTGCAGGAGGTATTGCCGCTAACCCCATCTTCAGACATGGGAGAGCTGAGCTTGTGCCCAGACATTCACAGCCTGAAAGTACCTAGAAGGGATTTGAACCCCAGTCGGTCTGACTCCATGGCCTCAGCAATTTATGCTGCAGAATTCTGGAGAGATAAAGTGACGGTGCCCATCTTACCCTGCTGGTTATTATTTAAGTTGGGACCTGAACCTAGGCCCTTCTACTTGCTATCTGGAACTCTCTCTATTCATTCATCCATTTCCTCACTCATTCATTCAAATAACTGCTATTCATTTACTTTTTTACCAAAGTGTATTAGTTTCCTATTGCTGCTGCAACAGACTTAGTGGCTTAAAACCACACACATTTATTCTTGTATGGTTCTGGAGGTCAACAGTCTAAAATCACGGTGCTGGCAGGGCTGCATCCTTTCTGGAATGTTCAGGAGAGAATCGCTTCCTTGCCTTTCCAGGTTCCAGCATTCCTTGGCTGTGGCCCCTTCCTCTGTCTTCAGAGTGCGTCACTCCAGACTCTGATTCCATTGTCGTATCTCCTTTTCTGAGTTTGACCTCCTCCTTTGCTTACAAATACCCTGTAATTATATTGTGCCCATCCGGATAATCCAGGATAATGTCTCCATCTGAAGAGCCTTCATTTAATCACATCTGCATAGTCCCTTTTGCCATGTAAGGTGGCTATTCATGGGTTTCAGGGATTGGAATGTGGACATATGTTGGGGAGTGGCTTATTCTCACCCTAACATGTTAACATAGCAGCCTGCCAGTACCTAGCAGACATAAAGCTAAGTGCTGGAGATACAAAGATGTGAGCTTGATAGAGGCCTTTTCCTGGAAAGCTCAGTTTGCTGGAGTGGAGGGAAGGCAAATAATCAAATATGTGCAACAGTGTGCTCGGAGCCAAAGTAGGAGCTTGCATGGGTTCTGGGGACACAAGGAAAGATGCCACCAGATGTACTGCGCTGCTCCCCCCGGAGGCTCTGCCTCTACCATGATAATCTGTTTCCCTTTGTTTTAGTCTCTGTGTTCTCTTGAAATGGACTCAAGAGGCATGACCTTCCTCAGGAGTCCCACTGCCTGCCTTTCTCAGAACATCTTATATCCCAGTATTTTAATACAACATCAGACTGTCAGGATATGTATGTTTGGTGTTTTAAGTTTACAAAGCACACAAAATGGATCTCATTCATTCATTCCAACAGCCTCTGAAATAGATATCATCATGCCCATTTAATAGAGGCCTTCTTCAACTCTGGCAAATGCTGTGATGAAACTAGAAATAAACCCCTGACTCTCCTAAAGAGGGTATAACAGACAGACCTGAGCAGCCATCTGTGGGGTAGTTTGGTGGCGGGGTGGGGAGCGGGCGCAGCGTGAACTCCCTAGCTCATGAACTCACTGTCTCAAAGTACAGAAAACAGGTGAAAGTAAGCTGAGATGAGTAAAGAGGCCATGTCATGTGTGTGCCTGTCATTTCTCCTGCGGGAGAGAAAATACCGTGAGTAGGAGAAGTATCATCATTATGTGCAGAAAAAATGGCATACCTAGCACCTGGGGCAGTCTCCTTTTGTTAGGGGCAAAGAGAAGGCCTCAAAAGATCAGCAGCCCAGGAATCGGGATTAAGTAGAAATGTCTCCACACCCTTTCTGCTTTGTTCCTTCCTCCAGCTCACTCTCTCTAGGTGTTTTGGGGTTTCTTGTGTGTCCTGTCATGTATTTTGGCCCCCCAGGTCACCATTTCATTTAGTTATGTGAGTAGGAAACATGTTAGAAAAACCAGTTACGATTAGACATGAAAGTGGGCAGTTAAGCATAAGTGAAATGGAGCAACTACTTGGGACAGGCATCCCTCCTTCCTTCAGCTGCATCTGCAGCAGCGGAGTGTTTGAACCCAGCGCCTGACTGAGGTGTGGATCAACGCCAGCGATGGATCTCCGCATTTACAGTTATCCGTCTGCAGCTTCCTTCGGTGCACCTTTGTTGGAGCTACTAAGACTTACTATGCTCTCTGCTTTTCTATGTAGAACGGGAATTGAACCCATATTGCCTACTTCACTGAGAAGGAAAAAGTGGGTGGACAGGTGGAAATAATTAACGAGGGGAAAACAGACCTGCACATGTTATAGCTTCTGCCACCAACAAGACTATGACCTCAGACAATCACTTAAACGCTCTGGGTTCCTTGTTTTTCATATTTGTTCAAGAGGACTTTGGACTAGATTAGGCTACAGTTGCCAAATAATGTTAATGGTTAACATGGGCCCGATATAAGAAAATCAAGTCACCCCTGGGGGTTTACATTCTATTTTTGCACTTTGATAAGAAAATAGGTACAGAGGTTTTGTCTTTGTTTTTGTTTTGTTTGTTTGTCTGTTTATTAAAAGACAAAAGCCTTCCTTTTAAAAACCATGCAGTAATGACGCACACCTGGTTTAATGCCAAAGGCAGTAGGGAGTGGTGGAGATGGTGGCAAACTGGAGAACCTCTGGTCTAAAGAGAGCAGTCACAGCCCACCTGCGGCAGATGTAGATGACCAGAAATACATGCCAGTGTGAACGGATGGCCATAGGTTTCAAAAGATTACAGGTTTCTAGGGGTAGTTTCTTAGTCTGTAAAGAATGGCTTATTTTCTTACACGTGGACCGAATAAAATGGATGCTAGACTAAAGGCAACCCTCAGAATAGGAATATGACTTCTAGGGTTTCTTCTTGCTCTTAGAACTCTACAATGCTGATGCCCCTTGTAATCCTCTGCAGCCTGGCCTACACAAAGGGTGGATGGAGTGCCTCTGCCAAGAGCATGGTGACCTAGTACTAGCCAACACTTGTTGAGCACCTACTGTGTATACCAGTCATATTCTAATCATTTGACAAATTTGATCTCACTGAATATCCACAAGAACCCTTTGAAACAGGCACTACTGTTTTCCTCATTTTACAGAGGAAACTGGGACGTGGGGCGGGTAAACACATTACTGGTAGTAGGTCACTTGAGCTCCTTTGCACCTTTTTAGCAGGCTGAGTAGGTCACTGTGACAATAGTACAGAAACTTTGTCGGGGGAGGGGTGGTGAGTCATTGTCCAGAAGATAGCACACCACAGTGGTTCCAAGTCTGCCTCCCTTCACCTCTTTGCACCCCCACCTCCATGGAGAGCCCCAAGCTGTGTGTTTTCCAGGCCCAGCTCCATTATTTCCAATGATGGCTTGTGCTCAGTCATTGATCTCTTATCCTGTGTTTAAAGCAGTATGATATGTTACCCAGGTTGTTTCCATTTGAAGTGATCTAACTGGGAATCAAAATGACTTTTTTCTAGTTCCTTAAAGGTATTCTCAGATGTGATGAACCAGGTAGTGTTGGGGAAAGGGGTCCCTTCTAGTTATCTTAAAATCTGTCAACCATCAAATACATATCCAGTTCTTTACATACCCGTGGCAAAGGCTGGGACCTTCCTCGCTGAAGCCCAAGGCCTTCCTAGCAGAGATGTTTATTTCACAGTTATTGTAATTCTTACCAGGGATAGGAAGTTTGGGACTTTAAACTTCGGCTTCTTACCTTGTAATGACTTAAGCAAATTAAAAAATTTAAGTGCTCTAGCAAGGACAGCTGGGGTTGAAAAATATTAAACAACTGATTATGAAACATACCTTTTCTAAGAAAGCTCTTTTAAATACAGTATTGCTAGTATATTTAAAGTGTGAATTTCCCTTAATTCGAATAGCACTTTTTTTCATGCACGTATGTCAATACAAGGCAAAATTGAAGTGTTTGTAGCTTTTCAGGAGCTGCAAGATTCCTTACTTTATTTCATGGTGTCAGAATCACCTGAGGGAATCATGACGGATTCAGCTCTGTGGTACCTCCTTCTGTCTGCTGACTTGGAGTGACCTCTTGTTTCGTAGTGGCTTAATTTGATGGGTCATTTTGATTTCTCTGGTCCATAGATGTGCTAGGAGCCATTGAGGCTTTTAATACCCATCCACTCCACCATCCTCATTCCCTCATTTTGGAGAGGAGAAAATGGGGTTACAGTCCAGCACCGAGTTCTCAGTCCAGTGCGTGCTGTATGCATCTAAGCTGTGTCTGTACTGGCTCCTTCACACACAGTGTTTGTTTCCGTATGTGTCTGCACTTAATGAGTCAGGAGACCTGAACTCTTTACAATCTTTTAGAAGAGCCAGACTGTAATTCATATGAGTGTTTTACTCAGAAAAGTGTTTCTTTTTTGTTTTTCCTTTACCTAAGCAAAATGTGGTAAACAAATGCAATGTATAGATCAGTAGTGAGTACATTCAGTGGGTGTGCACCGTTTGGAAAACCATCTTCTACTGTGCGTCTGCTGATAGAGTTGCTAGGTCCTTGCACAGGTATTTATAAAATTGTAAGATACAATGGGATATGAAATACCTTTATGGAGTGCTTTTGTCTATGTCTGTGGTCGATAATCTCAGGAAGTCTCAAGTGCCTTTGATTCTTCTGTAAGAAACCTGGCCTTTTCTTTGAATTGCTGTGAACTTTGGATGGCTGCTGAAGTGGGTAATGGTTGTAAAGGGAGTATTTTTATTGTGTGTTAAGTTTAAATGGCCGAAACTGTTCCTGGAGGAAGCAGTGTCTTCCTTCCTCTTTTGGTTCTTTTTTGTTTTGTCTTCAGCAACATCTTCTTTTCACATTGTACCTTTCTAAAAGTAGAATTTCTAAAACCAAAATGTGTGATGAGATTCAGGACAGCCACAAACATCATCTTTCCTGAAATAGTCCCTTTCTCTTTGAAATTATTCTGTAAGATGAAATAGGATTTTACACCCTACAGAAATACTTTCCAGAATTCCAGAAGTTTCCAAACAGTCTCATTGGGGAGCATCTGCTTATTGGTACACTGAGGAGAGCCTGTACCTTTGGAGTCCCCAAGTGCTGTGAAATACTTTGAAAGGAATAGGGTACTTCCCAGTAGTTTCACTAAGAGTTTAAATAGTTGCCTACATTCTTCTTGGGAATTTAAAATCCCTGGTTTAATGGGTTTTGACTCTCCTTTCTCATTCTCAATTTCTGCCTCAGTTCTGTGCTCAGATACGAATACTTCTGTTAGATAATTTGACCTTGAATTGAACTCTTACTAAGTAAAAGCCGAATATGGTCTCTTTGTTAAAACAAATATAACCTATGAATAAAACGACGCTCTGGAGAAGCACCTTCTGTTCATGTAGGTGAGCCAGATACTGCCAGTGAGCATGGACACTTTCCTCAGCTCAGCTCAGCAGAGGGCTGGACTTTATTTTGAAATAGCCAGTAGATGTCTCAGGTCAGGGGGGTTGTGGATAGAATCCAAAGGACGTTGCCCTTTAGTGGTGTGTGGCTTGTGCAAATACTTTGGATCCTTGGGATCATTAACCAGGCGTATGAGTTACTTCTTCCTTTTAGGAAACAAATGTATTGGAACAGAGCAAAATCATGATGGCATCCATTCTTGAACTTTGATCCTATTTTCTAAACTCACTTGAGGATACAAAACTATAATTTCCTTTTTTTTTAGGACTTGGTTTATCAATGCTTTATGAAATGGAGATAGAATAGTCTGGGAGGAAATGTGCAATTTTGGAATTAAGAAATAGTTAAGAAAGTCATGGAAAGCATCTGCTAGAAAAAAATACACTTTTATTACCGAGCCCTCTCCTATACAGTAATCTTTCAGCTCTGTTGTCCTTATTGATTTTGTCTGCACAGTAAGCGCAGCATGGCAGTGAAGAGGAACCCCCAGGTGTGCGGGGAGAGGAGAATGGTCTGCCTAGACTGTGCTGTCTTCATTTAAGCCACTCCAAGATTTAGGTGTTAACTGACCTGACAGGCATACCTGAGGAGACAGAAGAGTGGTTCTTACAGGCGCAGAAGCTGGTATCTGAGCCCTATACGGCAGGTTCCGGGCTTGGAAAAACTGACCATCTGCCAAAAAAGTGCCTTCCCCAGGACTCAACTGTGAGACAAGGGGTTAGGTAATGATCAGTTTCTCAACCTGCCTGAACCCCGACCCAGAACAATTCCACAGAGTCTCCGGCAGACGAGCCTGGGCCTTGGTATGATTAAACATTCCCTCTGGTGACTCTAATGTCACTGGGATTGTGAACCAACTCCACCATCTTCAGTATCTTTACTAGGCAGCTCAGTTCTTTAAGGAGGTGTGTATGGAGAAGGTTCATATGGAAGTTTGACTTGCAGGGTGGAAGAGAATCAGAAGGTCACTGGAGGTTCAGGCGTTGTTTTCCCTTTCCCTAATTGTTTACTCTTGCCTGGAAAGAGAGGTTTTCTAATCTCAGGCTGCTGAGGGCCTGCGCCTGCCCAAATGTGGGGGATTTGCCCTTCAGGCACTGGGCTTTGTAATCTCCTCCGGCTCTGAAAGGGTGGAGATGGTGAAGTTCACCGAACATGCTCCACCCCTTGTAGTCTATTGGCTGCTCATTCAAATACAGATGCAAACGGTGCTCAATATTCTTTCTTTTCCCTATGTAAGAACTGATTTGGATTAATAATGGGAAGGAGTCATCTGAGGAAAGGAAAGTTGTAGCTCATTGAAAAGAATGCTGTGAATTCTTGGCAGCCCCTCACTTTCTAGGACCACACATAAGTGCAAGGGATTGTGGTTAGGGAATGCACGAAGGGGTAGTTAAGTAAGAAAAGGTTTCAAGGTCTTGTAGACTCAGAAATGGATCCTGTTCTTCTCAGTTTTGTCATCTTGGGCAACTGATTCAACTTGAGTTTCAGTTTTCTCTTCTCCATAATGGGTATAAGAGACTAAGTGGAAAGGCTGCTGTTTTCAGACTGCTTCCCCAAACATGATTTCATCTAACAGTCAGAGGATGGCATATGATAACATGAATAGCTCATGTTAAGTACTCAACAAACAGTACCAGTTATTAATTACACATCTAGTCCCATCTATTTGCTCATCTGTTCTTTTTCTTCCCACAGCCAAGCCCTTCTCTTACCCTGCCTCACTCTAGCCTGCCTTAGTGGCTAGCTCCACAGAAGCTAAAGGTTCAGAAATGAAGAAAATGATGAAACTATGAGAAATGCAGATATTTCAGGAGAGAGAAACGCAGGACCAGGTTCCTAAACAGGACTGGCCATTGTGGTGGTGTCTTCCCCCACTGTACAATCTGTCATCCCCAGACCCTATCTAGTAAGATTTTTCTCACTTAGATAAGTTTCTCTGAAATTCTATCCATTAAAGCATTATTCCATGTAAGAAATAAAGAATCAAGGAAATAAATACTTAAGGGAAGATCATTCACATGTTAGTGTGAACCAGTTAAATCCAAGGGCTTTGCTCTATCAACTCATCTCAAAAAACTGGAATTTAGGACATGGGATTTGAGGGGAAGAAGAGAGGAAAATTTCCTAAGGTAATTTAGAAGCTTGAAATCATTTGTGTTGATTAAGCCTGCGTGAGACATCACTTGACTAGGAGTGCCAGTGAAGAGAGGAGTTAGGAAGTAGCTTAGGAATACAGAAGTGAAGAGGAAACCAGCAAATCAAAGTTAGAAATCACAACCATCATTTCTGTATTTTGCCAAGTGTCATAGTGTACAAAAGGAGAGAGACCACTGGCCCCCTTGGCCTCCCTGCCCTCATTGCTCGCCCCAGAGCTCACGCTGGCACTGGAGTAACTGTTGCAGCCTTGGCCTGCCTTCCAGCCCCATGTATAGTGTGCCTTTTGTGGTGTGCACCAAATGTCAAACTGACCTGTTCAAAGGGACTTTGGGAGCAAACCCCTTGAACTGGGGTGTGAGGGCTTATATTCTTCTTTTATCTGTTTAAATGAATAGCCAAAGGCAAACAGTCAGTCAATCATGATTCCATTGTTGTGTAAACAGATCAGAGATGTTTTTCCAAATATGTTCAGTTTGGAAGGTTTGCCATCTCCCCAATATATTTTGATTCTACACTAAATTAATGTTAGTACAGTAAGTCCATTTCTCCACATTAAAGCTGACTCTATGCCCTAGTGTGAGTTAGTAATTATAAATGATCTGAAAACAGTTCCATTGGGAGTACTCTACTATAATGTCTTTAATTTTATTTAAAAAATAACTTGTAAATATATCCTGAAGATAAGCATTAGGCTGTATTTCTCTTGGGCCACTATTTTAATTTTTCTAACCCTACTGTTAGAGTATTTTTTTCTTCTTTATGAATTTTTATTACCTGTTTTCTTCTGAGTACTTGGACATCAGCATTGGTAGATCAGTAGTCAAAAATAATAGATGTTTTTCAATCTGTGCTTTCACATCATCTCGTTTGATACTCACATTAACCTTCCAAAGTAGGAAGAGCAGGATGAGTTCACATTATAGGTAAAGAAACTGAGTTTCACAGAGGCAGTTGGCTTTCCAGGGCTCATAAGGGCCAGGCTGCACTGGACTTTGTCTTTTGATTCCAAGTCTCATAGTTTGCAGGGGCGTTAATTACACACACAGGGGTTCTCAAATGTGGCTATGCCTTGGAATCATCTGGAGAGTTTTAAAAATTAGTGATGCCTTAGTTGCACCCTAGAGATTCTGATTTAAATTTGTCTGTGTGTGGCCTGGGCATGAAGATTTTTAAATCCCCACAGGTCAATTCTAATATGTAGCCTAGGCTGAGAACCTTTACACTAGGAGGCATTAGATTCAGCTGTGTATTTTTGTTTTCTTGCTCATCATGCTAAAGCAGCCAGGGTCTTGTCCTCATTTCCCTCGGAATAACCAGGCTAGTGCACTGAGTATCTGCAGAAGGCGGGAGTTGAGTTAGTTTGAAAGACAGTAAGTGCAGATAAATGGAAAGGTACTGGGTACTGTGGGTACTGTGGTAGGAGACTGCAGAGGATTATGAGTATGCCAGTGAAGCAGAGCAGAGGATTATGGGTGTTCCAACAAAGTGTAGCTGAGGATTGTGGGCACTCTGATGAGAGGTAGCAGAGGATTGTGGGCACTCCGGTGAGAAAATTCAGAGGATTGTGGGTAAGCTTAAAGCCTTTAGAGGCCAATAGCCTCAGTTCAGATCCTGACTGAGCAATGCACAAGCTTTGTAATGTTTGAGGATTTACTTAACCTCTCAGGGCCCTGCAACCTTACCCCCAAGGGATATGCAGTCCAAGGGTTGGTAGTGAGCTCATTGCTGGGGAGGCAGTGCAGGCCAAGACTGTTGGGAGAACATGAGGACATGGGGCAGGTAGGCCAGTGAGTACCCGGGAAATGACTGAGGCATACAGTGGTCCCAGCTCAGAGCCCAGCCTGGACGGGTTGAGGACTAGTGGCGAAAACCAAAGTGCTGAGGAAATCCCTGCTGGTAGTGAGGTGCTGCTGGCAAGGAGTATCATTACACTTGCATAGGTAGTAGGGACCCATGTACACAAAGAAAACAAGACAAGATTCTAAATTCACTCTAATTAGTGTTGCCTGTTAACTGAGCTTGAATCCTGTCTTCCTTTCTAAAAATTCCAACTAATAGCAAGTTTTAGAGAGTTACCAAGCTAAGACTTTATCCTTGACATAACGAAAGGCAGGCCCTGGAAAGGCAGCATAAACTTGGCAGAGACAATGGGCAGCTGAGCCACAGGGCTGAGTGTCACGATGAACTCCTTGAACCCCTCTCAGCCCACTGAGCTCAAAGCCCTCCGCTTGGAGCTGAGTTCCCAGAGTGGCCTGAGCTGTAATTGCCTCTGACTCTTTAACCAGTGTCGGGATAGTTCTGGGCACACACAGTCGGCTGAGTCTGATGGGCTGAGAGACTGAGAAAACTGGGCAGCACCCTTACTGCTTAGCATGAGTGGCAGCCAGTGCTGCAGGGCTAGTGGTTCAGGGACAGCAGAGTCTGTAGAGTGATCATCTGGTGTCATGGAGACCTGGGCTGCTTGGAATGGGTTGGATAATCTCATCGCTTATTACCAGCTGTTTATCGTCATGTTGATATGCACAAGGTGACCGGCCTCTGTGAGCCATGATTTCCAAGGGAAGAGCTGCGATGTGACCGACCGTGAGGTTAGCCACTGTGTGGAGATGAACAGGATGGTTAACAAGTCATAACTGCTCAAAAGGAGGAAAGTTACCTCCAATATCCAGTCACCGCATTTTGCGTGTGAGGACACAATGTCACAAATAACAAGGGTCTTTAGCAAGCAAGGCCACACTGCCTATACATAGCAAACCTGGAAGAAGAAACCAGTTCAGAATATCTGATATATTTTCCCCCTCCCTGTGGCAACAGAAGGCTGAGGACTAAGATGACCATAGGTGGGACTTAGAAGACTGTTTGTTGGAATAATTTGGAAGACCTCTAGGAGAGCCATTTGTCTCAGGAACCACACCTTGCCCAGCTCATGATCCTTTAAATGCACAGATTTTGCATGAAGAAAATGGCTACTCAAGTTTTGATGAGCACTTAACATTTCTTTTCATATATATATATTCTGATTTTTCTGATTGTCTTTTAAGATCATGCTTATGTCTTGCTAATTATCATAGTTTCTTTCTCTCTTTTACAAAGATGAATCATTGGCAAGGTCACAGGTGTCTCCACCAAAGAGCTCTCCGCCTCGCTTCTCCCACTGCGCAGTGAGTGGCTCGTCAGAATGTACATCCCACTCGATGACAAAGAAGCACCTGAAGTGATAGCTTCCTGCTGCTTCAGGGCTTAGGGATAAAAATAATAGTTTTTAATGTCAAAAAGCACACCAGGGCAGTAACGCTGGCAGGATTTCTTCAGTAGAATCCTCAAAAAATTGGGCCCTCCTCTACACTGAGTTTTGCCTGAACAGAGAGACAGGTATTATATAAATTGGACTAGAAAAAAATATAATAGTCTTGCTTTATCCTTATGTTCCATTTAGGTGCAAATAGGTGAAGCTTCTCTCTGATCAGACATGAGCCCCCATGAGAATTAACTAGATAATCTATCTCTGACTTTCAAAAGTACAACTAATGCACCTTATTAGGGCTTTTCTTTTAGGTAGCCCCAGGAAGGAAGAAGGTAGGAGGAACAGAGTACTTTGACTAGAGCAGATCCGTGAGTCTCCAGAAATTCCCAGGGCAGACATAGCTTTAAAAGTCGATATGTTACTATGTGAGATGCATGTTGTGAGGGTGTCCATTATAGGATGAACGTGCAAAATCTCATTTTCCAGGACTATAAATCAATTTAGTGGTGCTTTTATCTGTTACGCAAATATTCTGTCAGTCCATTGCTTTGTGTTTCCAGTGGCAAAATACTTAAAAATAGTTTTTGTTGAAAGTAGTTATGAATATTTAAGTAGTTCAGCATTAAGCTTACGTATAAGAAGGTGGTGTCACCCTTCATTTGGCATCATCATGTCCACTGACACTGGACATTCATTGAGTGCCTTCCATGTTGTGCAAGGTGTGGTGATGGGTGCAACATCTAAAATGTTATTCCTGCCTTTGAAGGTCTCTCATTATAACTGGGACCAGGTGAACTGCATACAATGACTGTTTATTGAACTGAGATTGACGAATCCTCTTCATTTGAACTATTCCTTGTTGCTACTGTTACTACTGTTCCATTTGAATACTTAATTCTTTCTTGGTAGAGGCAGTTGCCTCCCAATTCAGTTCTGGTTAAGAAACTCAGAAGACAAGTATTTTCATTAAAGCAGTTGTCAAAATATATATTAATATAGCATTGACCATATTTTCTGAGAGAAAAATTTAGACACATTGGTTATCTGACAATTTGTATTTTATATTTATGGGGACAGTGAGATAGAACATTTTAAATTGCTTAAATTTACTTTAAATTAAAATGCTGCCCAGGAATCCCAGGCATATGACTGCTCTGGATGTATATAAACACATCAGTAACATAGCTGTCCACCTACCAACCACTGACTAGTCAATAACTGAATTATTGGTTCATTTTGGGTTGGTCATTGCTCAGTCCATGAGCTCTTCTTCCTCTGGAGACTCTTTGGCTCCCTGGTCCTGTGAATTCCTTCAAAACACAGGGACCAGGGAGGAGGGGGCAGAGAAGGAAGAGCGAGATTGAATTTGAATGCAAATTTGTACATTAACTTATCAGTTATATTTGATGACCTCCCAGCGTGTCAGTGTAACTGTTAACCACTGAAATGCCCCATCTTCATGACATTCTTACTATTTTGGGTTCCCTTCTGCTCAGGTTACACTCAGACAACCATCAAATGGACTACAGACATAATTTCTGTTGCTAATCTTAGATGTCCAGCCACCTGGAGCATGCCTTCAGTGAAAATTACAGCCTACTTTTTTACACCATCATATTGCACACTAGAGTTTCCCTTTATGTAAAGTGCCTTTAGAATTGCACTTTTTTTTAAGAAATAAATGTTGCTGATAGATGGAACAAGCAGTAAAAGTATCATCTGAAAATTTATTATTGTAACTTTACAGAGCTCTTCAATATGGACGGTAGTCGGCAATATTGAGGAGTGTTTTGAGTGAAGAATAATGTGGACTAGATATGAATTGATAATGCCAATGGTCGTGGGTTCATATTAGAGACATAAAGACAACACTCTGTTCTCTTATCCATCATACACATTTAATCTTGGGGATTTTACTGTGTGCTTAGTTCACTTTGTAAGTCAAATCTAAGGATGAAAAAGAAGAGTTTTATATGTTATGCCTGACAGTAGTAATGTTAAACTGTGAACAAATTGGGATGTTCTTTTAAAATCCTGTGATTTATCCGATGCTATTTTTCCCCCCTTTAAAATTTAGAATGCTGGTACTGAACAAAAGCTGCTAGTGATCCCTGGGAATGCTGTTATGGTATTTGCTGAAGTGCTATCTAAAGTGACAATATATTCTGCGCACCCTCCCCACCGCCAGAGAACAAATGAGTAAATAAATCACAGAAGCTGAAGCCATGGGGGCTTACTGGGATGGCTGTCAGCCAGACAGCTGGCTTCTACATTTCCATTTAGCTTGTATTATGGTTTTTGCTTGTGTTTTGAACTAATTGAATCATCATTAACTATGGAAGTGGTGGTGGTTTGTTAAACCTATTCCACTAATAGTCATCTGAGACCAACCTGCCATTTCTGATGAAGTCCCCACTCCCTGGAGGAACAGCCTAAAACCTTGGGAGAGATGCTGTCAGTAGTGGATAAAGATTACATATTCTCAGATAGAATTATACCATTATACCATGTAGGATGAATCTATAGGTACATAAGAAAATCTGAAAAAAGTAACTGAGTCTGTGGAAAGAGCATGACATTTAAATCAGAACTGTATTTAAATTCTGGCTCTGTTGCTTACTGTTAACAGGTTACTTAATAACCTATGGGAATTTGTTTTCTTGCCTGTTAAAGCAGTTCCAGAATATCTGCCATGCATCCCCATTTCTATGAGTGTATAAAATGGTATTATGAGGTTGTTTGGCTTAACTCTGAGATGTTATACAAATATTAGATGCTTTTTATTATATCTTCTATATTCTGGAGACAACTTAATGTTTTATGCTGACACCCCCTAGTCTCTGCCTTAAGTGATCAGTCCTAAATTATAGCTTTTAATAATTTTACTATCAACTAGTAGGTGGAGTTAACACATGGTTGGATATTCAGAATGAACAAGAATCTGTTCTAACTTCTACGATTGACTAGCTTTCTAAAGTTGGATAGTTGGATGTCTCTTTATCTTCCCGTGGTTTCATTTTGCCACCTTCAAGTCAGAAAACTGCATGCATGTAAGGGGTGCATGTGTGTTTGAGGAGTGCTAAGAGATAAGGGCAGTCTCCATCAGAAAAAGAATGAATAAGCTGGAACAGAGTGTAACTATTACCATACATGTAGTGTTTCTATATGTTGGCTTTATGTCAGCCATCAAACTTAAACATAACAAAAAATAGAAAGATGAGTGAATTTTCTTTATTTTTTTCAAAATACTTGCAACCAGAAGATACTTGGAATTACTTCTGCCATAAGCAAATACCCTCAGAGAGGACTCACGTTGGGGATGATTTCCTCTGAGTGTTAGAAGTGTCTTTCGCTAAATTCCCACTAAATGTTGCTCGCCAGGACTTTCATTTCTTACAAGCAGGGCATGAAATATACTAAATGTAAAGACTGGATTAGGAGACTAAGAGCCCCAGAAAAGCACATGGCAAAAAGAGGGCAGGTTTTTTACAAGGAAACATTTGGGGGTAGTGAGGGAGGCAGACATACACTCTGAAAAGAAGCGCGAAGATTTCATTAAGCAAAATATCTTCTAGAGCCAACCTTAATGCCATTCTATATTAAAATCATTAATCTTCAGTAATGTTTTAAGTACTTATCCTTCCAAGTTGAGTGTTTGCAGATGATCAGAATCATTGAAATTTCCAGCTAGAGGGACCTCTGAGTTAGTCTATTTCTGTCCATTTTATTCACAGATAAAGAAACTGAGGGACAGAGAAATTATGTGACTTGACTAAATTACACAGCTGGTTAGTGGCAGAGCTAGGACTGGAATGTAGATTTTTATTTCTACTTGTTCTAAAACTTGATAAAAACCGGGTCTGTGTCTCTGCCCTGAATAAGAATAGATCACTGTGAGGTAGAGCTCGATGGACCTCAAGAACACATACGTGAGGCTCACTCTCCCCTTATCCTATCAGATGACATGCCAAGGTATGTCCACATGTGACACACACTGCCTTCCCTTTCTGACCTAATTTGGGGTTCTTCCATCATCCCCATAGTCCTAGGCTCAGACCTAGCGTCACTCTCCCAGTGATGGGGTGGAAGACGGCCACGCTGTTGAGATTCGCCTTTGCACACCCAATCAGGCAACCACACACACCCAGTGGGGCTGTTGGCTGTGTGTGGGGGGGAGGGGGAGTGTTTAAATTTCATTTATTACTTTTCTTACTATAGAAATTGTGAGCTTATCATGAAAACCAGTTGCCCCTTTCCTATCTCATGTAGGGCACTGATGGACAGATTTCTCCTTGTTTTTTAATAAAAGCAAGATGCAAGCAAGCATTATTTTTAAATTAGGAAGACTTTGCAAGCAGGGGAGTTGTTTCCCTCCCACACTTCACACACGGAACCTATCTCAGAACCTTAGTGTTTGTTGATGCAGGAGCCATTGAAAATAGTTGCAAATTTGTAATGACATCTGCTTCTATGGAAAGGAACAGCCATAGCATGGCGGGCACTGGACTCTCACAACTGAAACAGAAATTTCCTAAGAGTATCTTATCACACCAAGGTAGGTCAATTTCTATTGTAGGCTGACGTCTGACATCTATTAGTGAAGTAGGATTTAGCAAGCAAAAGGTGAATATGGCCCAGTTAACCTGGCTGGCATCTACTGTCCCAATGTATTATTAATAGCCCCCGTTCCCTTACTTTCCAGTGGGTATTGGTTTGGATGATTAATTATCTGTTTATTTAACATATTCATTATAAGACATAAATCAAATGTGCAACCTTGAAAGCTTATCTAAAGTAAAAGTGATTTATGTTCTATGCTGGAGCATTTTTGTCTAGAGGTCCTTAAACTTTGACATGGATTAGAATTACCTGGGGTGTTCTTGAAAATTAAATATTCCTGGCCCCACTCTTAGACATGGTGATTCACTAGGGCCAAGGAATCTGCATTTCAAAGAGGCAACACTTCTCTCCTGACACATCACATTGAGTCTGATGCCACTGGTAGTTGGTCCCCACGTGCACTTGAAAACAGTCAGTGGCTTCCCACTGCCGCTAGGGTAAGGACAGGCTTCCTTGGCTTATGGCCCAGTGTCATCAGCCCATCTAGCCTTATTTCCCTCCCCAGCTACCCAGGCCTACCTTCAGACTTGTTAAATTGCCTTCCCTTCCTTCTGCCTCCTGGTCGTCTCCTGATCAGCTCCTGTGGTGTTGGCTGTGGACAATGGCTTTCCTGACCTCTCTTTCACATCCCTCTCTTACTGATTCTTGAAGCACCTGAAAAAATTTTCTGCATGGCACATAGAGCAGTACTGTTTGGCATCCACTTGTGATTATTAATTGTCTCCTTCCAGAAGACTAAGCTCCATGAGAACAGGGGCCACACACGTTTTTCTTCACCTGTATACCCCTGGCATCTTCCACGGTACCTGGCACATAGGCGCTGCTCAGTAAATATTTGTTGGATGAATGGATTAATTAGTTGATTGTAAAGTAAGGTGACCTCATGAAACCTTCCTTGTGTCCCACCATGTGGTAGGCTGGGGGAAGCTGGTGACCAGAAGATCAGTAAGACTCATTTTGGGGAAGGACATTATGATCGTTTTCCTGCATAATGTTTCTGAGCGATCAGTAGCTGGCCCTCAGTGAAGCATTATCCTGCTCTTTGCTCCCTGCACTGTCTGTCATCTGTCAGAGCAGAACTGATGCAGCCCGGAGCTTTGTGTTGATTGATACCATTCCACATAGATCTGATGAGGCTGACTACTTGAGAACAAAAGATGAGGTCTCCCCCATAGGTGAATCGTTACTCTGGTAACCACTTAGAGAAACAGCTCGAAGGATTGCTTTATGTACGGACAAGGCAAAGTTTGATTTAAACCCTTGGATGCTGACTAAGCTCCTAAATCTTTAGCTTCCTGCATACTGGCTGGTATTTGTTGGGGCAAACAAGCTTATGGTCTCAAACATATATGAAATATGTGGGGAGTGAAAGCTGTTGGCATGGTAGCCTCACTTTCATAGAATTCACTGCTGATTAAAGTCCATAAAGAACTGAAACATGAAAACAGGTCATCTTACTCTCTTCAAGCATCCTCAGGAGCGGGATGGGCTTATTTTTCTTGCTCATCACTTGAAGGTTCATAAGGAGAATATATTTTATTTCAATATTTTATTTAAACCCACATATTTCTGATGTCTTTCTTGCCCTTTCTCTTTTTACCATGTGTACCACAGGGGATTAATTAGCAAAGGGACTAAAATTTCTGATTGAAATAGGTTATTTATGTGTGGCTAGAATATTTATACTTGATTTAAAAAATAATGTCGTCAAGATGGCGGCATGAGTAGGGCGGCAGAAATCTCCCTTCAAAACCATATATATTTTTGAAAATACAACAAATACAACTATTCCTAAAAGAGAGACCAGAAGATACAGTACAACAGACAGGCTACATCTACATCTGCAGAACTCAGCATCTCACAAAAAGGGTAAGATACGAAGCCGTGACCCATCAGGACCCGAGCACTCCCCCACCCCAGCTCACTGGCAGGAAGAAAAGAATCAGAGTGGGGAGGGAGTGGAAGCACAGGACTGCTAAATAACCAGCCCTAGTAATCTGCACCAGGGGGCACAGACACACATTGCATGGTGTACTGGATATTAAAGAAACAGAAAAGTAAAATCTGAGACAGAGAATGTGAGCGGGTCCCCACAGCCAGCTCCTCTGGGACAAAAGAAAAGCGGGCGCTTTTAAAAGTCTTAAAGGGACAACAGCTGGACAAAATTGTCCTGGCACACTCAGCTCAGCAGACTGGAAATCTTAAGGAACTTCAGGCGCCCTACCCCCCTGGGGGATAATGCGGCCCCAAAGCTCCTCACGGCTATAAGCAGCCTGCCATTCATTCCCCCCAGCCGGCGCTGCAAGCAAACTGCTGACCTGCCACAGATGCGAAACAGCCGTAGAACAGCCCCGCCCACAGCAACCACAAGAGTCTTCTCCCAGCGCCCAGCTAACCAGGACAGACCAGAGGCTGCCTGTGCAGCTGCCAGCACAGACAGAGGAAGCCCGAGCAAAGTCGGGAAGGCACGAAGGTGTGCTGTTCTCACAGGAGAACACACCCGGCATGGCTGCAACCCCCCTGAAGTGCCCTAGGCTATCCCGAGGGCTGACCCACCCACAGCAGCTAAGGAGATTATCTCAGAAACTGCTCCCTGTGTGCGGGTAACTGACACAGGCAGTGGAGAAGGGCAAGGTGACCAGCCAGCAGGAAGGGACTTTGTTCTCCCAGCTGACACACGAGACACCTGCCTGCGACCACTTCTATCACCATGAAAAGGCAGAAGAATCTGGTCCAGTCAAAAATCACTCAAACAACCCCAGAGAAAGAGCCTGGTGAGATAGATATAACCAATCTTCCTGAAAAAGAATTCAAAATGAAAGTCATAACCATGCTGATGGACCTGCAGAGAAATATGCAAGAGCTAAGGGATGAAGTCTGGAGGGAGATAACAGAAATGAAACAATCAATAGAAGGTCTTAAGATCAGACTGGATGAGGTGCAAGAGACTGTTAATGGAATAGACATCAGAGAACAGGAATACAGAGAAGCTGAGGAACAGAGAGATAAAAGGATCTCTACAAATGAAAGAATATTAATAGAACTGTGTGACCAACCCAAACGGAAAAATATTTGCATGATAGGGGCACCAAAAGAAGAGAGAGGAAAAGGGATAGAAAGTGTCTTTAAATAAATAATTGCTGACAACTTCCCCAAGCTGGGGAAGGAAGTAGTCTCTCAGACCATGAAAGCCCAGAGGTCTCCCAACACAAGGGACCCAAGGAGGACAACACCAAGACATATAATAACTAAAAAGCAAAGATCAAAGAGAAGGACAGAGTATTAAACGCATCCAGAGAGAGGGAAAAGATCGCCTACAAAGGAAAACCCATCAGGCTATCATCAGAGCAGACTTCTCAACAGAAACCTTACAGGCCAGAAGAGAATGGCATGATATATTTAATGCAATGAAACAGAAGGGCCTTGAACCAAGAATACATCCAGCACGATCATCATTTAAATTTGACGGAGGGATTAAACAATTTCCAGACAAGCAAAAGTTAAGGAATTCGCCTTCCACAAACCACCTCTACAGGATATTTTAAAGGGACTGCTCTAGATGGAAGCACTCCTAAGGCTAAGTAGATGTCACCAGAGAAAATAAAATAACAGCAAAGAGAGCAGACCAACCAAATGGTAACTAAAGGCAAAAAATAAAATCAATTATCCACAAAAGCAGTCAAAGGCAACACAAAAGAGTACAGAATAAAACACCTAAAAAGAATGAAGGAGGAAGAATAAGAAGGGAGAGAAATAAAGAACCATGAGACTGTGTTTATAATAGCTTAATAAGAGAGTTAAGTTAGATGGTTAGATAGTAAAGAAACTACCCTTGAATCTTTGGTAACCATGAATCCAGAGCCTGCAATGGCAATAAGTACATATCTATCAATAATCACCCTAAATGAAAATGGACTGAATGCACCAATCAAAAGACACAGAGTAACAGAATGGATAAAAAAGCAAGACCCATCTATATGCTGCTTACAAGAGACTCACCTCAAACCCAAGAATATACACAGACTAAAAGTGAAGGATGGAAAAAGATATTTCATGCAAACAATAGGGAGAAAAAAGCAGGTGTTGCAGTACTTGTATCAGACAAAGTAGTCTTCAAAACAAAGAAAGTAACAAGAGATAAAGAAGGACATTACATAATGATAAAGGGGACAGTCCAACAAGAGGATATAACTATTATAAATATATATGCACCCAACCCAAGAGCACCGACATATGTCAAACAAATACTAAACAGAATTAAAGGAGGAAATAGAAAGCAATGCATTCATTTTAGGACACTTCAGTACACCACTCACTCCAAAGGACAGATCAAACAGACAGAAAATAAATAAGGACACAGAGGCACTGAACAACACACTAGAACAGAAGGACCTAACAGACATCTACAGAACTCTGCACCCAAAAGCAGCAGGATACACATTCTTCTCAAGTGCACGTGGAACATTTTCCAGAATAGACCACATACTAGGCCACAAAAAGAGCCTCAGTAAATTCAAAAAGATTGAAATTCTACCAACCAACTTCTCAGATCATAAAGGTATACAACTAGAAATAAATTGTACAAAGAAAACAAAAAGGCTCACCAACACATGGAGACTTAACAACATGCTCCTAAATAATCAATGGATCAATGACCAAATTAAAACAGAGATCAAGCAATATATGGAGACATATGACAACAACAGCAAAAGCCCCAACTTCTGTGGGACACAGTGAAGGCAGTTCTAAGCGGAAAGTATATAGCAATCCAGGCCTATTTAAAGAGGGAAGAACAATCCCAAATATAGCCTAATGTCACAGTTATTAAAACTGGAAAAAGAAGAACAAATGAGGCCCAAAGTCAGCAGAAGAAGGGACATGACACAGATCAGAGAAGAAATAAATAAAATTGAGAAGAATAACACAAATGAAAGAAATCAATGAAATCAAGAGCTGGTTCTTCGAGAAAAATAAACAAAATAGATCAACCCTAGCCAGACTTATTATGAGAAAAAGAGAATCTACACACATAAACCGAATCAGAAATGAGAAAGGAAAAATCATGACGGATCCTACAGAAATACCAATAATTATAAGAGAATACTATGAAAATCTATATGCTAACAAGCTGGATAACCCAGAAGAAATGGACAACTTCCTAGAACAATACAACCTTCCAAGACTGACCAAGGAAGAAACTGAAAATCTAAACAAACCATTTACCAGCAACAAACTTGAAACGGTAATCAAAAAACTAGCCAAGAACAAAACCCCCAGTCCAGATGGATTCACCTCTGAATTTTATCAGGCATATAGAGAAGACATAATACCCATTCCCCTTAAAGTTTTCCAAAACATGGAAGAGGAGGGAATACTTCCAAACTCATTCTATGAAGCCAACATCACTCTAATACCAAAAGCAGGCAGGGACCTCACCAAAAAAGAAAATTACAGACCAATATCCCTGATGAACATAGATGCAAAAATACTCAACAAAATATTAACAAACCGAATTCAAAAATACATCAAAAAGATCATCCATCATGATGAAGTAGGATTGATTCCACGGATGCAAGGATGCTACAACATTCGAAAATCCATCATCATCCTCCACATCAATAAAAAGAAGGACAAAACCACATGATCATCTCCATAGTTGCTGAAAAAGCATTCAACAAAATTCAACATCCATTCATGATGAAAACTCTCAACAAAATGGGTATAGAGGGCAAGTACCTCAACATAATAAAGGCCATATATGACAGACTCACAGCCAACATCATACTTAACAGCGAGAAGCTGAAAGCTTTTCACCTAAGATCGGGAACAAGCCAGGGATGCCCACTCTCCCCACTGTTATTCAGCATAGTAGTGGAGGTCCTAGCCATGGCAATCAGACAAAACAAAGAAATACAAGGCATTCAGATTGGTAAAGAAGAAGTCAAACTGTCACTATTTGCAAATGACATGATATTGTACATAAAAAACCCTAAAGATATCACTCCAAAACTACTAGAACTAATACCTGAATTCAGCAAAGTTGCAGGATACAAAATTAACACACAGAAATCTGTTGCTTTCCTATACACTAACGATGAACTAGCAGAAAGAGAACTCAGGAAAACAATTCCATTCACAATTGCATCAAAAAGAATATAATACCTAGGAATAAACCTAACCAAGGAAGTTAAAGACCTATACCCTGAAAACTACATGACACTCTTAAGAGAAATTAAAGAGGACACTAACAAATGGAAACTCATCCAAAGCTCTTGGCTAAGAAAAATTGATATTGTCAAAATGGCCATCCTGCCTAAAGCAATCTACAGATTTAATGCAATCCCTATCAAAATACCAACAGCATTCTTCAACGAACTAGAACAAATAGTTCTAAAATTCATATGGAACCACAAAAGACCCCAAATAGCCAAAGCAATCCTGAGAAGGAAGAATAAAGCAGGGGGGATCTTGCTTCCCAACTTCAAGCTCTACTACAAAGCCACAGTAATGAAGACAATTTGGTACTGGCACAAGAACAGACGCACCGACCAGTGGAACAGAATAGAAAGTCCAGATATTAACCCAACCACATATGGTCAATTGATATACAATAAAGGAGCCATGGATATTCAATGGGGAAATGACAACCTCTTCAACGCTGGTGTTGGCAAAACTGGACAGCTACATGTAAGAGAATGAAACTGGATCATTGTCTCTAACCACATACACAAAATAAATCCGAAAAGGATCAAAAGCCTGAATGTAAGTCATGAAACCATAAAACTCTTAGAAAAAAACATAGGCAAGAATCTCTTGGACATAAACATGAGCAACTTCTTCATGAACTTATCCCCCCAGGTAAGGGAAACAAAAGCAAAAATGAACAAGTGGGACTATATCAAGCTGAAAAGCTTCTGTACAGCAAAGGACACCATCAGTAGAACAAAAAGACATCCTACAGTATGGGAGAATATATTCATAAATTGCATATCTGATAAAGCGTTGACATCCAAAATATATAGAGAGCTCATGCACCTCAACAAACAAAAAGCAAAAATCCAATTAAAATATGGGCAGGGGATCTGAACAGACACTTCTCCAAAGAAGAAATTCAGATGACCAACAGGCACATGAAAAGATGCTCCACATCGCTAATCATCAGAGAAATGCAAATTAAAGCCACAATGAGATATCACCTCATACCAGTAAGGATGGCCAACATCAAAAAGACAAACAACAACAAATGTTGGCGAGGATGTGGAGAAAAGGGAACCCTCCTACACTGCTGGTGGGAATGTAAATTAGTTCAACCATTGTGGAAAGCAGTATGGAGGTTCCTCAAAAAACTCAAAGTAGAAATACCATTTGACCCAGGAATTCCACTCCTAGGAATTTACCCTAAGAATGCAGCAGCCCAGTTTGAAAAAGACATATGCACCCCTATGTTTATCGCAGCACTGTTTACAATAGCCAAGAAATGGAATCAACCTGGGTGTCCATCAATAGATGAATGGATAAAGAAGATGTGGCACATATACACACTGGAATATTATACAGCCATAAGAAGGAAACAAATCTTACCATTTGCAACAACATGGAGCTAGAGGTATTATGCTCAGTGAAATAAGCCAGGTGGAAAAAGGCAAGTATCAAATGATTTCACTCATCTGTGGAGTGTAAGAACAAAGAAAAAACTGAAGGAACCAAACAGCAGCAGACTCACAGAATCCAAGAATGGACTAACAGTTACCAAAGGGAAAGGGTCTTGGGAGAATGGGTGGGAAGGGAGGGACAAGGGGGAAAAGCAGATTATGATTAGCAGAAGTAAAGTAGTAGGGGGCACGGGGAGGGCTGTACAACACAGAGAAGAGAAGTAGTGATTCTATAGCATCTTACTACGCTGATGGACAGACAGTGACTGTAATGGGGTATGTGGTGGGGACTTGATAATAGGGGGAGTCTAGTGACCATAATGTTGCTCATGTAACTGTAGATTAATGATACCAAAATAAAAAATATACATATATATATTCTTGTGCTTTTACGGGTATAATGTAAATTTAACAGCTGTCCTTTCTGAGCTTGACAGTAATAATCTGTCAATGGGTATAGCCATTACCAGCTCTCTCAGATTGTTCTCATTTCTATGTTTTTCTTATTTTTCTCTGTTGTTCATCTACTTACATAAAATCAGCTCTTTCCATCTCTCTCTGTCTCATTTACGTTATACTCTAATGCTCTCATTGGTAAGTGATGACGGAGACAAGAGTGAAGAAAAGGACAGGACAGGTAAGTCTACTCGTGGATTTGTTCTAGGTCATCTGAGGAGGTAGAACACAAGAACGTATGCTTTTAGGACAGTGACTAGTCTGAGTGGTGTGCAGATGTGGCTTTCTTCCCTGGACGGTGTTACATCAGAGCAGCCACAAGCCTCCTCTTTACCTGTAGCGGACAATTGCAGGAGTCTGTCTGTACCCCTGCCCCTGTGACTCCCAGTGATCAGCACCTGTGGGGAGGACACTTTTATGTGACAGGTGTGTGAAACCTCACTTCCTGGGGCAGGCTAGCAGTGCCAGGCACTGACACCCCAGCAGCTCCCTTCAACCATGGGTGCCTGTGGGGTTGGTGCATAAACATGCCAGATTCTCACCCCTGGGGTACGGTGACTCTGACACCTGTGCTTTGCCCCATTTTCCTAAGTTTCCCATGACTTCAGCTACAGCCGCATAGTAATTTGCTTTTTCCTGGCTGTCTTCTCCTCCTTAGGTCACTCATCTATTGGCATTTCCTTCCTTTCTCAGATGACCTACTTGCACTCAAATCCTTGTTTAAGAACCAAGTAGACACTAACTAGTGACTTAGAAATACTAACTGGGAGATTCAGCTGTGAAGCGATATTTGCAGGGAACCACATTTGAAAACCCTTGGCTTTTTCATCAGAGCCCTTCCTCCTCTGTCTTGTCTGCTTTGGACATCTCCTCTTCACATGTCCTCCCCTTTGCTGCCTGTCCAGTGCCCCCTCCTCTCTATAGTTCTTCAAACAACTGGGTTGTCTGTATCTTGAAAAAAGATTTCCGCTTGTCTCTGCAATGCCCCTTGACTGTGGGTCTTTATATTCCCTTCGCTGTCATACTTTCAAATACGCATCTGAGAAAATTGCCTCTATTTTCTCTTTTCCCTTTTTGCTTAACCACTGACAATTTGGGTACCATCATCACACTTTAGTCAAACAGCTTTCAAGTCTCCACTAACAACCTTCTTATAAAATGTAGACATATTTTTTATGTTCTCTTGTCATTTCTGTCACCATTGATTATATTGACAACATTTCCTTCTTGGAAATAGTGTCTTGAGTATCAGTTAAGTGCTTAGAACATTAGCATTGGAGGGGACAGTAACCCAACTCTTTCATTTTTGCATCTGGAGGGAGAGGCGAGGACTGGGAACCAAAATGGTCAAATGATTTGCCCAGCAAGGCGCAAAAGTGTGAAAACTGGGCTTTTAATCCAAGGCTTCTGACCTACCGTCCAGTATGAGAACTGCTTTTGATAAGTTTTTATCCAAAACCTTCAAAGTATTACTAATTTTTTTTCCTTTCTACGTAAAGGCCTCCCAGCTAGTCTCCTGTCTTCTTCCTTCCACAGCCCTTCTCTGCTACAGCAGGCAGAGTGATGTTTCTGAAATGTAAATCAGACCTATCACTCCCCTGCTTGACTTCCAATTAATTCTTCTTTAGTGTGGTTACAATAAAACCCAGACCCCTTTCCGTGCCTTGCAAGACCCTCCACTTCTAACTCTCTTTCTGACCACATTTCCTTTCTTATGCTTACGGGCACTGCGTTCCATCACACAGACTCCCCCTCAGTGGCCAGAGGCACAAGCTGAGCATTGTCCTCGGGTATTTGCTTCGCTGTTCCTTCTGTTAGGAACCTTTATCTCAGGCCATTGCATGACTGCTTCCTTCTCTTCATTCGGTCTCAGCTCAAAGGGCCACTTCCTTAGACAGCCTTACAGGGACTGTCTCCACCTCTAACATTTTCCCTAAACATACCACTGTCCATCATGTTACGAGGTTTTGTTTCCTTCATAGTATTTACCAGTAGCTACAATTAAATAACTTACTGACTTGACTTGGAATGTGTCATGTTTCCCACTGTTAGAATATAAATTCATATAGTACAGGAACTCTGTCTGGTTTGCCATATTTCTAGCAGCTGGAACGGCAAACGGCCCATAGCTGCTGCTCAAGAAACATTTGTAGGTGCTCTGTAACAAACGAATTGTCAGAATTTTTCTCTCATTTCCAAGACTCTTTTCTTTCTTTTACTCTCCAATCCTGTACCGAACTACTGTCTCAAAAATATTTTGTGCATTGTAATCAAACTTGATTCCTCACAAACCAATAAGGGCAAAACTTACTCCTGACAGGGGTCTTCATTTCATTTTTCTCTTTTACCCCCAACCTCACCCTGTGCTCTCTCACTGTTCAAGTTGTATCACTCCCCCAAAGCATACATCACATCCCATTTCCATGAAATCACATCTCCCAGAGCTCACTGATCATCCTTTCTTCAAATTATGTAAAATGACCCTTGCATTTTATGTAATCTGAATACTTATATATAATCTATAGAATCTCCAGTTGTTTTCAGTTGTTTCATATGACAATACTTAGGCCCTATATCTGGGCAGTTTAAATGCGTATGTGTGTGCAGTTGAGCATCATTATTTGTGCATTTTGTATTTGTGAATTCACCTCCACCCTAAAATTTACTTGCAGCCCCAGAATCAGCACTTGGGGTGCTTCCATGGTCAGTCACAGACATCCGTGGAGTAGGGGAAACTTGGAGGCGCCCGGTACCCGTGTTCCCAGCTAAGGCCTGACAAGACAACACTCTGCCGGAACACTCTTCCAGCTCTCATACTGGAAACAGGCATCCTTTTTATGCTCTATTTCGTCCCAGGTTTTTCATATCTTACGCTTTTTGTTTGTGATTTCACTGTTTAAAATGGCCCCCAGCACAGTGCTGAAGGCCTGTCTAGTGTCCCTAGGTGCAAGGAGGCTATGATGTGCCTTATGGAGAAAATAGGTGCTAGATAAGCTTCGTTTAGGCCTGAGCTATTACAATGCTGTTGACTGTTGGCTCAGTGTAAGTGAATCAACAATGTGCATTAAATTAGGTGTCTTTAAATAGAAACACTCATAAAACAAGGTTTTATATTGAATGGTGATGAAAATGTTGCCTACAGGACTCCAACCCAGTATTTCCCGTAGGAGCAGTATTCATAAATTCAGTGTTCATGACAACCATATAGAACATAACCACCATGAATAAGGAGAGCTGACTGATATTTGTGTATGTCACATGTGTTGGCATTAGCTTCATGTAGGCATTTAGGAGACAAAGAAACCCTATGTTATTGAAATGAAGTAGTTTGCCCGAGATCATTTGCCGAGCTGGTAAATGATAGACTTGGAACCTGACTGTCCCATTCCCAAGTTTTTTTGCTGCGCATTCACCACACCATCGACTTTCCATTTTTTAATGTAACTGTAGGAGTTATTGCGATTATGTGTGTGCAGTTGTTATTGCAGGATGTGTGTGTCTGTGTATAAAGAGAGAGAGGGAGAGGATACAAGTGCAGCAGGCTAACAGAGCAATGAAAAACCATAATTCATTCAGAGAAATAGACATATTTTAAAAACAACTTGCCTTACAGCCGCAGAATACTGTTTCATGGCAGGCAGCTCAGTCTTAGAAGAGGAGTAGAAGGGCCTCTTCATTTTAAAGCTGAGTTGGTAAGTCTAGACTTCAGGCTTCTTTTCATGAAAATGAAAGTCTGACAAGTGACCAAACCTTGAAGAATCAAAGCCTTAAAAATACTATCACAACCCAGATTTTTGTTCTGGCCTGAGGATCTGTACTTTAAACTTACCCGGCATTTATCTGAGCTGAACGCATCCCCACTGTGGAAGTAAACCACCTGCACGTTGCATGTGGTCAGAACCAGGTGTGATTTCATGAAGAGCTATCACCTTCCTTGTCAATTGTGCTTTATATAGAGAGATGACAGGAGAAATTATATGTTGAAGTCTATATAAAACAGATTAACATGGGTCAAGTTACTATGTGGTCTCTAGATATATGTCTAGGTATCTATGCATATACATGAATACTTATACATATGTATGTATTCATTAAGACACATTTTTACATACACCACTTTTTTTTCAACAAGGTAAATCATATTTTTGGAACATCCAAAGCACCTTCCTGAACACAGTGTAAAAATCTGTTTTTTTTCCCACTTACGCTATTCTTCACTGTAGACTTGTAAGTGCACGAAGATAAAGAAGCATATCTTTTGTGCTTCTGTATTTGCAAATATTCTCAGTTTAGTGCTAACTTTAAAGAAGTCTCCCACTATTGATAATCCAAGTAGCCCACAGAGTTGCCAACGAGCTATATTAAGACAACAATTTCTCAAGTGTTGCATTTAGAATTGAATAGTGTGATGGAGTGATGTCACCTGGTCTATATAGCATGAGTGTTTTTATGTATTTACAATATAGATGAGAGTTTTTCCATGTGATATTCTCTTGACATTTCTTTTTCTCTTGAAAACAAGAGCCAATCATGAGGCTCAACTTCCCAGAAGCTGCCAGAGATAAGGTTGAGTGAGGAGCTTATGCCAAGAGGAAAGACAGGATAACAACACTTTACGTCTGCCTCAAGGCTATTCTACAAATCCTGGAGTGTTAGAAAAGGGACTGAGGGGTCCTTGCGAGCTGTGTCATTGAGCCAAAGGAACAAATTGGTTTCAGCTTAGAATTCTGAAATAATTGTCATTTCAATATTTCATGGTATTTTATTTTCCCTCAATTAAATGGTTACATGTCCAGTGACTTTCATGATCCTATTTTGAGGGATTAAGCTGTTCACAAATCAAGGTGTCAAGGATGATTGAATTTCCCCAGGTCAGAGCACAGCTGAACACCACAGCACAGATAAAAATGGATTAACTGTAGGACAACACCTAAGGCTTCCTTGGGTCAGTCACTTCTCCAACAGGGCAGAGGACCAGGGCATTCAGAGGTGGTGACCCAATAGCTTTGTCCTGCCAGGGTTCATTAAAAAATGTCTACTATCTTCCCTAATCTAAGCATCACTTACAATCTGTGTAGCAAAATCTCTGCCTTAGCCCCAACAAGCATGCAGAAACAATGGAGAGACTCCACACTTCTCAGCCTTCAACTCTTGCTTTTTTTCAGCAGATTATTGAAAACAGCATTTCCTCTTGTTTCAGGAAAAACCGTCAGAGGAAGAGAGAAAACGCAAGGAAGCTTTGGAAGACCTTCACGGGGCGGTCGACGAGGATTCGAGGAGCGAAGGCAGCAGTGCAGACGAGGGGAAAGAAAAGACCAAATTGCTGTTAGAAAGATTGAAAGCTCTAGAGGTAAGAAATGAAAACATTTCTACATGTTTAAAGAGGAAAGTAACAGTTCCCTGCTTCTTTCATTGGCACTGCTTTTGAGTGACTATACGTCTTCCTCCTTGTATCTCCCATTATGATTCCTTTGCCAGTGAGGAGCAGGAAGTTCAAAATTTGTATCCCTGAAAGTCTGGACCTGGTGACTAACTGCACTGCCTTAAAAAGAGTACAAAGGGGGCAATAATTCATTGTAAATTTAGATCAGCGCTCAGACTGGATCAGTACCCCTAAAACTGCCATTGACGGAAGGGGCTGTATGATATTTCACTTTGTTTTCCAATACTTAATATAATGACTGAATGAGTGGACGAATAAACAAAAGATCTGATACTATTTAAGGGTGATTACAAAAAAAAATGAAAAGTTTTAAGCAGTAAAACCATTTCTTCAAAAAAAAAGTGTGTGCAGAAGTTCAACATGTAGAACATAAAAGTAAAGGTGAAGGTAACCTAAAGGGAGCTTTAAGGTTTTTAGACACCTGCAAGTCCTTCAAAACCCTCGAACCACTGGTGTCCTACTTAGTGGCATTTTGGCATCACTTTGGGTGTTAATTCCTGAATGTTTATAACAGTCCTCAAAGAATATTCCAGTTTTTAGTTCTTGACTGAAACTTCACCTGCTGTAAGACTCATCAAAGATGTCTTTTTCTATGAGTTGGCTTCTCTCCTTTCAATGAATTTTCTGTTGGCATATAGAACTGAGGGCATAATTACTTTTAAGCAAGGACTATGGTTACCCATCTCATTTTTTTTATTAAGGTATTATTGATATACACTATTATGAAGGTTTCACGTGAGAAAACAATGTGGTTACTACATTTACCCATATTATCAAGTCCCCACCCATACCCCAATGCAGTCACTGTCCATCAGTGTAGTAAGATGCCACAGATCACTGTTTGCCTTCTCTGTGCTACACTGTTTTCCCCGTGATCCCCCACACCATATGTACTAAACATAATACCCCTCAATCCCCTTCTCTCTCCCTCCTACCTGCCCTCCCACACACCTCCCCTTTGGTAACTACTGGTTCCTTCTTGGAGTCTCTGAGTCTGCTGCTGTTTTGTTCCTTCAGTTTTGCTGTGTTGTTATACTCCACAAATGAGGGAAATCATTTTAGCCCATCTCATTTTAACAAACTAGGTACAAGGGACCGTCAACCAACATCAGAAAATGTAGTTCTACTATGATAGAGTCTATGGAATCCTGGAAACATCAGTAATGGGGAAGTCCTGTTCCCTGTGCCTGGTTACTACAATCCCGCCTTGAATTGACTGTGTTGTGTGTAGTTAGCATATCTTTGTACTGCCATTTTCCTCAGCAAAAAGGTTAAGATACGACTTTGGAGCCAGATTCCCAGGGTTTTGTTTAAAACCCAGTTCTACTACTTTCCACTTTTGAAACCTTGAGAAGATTCATTAGGTTCTCTGTGCTTCTGTTTCCTCAACTGTAAAAGCAGGGACAGTACTAGAAATTAACTTTACAGGGACGTAGTGGGGATTAAATGAGTATTTGAGCATTGGTGCCCGGCACAAGGTCTCTTCTGTCCACCTATTCCAAGGCTCCTGCCTTTCCTTCCTTCATTTTTTCCCCTATTTATCAGATGCAATAATTAATAGAGGAAGTATGAATGAAGGAATTCAGCTTCTCCATTCAGGAATGAGTGAGGGTAGACAGGCTAAGCAGTGACGTCAAACATGGGGCAGAAGAGAGGTCAACTTAGGGAACCTCTGCTGCTCCCAGTAGGCAAACAGCCAGGAATCACCCCTGCTCCCCAGAGGTGCTGGTCCTTTGGTCACTTTTGAGATGGTCGCTGTGAAAGGTGGGAAGCCTGCTCAGGGGACACTGAGGTTGCCATCTGAGAGCTTTTGAAGATCTCATACCTTTGTCTTGAGGTTGAATTAACTGAATTTATTAGTAGGAATAAGTGGATCTTACAATTTCTTATTTCCTAGAACCATGTGCTTAAATGGTTAGTTTTGTTGATAATTACAGGGACAATTGCTCTTAGTTCATCTAATTGTCACAAAGACAACTTTGTAAAGGACGTTTTATTTAATCAAGCTAAGAGGTATTAAAACATATATTTGGAGCGAATGTTTCTTAAATCTTCACTGAGGAAAAGAGAGGCAGTATATATATATATATATATATATATATATGTTTTCTTTCTTTCACAGTCTTTACACTTCAGCCAACAAACAATTCTTGCATGCAGCACTTAGTTGGATGCAATAGATGATTCACTAATGCCATTAATTCCCACAATTTTAACTCATAAATATTTTATTTTCTAAATTAATTTATTCTAGTCACAGTGTTACTGTTTTGTTCAATATTAAGTGAATTCTCCCCTTGCTTTTCAATCTCACTATTTTCTATTTGAACAGATAATAAAAAGAGACCCTCATTTTCTCTCTCTCTCTATAGATATACACACACACACACACACACACACACACACACACACACATTGTCTCATCCAATTTTCATATTAATTTCTTGTGTTACTTAATTGTATCTCTAAAAATTTGCTATATGTGCTCTCTGTGTAGGATGCTTTGCTTAAGTTAGTAATTATTGTGAAAAAATAGAGGGCTTATTTTGACAGACTTCAATCAGAGCTGATCATAGACCCCACCTACAGATTTATACACTTTAATAAAATGTCCCGTGGAAGATTGCAGGGGAATTAAACATAATGTTTCAAAATTACTTTGGCAAAATTTGATGTTGTACAGCAAGATTTTAGACAAAAAGTATTTCCCATCAGTGTGTTTTTTAAATACCCATATTTGGGTACTCTAATTTCTTGGCCCCTCGTGTTGCAGGAAGCAGAGAAGAATGATTTCAGGGTGATGAGAAGCAGTGCACCTTAATTCCTACTCCCCAAGGAGGTCCCGAGAAGGTGTGGAAAAGGAGAAGAGCTTCAGAGTTGACTTCTAATATTATGTTCTTGATTAAAATCACAATCACATAAAAAAACAACCTAGACTGTAACTGAGCAGTCCATGACTTGGCAAATTAAGTACATATTGTACAAGCATGATATCCGCAGCCTCAGGGAACGTGAGTGTTCCCATCCGCAGCCCAGAGCAGTTCCCTCTTGCCATCCCTTCTGGGGCTGAGTCCTACCCCACTTGGTTTTCAATCCCTCTTTATTTTCCTTTCAAAATCAATCCCATGTGAAACAGAATCCCCTTTACTCAATTTTTTCCAAAAGCTAACCCCACAGAGGATATGGGGATAGATAGCCACAAAGGATACCTCATGGCAGACTATTCTAAAGGCTAAGGTCTTTGAACTTGGTCTTTGGATAGCTCTGTTTCCTGCATGTCCTTCAGCCGCAGGGCACTTTTCAGTCGTGCCTTTCTCAAACTCAGTCCTCAGCCTCCTGGGACAGAATGTGTCAGCTCTTTCCTGCTTGCTCCCTGGTGCACAGCCAAGTTCCCCATTATTTATTATGCAGAGCTCCTTAGGTCTCTGCACCCCACTCATTCCATACCATTCCCAGAGTTCACCAAGGTATTTTGCTACAGAAGACATTTACCTTCCAAAAACAACTCCAGGGCTAGCAGTCAAAAGAATAATTACACACACACACACACACACACACACACACACACACACACACACGCGCGCGCGCGCACGCGCGCACACTTTCTCCCCAGCAGTTGTTTTCTCTACTCAGTGTCTTGGTTCCAGTACTTTTCAGTGGTTCATGGAAAAGAATAGGCCATTTACCCTCACTGCCTGGGACCTACTTTCCCTGGGCCTAATTATAAAATCATAAATCATTTGTTTAGGTCCTGTTGTCTGGTGGAGAAATCATTTGGTGTATTTTATATCTATGCCATAAGGGCCACGTAAGTAATCTAGATGCCAATTACACATTTTCTGTAACTTTTAAGTGCCAGATGTAATGTTTTCTGTTTTTTAAAAAGTTGCATTTTCAAGATGGGTGTTTAAGAGACTGCTTACTCAACTTAGAATAAATCTCACCTTTTTCAATTGCACTGCCATGTCACAGGCCCCTTCAGTCAAAGGGGCCTTTCTCCTGCTCCATTCCAGACCACTGATTCAAGGGATCTTCCTAGACTTGGCTTCCACAGTCCATTGACCTGACCTTGTGTCTTCCCTGTTCTGTACTCCTGGGCTTTGGCCTCAGTCCCTGGCTTACATATGGCATGCGCCTTGAAGTGCATGATCTGCTTATCTTCAGGCCCCCTTCCCTGCATTCCTTCCCACCCTTCTTCCCACTCATTGACCAGCTGCACCCCAACTAGAAATCAAGCTGGACATCCGCTCTGATCACTCCACTCCCACAGCATCTCTGACTCCCAGACTCTAGCCAGGGGTGCACAGGATGCGACCTCTTGGGAGTTCTGGGCCTCCAGGTAGGTGCTGACGCCTCGGTTACTGCCCCGAGGTCAGAAGAACTTGGCTGCTTATATGAAAATTTTATATTGTGCAGAAAAATGTGGCAATTTAATCCATTAAAATGAATAAGCTTTTTCTACTCAGTTATACCTTTCAGTGAAAGTATGAGTTGAAGTGCTAAGCATAAGCGTTTTTGTTAATCAGTAACTTCTGTTTAAGATGAGGTAGTTTAAAATAGTAATTCTCAAACTTGCGAACACATGACAATTACATGTTGAGTTCATAGTCAATAGATATTAATTGAATATTTTCTATGGGTCAGATGCTGGGCTTATATCAGTTTTCATGCTGTAAAACCACAGTAAACAGAGACAGAAACAACACACTTAAATAAAATAAAAAATAAGTAAGCAGAGAAACAAATAGAAATTGCCTCTGAATAAGAAAAGAAAAGGTGATATAGTAGTGGAGAGAATGTGAGATGGAAACAGAAGTATAGATGACCTCTGATACTGGGCCATTTGGGTGCAATATAATAATACAACAGAGAGTGCTGTGTGAAGACCTAGAAGAAGAACCAGAAGGAACTGCCAAGTATGAAAGCCTCAGTCTGGTAGAAAGTGTGGCCAAGTTAGAGGAACAAAAGAGAGAACTTTGTCCTGGGACGTAAGACATAAGGTTAAAAATTGGAAGGTAATTAATTCAGAGGTAGAAAGGGGCCAGATTCTTTTAAGCCTTATGGGCCATGGTCACAGTAAAGATTTTGAATTTATACATTTAAAGGGAAGCTGTTAGAGATTTTTAACTAGGAAAGTAGCATGATCTGACTTGAGCTTTAGAAAGACAACTTTTGCGGCTTGTACACTAATAGCAGGACAGAGGTAGAGATAGGAAGACTAGGTGAAACGTTGTTTCAGATTCCAGATAAAAGATATAGAGTAGACTGGTGTAGAGTGGGTACCAGTGACTAACAGAAAATAGTAATACTACTATATGGTAATATCATCAGACCTGTAGGGAACACACACACACACACACACACACTATTCATAACAACCTGCGGGGTGAGGTAGAGAGGATTGTTATCCCCATTTTACAGACAAGGAAACCTAGAAATGTTGGGTAACTTGCCCCAAGGTCACATAGTCAGTAAGTGTTAGACTCAGAACTTGAACTCCAGTATGGCTCCACTATGCTATGCTAGTAAGAAATGGTCAAATATGGTTATATTCTAGAAGTAAAACCTATTGGAATTACTGAAGGATTGGATGCGGAACATAAGAGAAAGTGAGGTCCAGAGTGACTTAGGTTTTTTGGCCTTAGCGGTTGAGTTGGGGGTTGTACCACATTTCCAAAACAGGCAAGGCTTAGAGAAGAGGTGACTTGGGGAAAGGAAAGGACCATGCAATCATCAGTTTGTTTTGTCCACGTTAAGTTGAGATTCCTAGCAAACATTTCGGTGATGATGTTTGGTAGGCAGTGGGATATCCTAGGCTAAGGTCAGGGCTGGAGTTACATATCTGAGAGTCATCTGCATAAAGATGACATTCTACATTGTGGGATTCAATAAGGTCACATCAAAAAAGGGTAAATGTGGACCTTAGGAAGACAGACGATGGACCCCATTAGTGCCCCTCCATGAGAGGTCGGGAAGAGGAAGAGGAAGAGGAGGCAGCCAGTGAGCCTGGGAAAGAGCAGTTAGTGAGGTTGGAGGAAAATCTGAAAGGTGAAATGTCATAGGAGCCTACAAAGAAAGCTTTTCAAGGGCAGCCTTCTTGAATGCTGCAGAGAGAATGAGAAAGGTGGACCAGAACTCTTCACTGTTTCCGGAAAAGATGGATTAGCCAAAAGCTTGATAACAGTTTCTGATTGGAGTGAGTAGGAAGACAAGGAAGTGGAGACAACATGTACAGACTACTCTTTTGAGAACTTTTCTTGTGAGGGAGAGCTGACACGAAGAGAGTCATACCTGAAGAATGACATAGCACAAGAGAAGCTCTTTAGTAAAGACAAAACCAGGTGACACTAGGGCATGCTGGTGCACAATGGGAATGATCCCATGGGAGGCCTGAAACCCGTGATGCAGGAGAGAGAAACATAGGTGTACACATGAGATCTGTAAGCAGACAAGAGGGATGAAACCCATGCAGAAACAGAGCTTCGAAAAGTGCAGATGTCTAGATGACAACCCGGGAAATTCCAACTTCTTAAGTCTAAGGAGAATAAACATCTGTGTTTTTATAAATCCCTGAGGGTGATTCAGATGCACCTCCGTGATTGCAAACCATGGATACAGTTTTAGAGTGATATTTAGGGTTCCTCAAGCATCTTAGATCCAGTTTACTATCATACTGACAAGCTTTCACTGGTCTCAACCACTTTTTAATGTAACTTTTCCTTGCCCCCTCTTGAGATTCATGGAGCCTTCAAACTTAGATGCAGAAGCTCTTCGCACATGTGCCAATGCCCAAGGGCTTCTGAGCTGAAGGAGAGCTTGTAACCAAAAGTGCTCTAAAACAGCTTCTCACCTGCGTTTGATGGCCCCCCTGATGTGGTTGTGGGTATGACACACCTAGGTTTGGCTTTGAGTCCTTGCAGATGAAAAACAGTCTAATCTCTCAGCATTCCTGAATGGCTTTAAGTTCTAACTTTGTTTTTCCTCTCCTGTCCTAAGACAGTATAAAAAGAAATTTAGAAAGTTATAAAGCAGCATGCTGGCAGTAGTTTGAGGAGAAAAATCCTCAACTGTTTCCTTCTAATCTTTAGATTCTGTGACAGTTTGCTGACAGGTAACTCCAGACATGCCTGTTTTAAGGCATCTGGTGTCTGTCTTTCTCCTGATTAATTTGTATCCAACTGTGGGTCACCTAGCAACAATCACTAAGCTAGGATTAGAAACAAAACTCTTTGGTGAAGGGGCTTGATGTTTCAAAAATAAAAAAAATCCCATCCTGTGTAAGTATATAACTTTGTAATAGCAATTTTCTGATTATAAAAGCAGTAAATAGTCATAGAAAATATTGGGAAAATGTAAGAATAGAGAAGTTGTAATTGCACCAGTCAAAAATATCTGCTATTGACATTTTAGCATGTATATTTCCAGTCTTCCTCCATCCCCTGCCCTCCTTGTACTTAATCAAATCAGCAAATCATAAAAATATCACTTTATACTATTTGGTAGCTTGTTCTTTCATGTCATATGTCAAAATTATTTCCCCATGTTATTCAGTGTTCCTTAAAATAAGATTTAATGATTGTGTAGAAATGTATCAAATGAATGCTGAGTACCATTGTGTTAATCCCTTTCTGTTGGCTACTTAGGTTGTTGACACTTTTTCATTGTTATAATGTGATGAGATACCAGTACCTAAGCCTTTATACACACATATTTTAATGTAATATTTAATAGTGACCATTCTTTTAAAAATGTTATGCAAATAGACAGATTTCTTCATACCCTTTTAAGAGTCAGTGGCTCTACAGAGTTAAGAATTGCAGAATGACTGTGATGGGTGCAGCACAGTTGGGGAAAAGCATCTGACCTACCCTCTCAGGAGCCACCATTGTTGCTCAATATAGGGTACACGATAGGAGGATCCATGGGCTGCTGAAAATAGTCTCAAACATTTAATTCTTGGGAAAAGTTTACATTGTGGGCAATCCTGCTGTTCTTTCAAGGTATTCTGTTTATGATCCCTCTTTTCAACAAGTCTTAGAGGCTCCACTCAGTCCAACTTAGAAAGAATTGTCATGAAACTAGCAACTGAGGTGTAACAGTGGATGAAGGCATGGGTTCATGCAAGCAATCAGGGAGCTTTCTCCATCTCTCAGCTCTGCTCTCCTCTAAGTTGGCTTCATTCTTAGGCAGGCTCTCTCCATGCCCTGGCAAAGGTAGCGACCAGAAGCTTCCAGGTTGAATCCCACTGAGTCAGCAACACCTCTGAGAAAGTTGTTCTCCCTCCTAGCAGTTCCGCTAAAACTCCCAGACTCCAGAGAGGGATGTCACTGGCATGTGTACACATGTTGGCCATTGGAACATCTCAACTGACAGTCTCATCAATTCCATGATTTGGCAAAGTTCTTGTGTTTACTTATTTAAATGTCAGAAAGATAGGCAGCTTCTTAAATATTGTCTTTTCTTTTTCCTCTGTGGTGTCTTCTCCTCTCTTTATCCCTCATCCCCTCCTCTTCCTCCTCCCTCCCACCCCTCCTCCTTTTTTCTCCCCCTCCTTCCCCACCCTTTCCTCTCTCTCTTCTTTTGCATCTCTAAGTCTGGGATGCTACTGGATGCTTGAATTACAAAGATCCGTGGAGCAAATACTCTGCTCTTGAGAAACTCACATTGTTGGAAGGAAGATAAAAATATACTAGTTTAAATAATGAAAATAATATATATTAAAATTTCAAAAAACTAAAAAGCATGTACAAGAGTCAATGGAGCACCAAAGTACAGGTATCTAACTGGTTTCTTTTGGGAGAAGGCAAAGAGATAAGAAGGTGCCATCGGAATGGAGTCATTGAGGCTTCATGCACATTTTCTTGGCAACACTGAAGGAAGTCAGAGGGAGTTACCTGGATAAAAGCAGCAAAGCCTGACATAACCTCAAGGAGCCATCAGGACTGCTTGGAGCCTGGGGTTCATATGTCCAGAAATTAGACAAAAGGTTTATCCTGTCTTAGTTGTGCAAGTGCATGGAGCTCCCTATCTGTCCAACACATATATATCAAGAGCTAACAATGTTTATCTTTTAAATTCATGGAGTGGTCTAATCAAACCTCTACTCTGTCTAGAGATGTTCTTAACAGCTGTTTGAATTTCCACCGTACCCTGGAGCTGCAGATCCTCACAGGGCTTTAGCCCATGTTTACAGCATAAAATAACACGCCAGGTGGTGGTGCACAGTTCTGAGCCACGGTGGTCATGGCTTCAAAGCCCAGGCCCCACTGACTTCGGAAAGAGCTTCTTTGGAGTACAGGAAAACCTGCATTCCTGAATCGAAGTCGTACAGATCCAGAAGCCTTGACCAACACTTGCCTTTCTCCCTGTCTCTTTACTATTGAGGTGTGAGAACTGAACTTGTCTGCACTGTAGATTTCCCAGTACTGGGCAGCGGAGGATTCCTCTTATCTTGGGTTTTGATAGCTTCTACATCACTGTTTTATAGCCACCCTTTTGGCCTTCCAACTCCTGGAGGCTTGTTTAGTCAAGACGTAGCCTTTTATCCACCAACTGCTGATGGGGAAGAAAATGGCCTCAGGGTGAGGTAGTAAGCTAACGTGTTAGGCGACCTGGGACCCATTGCATCACTGGGGCCGGACTTGGTTGGAAGCTTGTTAGTAACACCTCAGATGTTAAAAAAAGCCAATATGTCAAGAATTAATCTGCATAAATATGTTCCTTTGCCTGGCTCGGATTTGTGTGGGAATCTGTAAGAAAACCTCAGATCTCAGAGAAGGCCAATGCATCAAGGACTAATTTCCATGAATATTCAGAGAGCTATCAAAGAAGAAAAATGAACCATAGAGCCAACATTAATTGTGTCCAAAGATAATTAGAACAAAGTGTTGTTAATTGTGTGTTGGTTTAATGTTATGTAGCCGTGGCTGTGGCTTTTTTTCCAGAGAGGATAAATTTTGATGTCAGAAACTGAAAGCTTGCTGACTTGATTAATCAAAAGGCCTCAATTTGCTTAGTTACAGCCAATTAAGGATTTTAATCCCTACTCTTCAGAGTATGATTAAGCCTAGTATGTCATCAGTGTAACTGGCAAACAAAACCCCAAGTCTTGGTTCTTTTTGCACCATGGGTGTCTGAGTTGTCCTAGATGGGAAGCTTCTAAGTAACTTTACCTTAAGTGTCATGAGTAAAAATTATAAGCTGTGATTCAAAAAGCAGTATGATTGATGAGCAGAGCGAGCTACTGAACCACAACATTCTATAAACTCTGATAGTTTGCCTGGAGAAGATGGTACACAGCCTTGGGGGAAAAAATCGTAGTTCCAGCATGGGGTCCAGAAAAATGTCCTTGCTGTACAGTTGTTTCCCTTACACGCTGAGTTAGTGCTACAGCCACCCTAAAACTATGAACGGTTGTAAGACATCCACTTAAATCTGATTTCAGATGCGAGCCTTTTGAGGGTCATCTGATTCCTTAGCATTCCGATCAGCCCTAAGCCTACAGTCTTGCTACTTTGAGAGTGGGAAATATCATTTTTCTTTATGACCAAACACTATGGTGGTTTTGGGGACTTAAAGATTTTTATGTGGGAGGAGAGGTTACAAATAGAAGCTTCTCCCATGGGTATAAGAATCTGTACAGGATTAGTTCGAGCTATTATAATCACTCCTCCTTCGGAACTATCTAAAATGTGTCTTTATCTGTGAACTTAACTTCCTAAATGTAGCTGTCCTGGGCCTGCGCAGTAGCATTCCTGGGCTCCTCATCGGGGCCCTGACAGCGCGCCCTCGCAGAGATCCACGCGTGCAAGTACTCCGCTGGTGTGGTGGAGCGGGCTCTTCTAGGAAGCAGGTTTCCCCTGTGCTTTGAAGGAACGTACAGCTTTTAAGTGTGCCTGTCTGTTTTGAGAGATTAGTATGTCAACATAGAAGAAAAAAGAAATACTTTTTAAATTACTGTAAGAACGTGATCAGTCTGGCAACTCTGGGTCTTTTTTCCCCAGAAGCGAGGCCTTTCCTTCACTTTTGTCTCGTTTGTAGTCACATCCACAGGAGATTTCTTAGAAACACTAAAGGCATCTTTTTCTGTGACATCAATATTGCTTTTTATTTTCTTTTTAGGTGCCGAGAGCCAAAGTCAGATAGGTTTTGGGAATCTCATAAAATACCAAAATCATCATGAAGGCCCTCAGAGGAGACGGCCTCCCATCCAGTGTAGAACCTGGGGGCAGTAACTCTGTACATAATTCCAGCTTAAAATGAGAGGCAGCCATAGGCAGAAAGTGTACTATGTGCAGGCGTTTCTAAGTCCAGAAGACAGAGTAGTTCCTCAGAAATCCAAATAACCAAAAATCTCTCTGTGGTCTAGTTTTATGAAAGAGAGACAAATAAAATAACAGGTTTTCTCTTCCAAATGGAGTATCCGGGAATTTCCTAAAATGACCATAAATTTTTTAAGTGCAGACCCCCCTTATGGCCTGGCCCTAATCTTGGTGCCCAAAAACCGGTCCCAAGGGCTTCGTCACAAAGCTGTGAGAGCTTCATAGATCATCAGAAAGAATCTAAACCATGCTCATTGTCAAGTAATTATTATAATAGCCTTAATGAGTATATATTGAATATAATAATGGTATTATAACAGTTATATAGTATCACAACCTCTTGATGCCAGCCACATGTAAATTTGGTAAATTCTCTGGTAAGACATTTTGGGAGAAAAACATAAAAAGATACTTATCTGATCATGCTGTGTGGATCTTAAACTAGCTCAGCACACAATTACAAAAAAGGACTTTTTCAATAATATTTTTAGTAAGGTGCAATCTAGGAGCAAATATATAATGAACAGATTAAAGTTTGGGCTGTTTAAAAAGTTAATTCCTTATCCACATTCACCTGTTATAAAATGACAGCATTCGAAGAGGTAGGAAGAGTTCTCTGTCCTTCCTGCCCCAGCATCCCCTCAGCACCCTGGTGTTCTCCTTCACTGATGGGCAGGCAGGCAGGCCCACACAGCCCACACCGTACGTGTCGCATGCTCGCCCCGCCTCAGAGCTGTGCAGGCATCTGGAGTAGGGGCATTCTTTTGGTTAGTCACCCCGATGAGTTGAGGACTATGGGCCATTTTGCTTCCAGATTTCTGGACTGTTTTCTTTCTTTTTGATCCTCATATTTCACTTGCCTACCCAGCATCTTTAATCCTTCTCATGACTGAGGAGATAGCAGATGGACAGGGTCTCTTGCCCCTCTTTCTCACCATGTTTCTTTTCTCTGATTTCTCTGGATCCTTGTCGCTTCTGAGTTGGGATTTCAAAACCTCAGTGTGATAGAGTTCTTTCAGTCCATTTACATTTGTCCTTTCCTTCTACCTGATGAATCAGTCAGTCACCTTATATTAATCTTTTGGTGTTTTAGGCTCCAAACTTGATATGTTTGTGCTCAGGGATTGCTGCCCACTGGTCACTGTGGAAGTACAGGGAGGAGAGATGTTAGGGTGTGGGGCGGGGGGTCTGTAATCATTTCAGAAGGCAAGCTTCCAGGAAGCCAGGTTCCAGTTGGCCAAGACTGGCCTCTGTGCTGGTGCCTTTCATTTTCAGCTTTGTGTCAAGGAACTGGAGGATGGGTCTTTTCTTCTCACACAGCCTCTCCTTTGAGGCTGTCCAAAGAGCTTGTCACCATTTGCTGCTCCATCTCCTAGACTCCGGTTTGGTCCCCAGACCTTTCCTCTGAATGGCCAATTTATGTTTTCCCCAACTGCTTGCCAGCAAGGCTGTCAGCTGCCACTGTTGCTCTGCCTTCTTCCCAGTGCCCCTTCACTGCGGGAAGCTGTGCTTCAGGGAGTCCTTAAAGCAATTCTCCTGCTCTCTCAGCAGGCAGCAGGCCCTTTCAGCTTCCCTCTGCAGCTATTTGGGTACCTGCTGCCAGCTGCTCTGCGCACATAACCAGCTGAGACAAAGCACGTTGCAGTGAGCTGCAAACTTGTACATAGCCAAGATAGTCGCACACATCAGCCATTCATAAAGGAGCCCACTTTTTCTGGAAGCATCACTTGCACTGTTTCATCAGAGACCTAAAGAGAAAGCGTCCATAAAAAATAGTAAATGAGATGTCATTCATCTTAGTGGTTAAAAAAAAATAACGAAGTGATCATTATGGTCTACCATCATCAAGTCAGCCTGCAAACATTTGTCACTATTCCCCTCCCTTCCCTACAGCCCTCAGGCATCATTCGGGAGGCACCTGTAAGGATACCAAGGAAGTGGAGAAAAGCTGTAGAAGCCCCTGTGCATCTCAGGTCAAGGGGATTCAGTTTGGGTAGCAAGTTTGTATCTCACAGTGCTGGGGCTAATTTAACAGCAGAAAGTGTACATGAATCCTTCCCAAGGAATAAGAAGCAATTTTCACAAGGTAGTGCACCGGCAACCTGGGGCATGAAACTGGTGAAGGAATATATTCCCCAACATGTGATTTTGTGAATTCACATTTCCTCTATCTGGGATTTAAGTTCCAAAAGAAAACAGGTGCCCTGTCATCCCTCAGGAGAGTGTGGGCTCCCGGAGGGCAGGGACAGCAAGGAGTAGTTTCCATTGAATTCCTGTTGGGCAGAGCTCACTGGGTGACACTGCAGCATTCACTAACTCACCCAGGCCCTGGACTCTGCACATGGATACAGAAGTTCAGAATGGGAAGAGGGGCACTGCTGGAGTGATGTGAAGCCCAGAGGAGAGTCACAAAACACATCCATTGTCAATTCTCCCACAGCAGGGAATGGTGCCCTATCCACTAAGGGAATCATTTTGTTTTGAAGTCACACTTTATTATTAACACTGATAAACCAAGAAATGACAAAGCCCAGGATTACACTCACCTCTATCTTGCATCCTTTCTAGTTTGCAGTTATTCTATCAATACACAAATCAGCATACCTTATTTCTAAATCAGCACTGCTGTGTAATGCTGTTGAATGACTTGTAGGCAGAGTTAACTAATCCATAGGTTGTCTTTTTTTCTTTAACACCCAAGATAAGAGCTTTTCCAAAGAAATCCCAATATTAACAACCTGAAAATTTATAATTTTTGCATTTTCTCCTATCTGATTATATGTCTTAGTATATCTAGTTTTCTTTAGTGATTGCCACCTGTATTTGAATTCACACTAAGCCAATGACAGACACATAAACCCTTTAAACCAACTGTGATCCTCTGCACAGAAGTAGCATGCTCCTGTGAGACTGAAGTTTTAATAGTATGTGCAGGAAACACCTGTTAATTTATTTCCTTCACTTTGATAAATGCTTTTTAACTCTTTTCAAAAATAAATTCTGTGATAATTTGGCCTCATATGTGAACTTTTGAAGGTGATAAAACATTCATTAAGTGGAGCTACCAGCTCACTTCTTAAAGTTTTCATTTACTTGTCAGCTTTTCAACACAGAGAAATTAGAGTTGTTTGTGGAGTTTAGTCAGCACCAGCGGAAAGACAGGCGGCATTCTGAGGGCAGCTGTCCCCTGCAGGGTCATGATAAATTCCAAAGACCAGCAAAACATCAACATTACTCATTACCGCTGAATTAAATCTGGGTGTTCGCCCTGAAGACAGCTCTGGATATGGTGTCAGTTGCCTTTTTTCCTCTGGATGCCTTAGGAGGTCACCAATTGGCTATGCCAGAGAACAGACTGTTGCTTAAAGAATATCTTGCTGTGAACCTCACCCCCAGCTCCTTTGGCAGAAGTGGAAGTGAAACCTGTGGGCTGGTGTCACAGCCAGCCTCCCTTCCCTGCCCCCCTGATTCTGGCACCATTAGTAACCCCCCTATTTCACTCATTTCCTCCACTTTAGTTCCCTTCTGCCACTCGGAGAGTCTAAATATTAAAATACAAATCTCTGGGGATAGCTATCACATGAGTATGAGCTTCTTGACAAAAACAGGTGGGATTGCCTTTACCTATTAGTCAGAGAAGGAGAGATCAGCCTTTCTCGTTCTGGACTTCAGTACTTTGAAATTTTCCTGTAGTTGAGGCAGTGTGGTAGAAACAAGTACAGAGTTCGAACTCTTTAGTCCTGGGTGTTCAAATCTTGCTCCTGTCATTAACTTGATAAACTAAGTTTATTAAATCTTGTGAACCTAAGTCACCTTGTCTATAAGATGGGAATAATATGCAAATGCATTTTAAAAGGTAATATTTTTAAATGCTAGCACAGGGTGTGGCATAATAAGAGTCACCTTTTTCTTCCTTCTTGAACTGAATCGCAGAATCTTAAGGATTCTTCCCTTTAGGTAAGACTGAGGCAGTTCTTTTCCTCCAGCTTGTGGGAAAAGTCCCAGGAGGGTTACTCGCAGGTGCTGTGCTCTCTTCATGTCTCGTAGGCATGCGGAGCCTGGGGTGTCGCCTCCACCAGCCCAAGGGCTTACAGAGCCTCCTTTCTGTTCCTCGGATGACTTGATTGCTGCCACGGATCACCAAGCTCCCTGGGCAGCCTGGGCAGCATCCTGTCTTCCCTCCCTGTTGAGGAGTCAGAGAAACCCCTGGGGTGCTTCTGGTCGTCTTCCCCTCCTCCCCCTTCCAGGCCCCCACAGGGGGCACAGATCATCCTCCAGTGCCCCATCTTCCCGTGGGACTGTGGCAAGACTCATCAACCCCTTTCCTAGGGCCCTAGTTCAGCAGGGCTCTAGGTGTAGGAAGCACATCCTCCAAGAGTTCCCTCCACCTGACCCCAGAGGACCAACGGCTCAGTCTTTCCCTGCCAGGCATCATGGGCAGCCGAGGGGCTCAGGTCCAGTCCCAGTTGCAGCCTGCCTTGAAGCTTCATCCCTGGGTGGGACCCAGAGCCCAGGTCTTCTCCACTGTGTTCACGGTGATTATCCTGTGTCTCTGGCTCTGGAGCTGGAGCGTGCTCTCTAACCCCTGGCCTCACCTGGGCAAAGTACCCCCTGAGCCCTCAGTCTCTCATTCATCTCTGTCTGGCTGCTTTCCTCAGATTCTTATGCAAATGTTCTATTCCTCTTTCCTGGAGCCCCACCCGCCTCTCAGTTATGTCCCAGGAGGGGCACAACTCCTAAGCTAACAGTGGGGCTTAGGAAGAATCCCAGGACATTGTCGCAGTGGTCCCTAGAGTCATTTTTTCTCGTTTATACAGAAACTTTTGTTTGTTCCTTTATGTCAGTATAGCTAGATAGTCTCACCATGTGGCCTTCCCGTTTTGATGGTGTGGGATCTCAGGCTCTCTTCGCTGGAAGAGAGCGTCAGGGTCATTTTCAGCCTCCTGTCTGCCGACACTGGGAGACCCCAGGGCTAGTTCTGTATTCTGGGGCCACGCAAAGCTATTTGATTCCTCTCCCCAAGGAGGGAAGTGGTCTCATCTAAGGACAATTTTCGTATCCCCTCCAAGACTTCTCTTCTGCTGTTGCTTTATGAGACGTGATTCAAGCCCCTACACCGCCCTGATTCTTCTCCCCGAGTGATCTCATTTCTCCAAATGTCTTGTGAGTGTGGAATCCAGCCAAACATTACTTCTGGTCCCATTGGAGCGATGAAGGGCAGAGCAAAATCGTGTCCCTCTATCCCCGCTGCACATATTTTACAACTTTTAAAGTGGAGCAGGCGTGTGGTCACACTCATTCAGCACACACGCACTGAGGCCACTTGAGGCTCCTGTTCGTGGGCATGTCTACGATCCCGGAATCTTCTCTGCCATGTGCTGCTACCATGTCTTCTCTCCTGGTTCTGCACAGTTGTTTTTCCCTAGAGTGCTGGGCCCTGCATCGACTTCAGTTGAGTTTTATCTGGTTGGATGTATTCCATTGTTCCAGGTCCTAGGGGCCTTTCTACATCCTGAGCCTTCTGCCCAACATATGTGTTCTCCTCCCTGCCCAGTGTCATCTGAAGACCTGTTGAAAAGGTGATTCTTTCCATTGGGAGTGTAAGAAACTTTGTAACCAGCAACATAGTTTTTAAAGCTAAATGAAATCCTCTGAGAGTTTGCCCTTTTCCAAGCTCATTTCCCTTATTTATGTAAGGAGAGGGTTGGACAGGTGGTCTGTAACATTTCCTTTAGCTCTCTGTATCCATGGTATCACACCTTCTTACTATACAGAAATAAATATCCTTTTTGACAGTCATGATTTGCCAGCCTTGAAGCTAACACTGACACATTTTTACCTTTTAAGATACATATTTTTCTTTTGATGACATATACTAAAATGGACTATTAACACTGATTTCCAATCAGAGAAGATATATTTTACATGTAATTTATAATGAAGTCTCTGTGATAGTCTAGTTTGAGTTGTTAAAATATGAGAGATTGTTACTTCATCAGTCATTATGCTTTAAATGGGAAGATAGGAGAAAATGTGTTCTATCAGTAGACAAAACTGACTTGGACGAGTCTGGAAAAATCCAGTAGGATGTTGTGCTTTGGCAGCATGAGACTCAAGTTAGACCCTTTCTTATATTCAAGTCCAGGAACCTCTTACTTGAATTAAATTGGTATTATTAAATTATTACAAAGTAATAAGGCATCATACCTGGGGATCATCAGATTCTTTGACTTGATTTAACAAAACCCGACTAACCAGGTTTTGTAAAACTGTACTTGCTCTTCCTAAGGGCTCTGGTCCTGCTGGCAGATGGAAACTACTCAGTTCTCTTAGAGGTAAAAAGGCACCTAGGAATTTGTGCTGTACTTGATTACTTTGGCCTGGTGAACTTTGCTAATAAATGCCGCTGGGCCACATGTAAGCCTGACTTTTGCTTGACGCAGCAGAATGCCTGACTGGTTGTGTCGTGTGTTGGAAATTAAGGTTGATTGGTTTCCATAATGAGTTATTTTAATCAAGGCTTTGCCCAGATTACTTTAAACTCTATTATTTCCCATCCATCTTTAATTTCCCATCCACCTTCTCATCATTCTCTTTATGTCCAGAATTTTCAGATCTAAATTATTCCTGCATCTCAGAAAACATGGGCTTATATTTTTAATCAGACACCAAATAAATATCAGCAATTATACCAAAATGCAAAACTTTTTTAAAAACCTAAGCAAGTAACTCTTAAACTGCGGCTCCTGGAGCAGCAGCAGTACACGGGAACGTGTGAGAGATGGCGTCTCAGGTCTCACTGACTCAGAGACTCTGGAGACAGTGGCTAGGAATCGGTTTTTGAAAAAGTCCTCCAGCTGATTCTGATGCACGTTAAAGTTCGAGAATCACTGATCTCAATCATTACACTTAATCACCACTCGTGAAAATGTTTTCAGATTTAACACTTATTGAAAAGTCTAAATCCAAATTGAGTAAAGATGGCTGAGCACTCCTCTCTTCTGTGTAAGAAATTAAGATTTGTTCATCAAACCCTATTTTTAAACACCGTAGCTATTCAGATTGTCGAATGTAGGTGAGCATATGTTACCTTGCAAAATTAGTAAAGAACTGTAACACACCCATGTGAGGTAAATCAAATAGTCATGACTATTTAATTCAGTACTTGCCCCTCTGTGTAGCACATCATAAGATACTCAAATATATTTGCCTAAAGGAGGAGGGTTACAGTGGATCACAGCAGTGGTGAAAGGTCACAAGAATGAAGAACTACACTCTGCTGGGTAACTGCGGAAATATGGGTCACGGGTCTTTCGGTTGGAAGCAACAACAAAAACAGGAAGGTTCCTATTAGCTTAAGGAGATAACAGAATTCATGGACTTGAGGTAAATGGAAAGCCCATCATTAGGTGTTAAGTCCCAGGCATTGCTGGATCCAGGTTTCAGACAATGTCACCAGGAACCGTCCCACCCTATTCTCAGCTGTGCTTCTCCCTGCGCTGTCTAGTTCTCGGGCAGGAGCTTGCACATGTTGGTAAACACGATCACCTGCATCACCAGGTGTCTGGACCTAGAGACCCCAGTGCACAAAGTCTCAGGGCTCCCTGACAGGGTAAGCTTGGAGTCCATTGTGCTGGCAGACTGGTCAGCATGAGCCATTGCATAACCGTAGGCCTGGGAAGTGGGGTTGGCTCCACCTAAAACCATAGGGACCATGAATAAGAAAATAGTGGTCTACCAAAGGGAAATAGGGGGAGATGCCAGAGAGAGGCCAGTGGTTGCTAGGCACGTAAAAACAGAAATGCTATACTCAGAGGCAGTAACAGAGAGGGTCTTTTTGGTTATTTATTTATTTATTTTTCTTCCCTTAAGTACATTCTCTAGTGGATATACTTGTTTTTATGCCAGAAACAGCCATCTGACTTGGGGACAAGGAGTGCTAGATTGGATATTAGCCACTTTGTTTTTGATATGTACTCTGCTCCTGACCAGTGGTCTGGACTTGGCCACCTTTCACTTACTGTCTTTCACTTCCAGGTCTGACTGGTTTTTAGTATTTTTGCTTTTACCCTTATGTAGCAGTTGAAGAAGCTAGTTAGAGTAAGAGAAAATACTTACAATTTTTAATTCATATATGAACATAAATAATATTGAAATTATCTTTATTTTCATTATTAATATATTTATCCATATACAAATAAATTAATTATAAGTATATTGTAATTTATAATACAATCATAAAATTAAAAATAAGTGTTAAATATCACAAATAATTTTAACTGCTGTTCTTCATGGTACAATGTTAGCATTTTTTAAGATTGTGTTTTCTTCCTGAAGGTTTTCTTAATTATAGTCATGTGGCAGATTATGTGATTACAGATTACCCAGATCTTTGAGAAGGACTATATAAAATTTTACTACTTACTTTTAGAAATTTAACATTTTGTCATAAGAATCTACCACAATGAAACATTCTTTTCAGTTATCATTTTAATGGCTGCAATAATATCCTGTCAGTGATATGTCATTATATTACGCTTTTGTTGACTATTTAGCTTGTTGTTAATTATTCACAGTTACTTAGTTTCTATCTCATTTTCTGTTCCTGGAAAATGAGGTTTGACTAGCATTTTACAGGTCACATACCCATGTTTTTCTGTGATGTATTTGACATGTAAATACCTCAGGAAAGTCTAGGAGAGCAGCCATAGAGGCCGATTTGTTGATTACAGCAATGGTCCAATATTCCCTGCATCTCAAGGACTGACCAGAGCATGGGTTCTGTCTTTGAGGCTGTCTAGCCTCAATCCCAGTTTGGTCTCTTTCCCTAAGTGTCCTGTGGAATTACACCTAGCGCATTAGGTGCATAGGAAGAATAAATGGGCTCTTCCAAGCACTCATACAAACAGAATCCCTGTTATGTTGGTTTGTATTGGATGAGTGCATTGTCAGGAGTCTAGAATCCAGGGAAGATTTGGAAAGATTTTCCCTGCCCCTCGTACCCTGCCCATAGTATTATCTTCTCCTCCATTAGTGAAAGAAGCATAATCTAATGAATGAAGGAAGGTTGATCTCAGTCTATAGAAGTTGCTGAAGTTGTTGCAAATTTGTAGACTTTTCTTAGTCAAGTCGAATTCTTGAGTGCCAGTTCTATTATTTGTGCCTGAATGAGACTCAATTTTCAATAAACTGCATTATAATAGTTGTAGTTTTCAATTCTGTGAAGTGCCTAGCCCAGTCTTCTAATTATAGTGGATTGCCTTCTCATCTTTCCTAATTTATAATGTCAAGATATGTTTAGTTTTAATAAACTAAGTTGTGGGGAGAAGACTTAAGATCAAAAGTTAAATGTTTCAAGTGTTTTTAAAAGGTCATTTTCCACATCATCGCTATTACACAAATGAAGAAGCTTATAAAAAATTCTTCCTTTATTGTATGTTATCATTCATTGCAAGACAGGATGATTTGATCATGTAAAATGTTAAAATTAAAGAGAATACACACATGTATATAACTCCCCTGGCTCCTGCCCTAGTTTACTCAGAAACCTCTTAATAATGAACTTACAAAAGTTAAAATGCTGCAGCTGTACATAGAGGAAGTCAGAGGGACTAAGGGCAAGAGACTGACCCTGCAACCACCTTCCATCAGTTCTGCTCAGCTTTGCCCCATGGGTGCACCTTTATCATTGGAAATCATTTCTCTCTCACCCCTTCCCCCTCCCTTTTCCCTCTCTCTTCCCCATCTCCTTTTTCTCCAGCAATGCTGCTTTAATCTATTACTATCCCCTTAGTTATAGGAGAGATCTATAAGGAGCAGGTAAAAAAGAAGTATTTGTGCACTTACTCAGCAATCTTTGAAAGGGGCCCTTTGCCTCTGCCCAAAAAAGACACGCTAGAGCCCTGAAATGTTAGCCAACCAAGCGACATCAGAAAATTTTGAATCTTAAACTGACAGAGAGAAAGTCTCAGTATGAGATCACCTGGCTAGTTAATGGCCAATCAGACACAGAGAATACAGGTCTCCTGACTCTCACTCTTGAGCTCCTTAACCTTTCATACATCATGGATTACCTTGAAAACATACAGACAGCCTGGATGATCTTACTTAAAAATGCACTCATGTGTATACATGCAATATTTCTCAAATAATTTTATGGGATCCTGGAGCTCCTGAAGTCTGTCCATTCCTGAGCAGCTCCCATGTATCTTTGCTATCCAAGGTTGCTTCTGATTCCTGAAATGTCCAATCTTGGTTGATTCCCCATAGCCAAGAGGCCGTGGTAGGAAGCTATTTGAGGATAAGCAGGACTTTCCCGGCACTTCTTAAATTATGCCACCTTGACAGACAGCCACCCACACAGACCTGTGATTGGACGTTCTGATATTGGAGAAAGAGATGCCTTTTAAAATATTCAGTATATAATATGCTTACTAAAAAGATAACTTCAAGGTTCAGGGGATGGAATAGCCTGGTCCAGTCCACGTTGAAACATAACAAGAAGCCCAGGATCTTAATCAACATATAATGTGCCAATGGGTCTGCCGTTTGGATTGGCAACTAAGGCAAAGCATTGGAATTTATGCTGAGATCAGCTTGGTTGGCTAATACTCTCAAATCTGACACTCTCTCTTCCTTCCTAGGGAATATTTACTTTGAGGATTCTTAATAGATGCCTGCCCCAAATCTTCTGTGGGAATCGAGTATTTCACATTCCATTCTAGCCCGTTTTACACGAATTGAATAATTCAGACCACCATTGATTTTTGCAAAGGTTCTTAACAGTCTGGCCTATTGCTGTCAGGAAGGGAGATTTCCTTTCCCTAAACTTCAATTGTCTTGACTCTGTAACAATAAACAGCAGTCAACATCTGGTGTCCCCAGATGTCACCAAGTTTTAGATCCAGTGTTGCTGATTTCTAAGCACTCATTTCAGAATGTAAGACTTTTCAAATCTCCCTTCCAGTAAAAAGTTCTAAGCCAATAATATATTATTATTCATTCCTCTTTCTTTTATGAAAAGTAAGTATTTTTAATATGAGTGAACATAATCGTGAAATAACGCTCTCATATTCATTAAATAGAACAAAAAAGACTTCATATCGTGAGTATTTCTAGCAGATGTAGCCCATGTTCCATGCTTAGTCCCTCAGATGTCTTTGCTGTTTTAGTGCATGCTTCTATGGCACTGTCCTCTCTTGGTGGGTGGACTGCCCTCAAGTTTTCCTGCATGCAAGGAGAACCACTTATATGTCCATTGGGGCAGCCCTTAATCAATGAGAGGTCGGAGGAGGGTTAACAAAATCTCTAGTTTCTTTGACCTTGACGGGTTGATCACTAGTTATACCCAGTTGGACTTAACCTAATATTACACCCTTGCTTGGCCTCCTTCCTTGATTATTCCCACTTCTCTTCGCACCTACTGGTTTATCCTAAGAACACTTCCTAATAAATCACTTTTACACGAATCCTCATCTCATTGTCTGCCTCTGGGAAACCCAACACAGACAGTGTCCTCTTAAAACTCTAAAAGTGGTACATGCATGTACATTTCAGAGAAAAAAACATAGAAACTCTAAGTCAAAGAAAATATTCCATATCCCACCACCCAGAGTTGATGACTGTAAACATACTGGCATATATTTTTTCCTTTGTGTGTATATTTTTTTCTTAATTTTCAGAACTGAGATCACATCAGAAAAGTGCTTCTTTTATTTATTTTTTCCTTGACATTCTCTTATATAATGGTTTTCAACTGCAGGCTGCCAAGGGACCTGTTAGTGATGGTGTTGAAATGAGCACGTAACCCACTACCTCACTGATGCTGCAGAGTGAGGGACCTTTGTCATGCAGATGTGTCTGGCATGGGAGTGCGATCAGTCCAGTGGGCCGCCCACAGGGAAGTGTTAATAACTCACCTCGTACCATTTCACTCATTCAGTAAATGTACCATGATTCATCTAACTTCCTGTTATTTTGGATTTAGGTTGTTTCCATAACTGTCTTAAAAAAAAAGTCATATAGAACATATTCCAAAAATGATTTAAGGTGGTTTAATTCACTCATCTGCCTGAATTCTTATTCCTACCCAGTGGGAAGGCATTAGCTTTTACCAAACATCTTGAGATTGAAAACTCACAGTCCATTTTTTACTCTTCTCTTTTCCTGTCATGAAGCGTGACATGAAATCATGTGTCTGTCATTGACACGCTCTTCTAACTCCTCTGTCTTCACTACCGATGTGCAAGCCACTACCTCTCTCGCCCACATCATTGCAACTGCCACCTGTATTTAGATTCACTCTTCTGGTCCAGCTTACATCTGCCACCAGAGGCAGCATTCCAAAAGGGTTGCAAAAGGCCCTACAGCAGCCTGCCTTTCAGCCTCGCCTTTCACCTGTCCGCTCATATGATATACGTGATCCTGATCACGCGGTGTGTTTTCACGCCTGTCTGATTTTGATCTTGCAATTTTCTGACCCTGGGAAGGGCTCCCTAAACTCCCATCCCTATTATTCATTTGTAAAAATCATATTCCTCCTCCCAAAATCAGCTCTGATACACAGTTCCTATTATTGTTATAATAATTAGGGTGTACTCAGCTGTGTTATATTGTTATGATAATTAGGACGCCAGAGTAACAGGAAACTGAGCTCAAACTGCCATACATTTCAAGGAATCCAGAAGTAGATTGGACTTCTGCCGTAATTTGGTGAAGGCTCGGGCTCCAGCTTTCCGTATATTTTCTTACTGCCTTTACCGTGTCCACGTGTTAACATGATTCTAAGATGGCTTCCCCCCAGGTAGAAAAATGGTCGTAGCAGATCGAGCTTTATATCCACTTAACACAACACCCAAACTATTTCTTACAGGAGTCCCTGAAAAGTACAGAGCCATCTTTTACAAAAGTCTCCGGGGACCCTCCCCTTCCTGGACCTAAAATCAGTTACATATTCTTTCCCGAACCCATCCCCTGTGGCCAGAGAAAACCCATGCACTGACTGCTTTGCCCTTGGGGTATATTGGCCGATCACGGAGACAAGGGGCTTGGCATGCCATATTTAGATAAGATGAACTAGGGCCACCTGGCCTTAAAAAGTGTATCAGTACTTGTCTTATAGCATCTTACTGCGCTGATGGACAGTGACTGTAATGGGGTGTGTGGGGGGACTTGAAAATGGGGGGAGTCTAGTAACCATAATGTTGCTCATGTAACTGTACGTTAATGATACCAAAATCAAAAAAAGAAACGTGAACTAATGGAGGAAAACAGGCAAAAAAGACAAAACAAATTGAGACATTAAAAGCAAATAGAGCAATATTGAGAAATCTAAACACAATCAGCAGTCTTACACATCTTCAGGGCAGAAGACATGTTTTTTTTTTATATTATTTCAGGGATTTAATAATGGCTCTCTCAATAAAAATAGTATGCTGTGTTCACAAAAAAAAATAAAGCAATGCCTTCAAAAAAAAAAAAGTGTATCAGTGCCGACCAAACCTGTGAATTTCATATACTCACCTGGGGGAGATGAAATGGAGATGGCCCCAGAGTTCTTCATGTCAGAGCAGAACACAGGGCTTTAGACATGATGTATTATGTTATAGATCACGTATGATTCCTTTTGTGTGGGTCTTAGAAATGGTTACCCTTGTCTGACATCAAATGGGCCTTCAGTATATATATGTGCATGAAACATACTTGCTTTAATGAACTGAAGTAAAATAAACTGACTTAAAAGGTTAGTTCTTTTCCTTTAAATTTTATTTTCAAAATTAACTTTTAGTTTGAGGTCATTGTGTAACATTTTAAAGAATACCTTTTCCATATAGTAATTGTTACCATATTTGATTATCCATGACTTTGCATAGTTCCTGCATGCCATCTCCAGAGGAAACTAATAGTTGGCTGGATGTGTGTCTATTTCTGTTATAATGTAGATGTTGATGTCTGTGCCTTGTCCAAACACTCCAAGTTATACTTAAAGTTATAATGACTTTTCTAATTCTGTCATTAAGATTAGAGCAAATCTCACCATACTATATTTGAAATAGCAATTTCAGATATCTCAAAAGCAAGATCCTGTAGAGAAGAGGCCTGACTCCACTGGGCAAAAAGCCCCCTTTCATGCTAATATGCCAGATGAATAGTCAGCCTGCTGACGCTCTCCTCAATTCATCCTGCTCTTTGGGAATTGTGCTGTGAATGTCTCCAGTTAAATTAGAGCTATTGTTGTAGTTCTTTTTTTTTCCTGCTCTGAAAATACCTTTTTTTTTTTTCCTGAAAATACATTTAAGATTCAAAACTCCCTAGCTTCTAGGTACAATCATCATAACGAGGTTGGCCTCCACACGTATATGTAAATCCTAAATACCATTTTTCTGTCTTTAAATTATGGTGACAAAAAAAGCAACTCATACATTTTGATCAGATCAAAGTTATTTCTTCTGGGTTGGAGAATTTTAATTGGGACCATGGCCATTTTGAAGGCTTTTTGCTGTTGCCTTTTGTGATGTTTCAAAAGAATAAATATTACCTTTTTTAGACACAATTAAAGACGGTTATCATCAATCCTGAAGAAACACAGTATTTGATAATTGTTACACATACTTGGAAAAATTGCCACTCCTCTCTTAAATTTGGATCTCTAGAGTAAACTAACAGGACTCATTTAAGTCCATTCCCCATTCACTGAGCACTTCCCACATGTCAGGCTCTGCACTAGATAACTAAGAATGGATATACGAATGCGACACAGTTCCTGCCCTCAGTCACTGTCTAATGGGAAAGAGATACACACAGTGCATTTATGTGCAGTACAGGGACATGTATAATAGCAGAAGTGTAGCAAAATATCGAGGTGAGGGTGATTCAGCTTGTGGGTGAGGGGTAGAAACGGAGGATAATGGGGAAAGTCCGGACAGTGGTGGTTTGAACTATGCCTGCTAACCTTTAATCCTCTCCTCGTCCTTTCAATACCTCATCAACATTACCCCTAGAAGGCAGCTAACAGTGAGTCATGGCAATTTCCCAAGCTTGGGCTGCACGACCTCCTTTTTGCTGTTTGTCCCTTAAGCAGTGGGTTCTAAGATGTATACCAGGGAGTATTATGATACATGCATATCATACCTCTCCCCTTCTTATGAAAGTAATCCCCTTCCTGGCATAGCCTCAGGCACAAGAAAAATAACTAGTTTAGCTGCGGTTCCTCGAGGCCCACCTTCTCTTTAGCTACTGTTCCATTTCCAAGTGCGGTGTCACCTTAGCCCTTCTGTGAATGTCAGTAGTACCATTTTATTCTATTGACTCAGTACAGGGGTGACCAAATTCTGAAGGTCATTGATTTGGACTCTTGCCTGCAAAAGTGGTCAGCTCCTACTCTTCTTGGACTGATTGTCCAATTTTCCCAATTGCTTTTATGCCCAATATTATTTCCTTGTCTCTAACTTGATGCCTGCCTCGTGGCTTTTTAACTCTTGGAAAATCTTTGGCTAAAAGACTGTGAAGGCGAAAAAAAAAAAGTGAGAGAGAGAGACAGAGAGAAATGAAGATTACACTCCTGATAAGAAAATTTTATAATACTTACCAGAAATCTATAGTCACAAACAACAAAACAACAAAAAATAGTAAGTGTAAAGAGAATAAAGCCATGGCACTGTCCTTCTTTTGATTGTTGACATATATTTCATGGGAATACTTACATTTGTAAAGTAAGTTGAATGAAATTTAAATAAATGAGTAACAGTGAGGAGGTCACCAAAACTTGTACATGTAGTGTGTGCACCAAGAAGCCAGGGAGAAGTAAACACGACTGTAAGAGCTCCTCAGATCCATAGTCCCGCAGAGTAAAGATGCAATACTGGTTTTCTGATGCCTTCAGATGTTCTTGGAATTCATAAAATCAACTTCACTTAAAAGCATTACCAAATGTAGCTTGGCCTTCTACCATATTTTTTCTGTCAACTTACAGTACAAGTACATCATTTTTCACAGCTCTTGGTGAGTGCGTGTGTGATCCCAAGACCTCCACATGAAAAGGATAAAAATCACTATTATAATGACATAGTGAGGTGCAGAGGACTTTTGACATGGGAATGGGTGGAAAGCCAATACAGGGAGGTCAAATACACAGCTACCGGTTTTATTACCTGATTTTATTGTGTAGAGCAGCTTTCTTTCAAAGACCTTATCATTTTCTGAACTTTAAAACTATAAATATAATTGTGAACTTTTATAACTGGAACAGAACATTGAGATCATTTTATAAATAAGGAAGTTAGCATGACCTGTCCAAGACTACACAGCTGTTTAGAACCGAAGTTTCTTAATGCACTGTTATAGGCTTGCTTTCCATTATGAAATGTTTCTAAAAGGCACAGTAACCAGATGATGAAAACCATTAGATACAGGTTGATTTGATGCCACAGAATTGTGCATAAGAATACAGAATACATAAATTCTGGGCTTGAATGCTTGAGTTTAATTCTTGACTTACTAGAAAGTAATTTAATTTCTCTATGCCTCAAAGCACAGAGGAAGATGAAATAAAAGTATCTGTCCCATAGGGTTGTTGGTAGAATAGATGAGTCTTTAACATTGGGAACTTACATACTGTGTGCCATATCTTTGTTCTTCCTCTGTCATCATTATCTTCATTATCTGCCACTTCTAAAACCTAAGCTACTTCTATAGCCTCTTAGGGGCTGTTTGATCTTTCTCCGTATGTAGAGAATCTACCAACCAGGTGACTGGACATAATCTTGTCAGTGTCATCATGGTGGAAACAATGATCATACCAGTCAAGGCTCAAGCAGAGAAGCAGAACCACTGGGTTGTTTCCGGGACTTGGCTGATGCAATTGTGGGGGCTGGTTAAGCGGTCTCTGTAAATCATCTTTCTCTGCATCTGGTGCTGGCGCTTGAGGTCTGCAGGTCAGGCAGTTGGAAAGGGAAGGCCACAGGAGGCTTTTGCCCCTAACTGAGAGCTGGGGACCTGTAACAACGAACTGGAACCCTTGCTTCTGACCTTGGCTTCAAGGGTATCCTACAAGGGCCCTTTGTCACAAAGCCAAAAACCCCCACCTGGCTCAGGAGTCTGAAAAAGTGAAGAAGAATCCAGAAGAAGGCAGATGAGTTGTCGGCCCAGTTGCCACTTTGTACCAACCAGGTGAGTCAGCAGATCAGAAAACCATTGGCTTCTGTTTCATTGCCACCCTCCCAATCTTCCAAGACCCTTTTGTGTGACTCTGAAATGTACGACAAATTCTGGGAAACCTGGTTCAGCCTAGTCACGCTGACACATCACAAGACCGTCACAGTGACCAATAGTAGGAGGAGGAGGTGGGGCAGAGGAAGGGACAAAAATGAGGGAAATCAAGAGAAAATGAGATACGCATTGAACGTGATTCACCCCTATGTTGAAAGAGTGTAGTTGAGAGGACCCTGGGGCAAGGTTCTACTGATCGCTGCATGTTCCCACCCCCAGTCCCCAGAGAATGTGCCCAGCTAAATAAAGGAGGGATCTGTGGGATCATTCCATGATAGATACTTTCCCCTCAAGGTAATACTTAAACCTACTCCCATAAGCATAATTAATCTGATGTGTTTTGTTTTCTTAAAATATGTTCCCAAAATACCTTATAGATTTTTAAATATGAACCATATTGTGCTTTTTTATCTTCTTTTTACTAGCTCAGGTAACACAAATTGAGCAAAACCATTCACATCTGCATGGAGAGCCAGGGATTCTCCAATTTAATTATACATTTTGAGAATATTCTGTATCAAACAGCCATAGATTAGAAACAGCAGAAGTGTTTTGTGTGTTTTTCTTTCTTTGCCTTATTTTGAATCTCTACAGTTCCTTAATTTCAACTTCATTTTACGAGCTTTGAAAAACATTTGTATCAGGTGTCTGTTGAAGCACAGCAAACTACCCCCAAACTTTCAGTGACTTTAAACAACAACTATTTCATTTGCTTATAATTCTGTGGGCCAAAAATCTGGCCTGGGAGATCTTCATGCTGTTCTTGCTAAGGAAGACCCATGTAGCCCCAGGCGCCTGGCCGCTAAGATGGCTTCAGTCACACACCTGGTGGTTGATGTTAGTGGTCGAGTGCTGGTCTGAAGGGTACGCTGAGATGGCACATATCTGCTCCAAGTGATCTTTCATCCTTCAGAACACTAGACTGGGCTTCCTCACGTGGTGATACGAGAGAGAGCAGAATCTGCTAGGCCCATGAGTCTAAGGCTTGGAACTCCCATGATACTACTTTTACGTTTTATTAGTCAAAGGGGACAGACAAGCCTAGATTCAAGGGGTTGGAAATAGATCACACGTCTTGATGGGAAGGAAGGCAAAGTCACACTGCAAAGGTTATACATACAGAGATGGGGAAAAAAATGTGGTAATTTTTTTGCATTTACTACACCTCCCATGCCAGGTAATCACTAGTACATTTTTCAAGAGGATAATTTTCCCCAATTTAATTTGTCATCTGCTCATTTAGCTTTTTAATAAAGTAACCATCACTTTTATTTGTCAATGGTCATGCCAAAAACAGCATATGGTAGTTTTCTCAAATAAAATGCCCCAGTAAGATAAGGGTCTAAGTGTTAGAGCATATTAACCTCATCTCAGATGTTGAACTTCACACCCACACTGATAATTCAGCTCTGTGTGCTCCCCGGCCCCACACCGTACCTTCCGGCCCTTTAGGAGATCCTTATGCTCCTGCAGCTGTATGAGCTTTACAAAGGAAAGGAAGTCCCTCTGGGAACTCATCTGTCGTCCTGGACTTTAAAGGAGATGGAACTTCAGTGAGGTTTAGATGTTGATGTGATGACTTCATTCCTCCCTTTGCCCATTTGGGGTTTTCAGCAAGAAATAATTATGAAGCATCTTACAAGATAGTTATATGTGTCACAGCCATTATTTGTCTTTTGGCTTATCTCAAATAATAAGATATGGAGGTTTTCAAAGTTTAGAGAATTCTCAAACCATGTCTCAGCTAGAGAACCTCATCAATTGCAAAAGGTATTAATTAATGTCGGTTCAAAGAAGTCATTCAGGAAGCATTTTAATTTAACTTAGCAGTCATATAATGCTTACCATGTGCCAGGCATTGTTCTAAAAGCTTCATGAACAATTCACCTAATCCTTACAGTAACCCTAGGATCACTATAGCCATCTTACAGATAGAGATACTGAGGCACAGAGCATTTCAGGAACTCGTTCAAGGTCTGTTGGTTAATCAATGACGAAGCTGAAATTGGACCCTTAGGCAGTTTGACCTATTAACCACACCCCATGCTGCTTCCTGCTGCATTCAAAAACCATATTCCAGGATAAATAGGATAGAAATTCTGCTTCTACTTGCAGAGACAAATATATATATACATGTGAAACTGGGACACAATTGTTAAGTCCACTTACTCGGCCTTGTCGCCGCTTCTGCATGAGGGAACGTGGCTGATTAACCGTCCTTGGGGCCTTGCTGCCTTACTGCTCGCTCGTCAGACCCAGGGCGTTGAAAGCACTGTACTTACGACCATAAAAAGATCCTAGTCAGGATATCTCACTCTTATAACGTGCTATCCTCTACTTGGCTGTGTCACTAACAGCAAAGTGAATTTCTCGACTGTAAAGATGACCTTAGACTAGAATTGACCACCCTGCAAAAGTAGCAAACACCTACTATGTCTAAGACACAGCCAGTATCTGTGGGTTTACAAAGCATAGAATTCTGAATCTCTAGTGTCATCTTACCCCTGCCTTGTTTTTATTAAATCTCTGTTCCCCTTCCCACTGGCTTTTTTTTTTTTTGGTATCATTAATGTACAATCTCTTGAACAGCATTATGGTTACTAGACCCCCTATTATCAAGTCCCCCCACATACCCCACTACAGTCACAGTCCATCAGCATAGTAAGATGCTATAGAATCATTACTTGTCTTCTCTGTAAATACTGCCTTCCCTGTGTCCTCCCACCCAACTACATTATGTGTGCTAATCATAATGCCCCTTTTCCCCCCTTATCCCTCCCTTCCCACCCATCCTCCTCAGTCCCTTTTCCTTTGATAACTGTGAGTCTGCTGCTGTTTTGTTCCCTCAGTTTTTCCTTTGTTCTTATACTCCACAGATAAGTGAAATCATTTGATACTTGTCTTTCTCTGCCTGGCTTATTTCACTGAGCATAATACGCTCTAGCTCCATCCATGTTGCTGCAAATGTAGGATTTGTTTTCTTCTTATGGCTGAATCATATTCCCTTGTGTATATGTCCCCACTGGCTTTTAAAAAAAAATCTGTCTTGATCAGTCTCACATTCTTAAAATCTGTAATGAAACTAATAGTTTGTTTTCTTTTCCATGTTAATTCTTTAATCTCGTTAGGCCTCTCTAGCTCCTGTGTGGTTTTAGGTGATTTGGCATGAGTTTTCCTGTCTTATAAGGCACTCCGGCTACTACTTAGGTAATCACTATGCTTAGTCAAATAAAATCCCTAATGTATGTGTAAGGCTTTGAGATTAGTTGTTATTTAAACATTTTATAATATAATCTATACTAAGGGATTAACCTGGACTAGCTGTTAAGGGTTGTCTTCCACCAGTTATGCCTATTTGTATTTTATTGGTCTGTGTTGATAAGAGGAAATCTCATGTAATTTTAAAAGAATTAGGAATAATATTTTAGGATTTGACATGCTTCATTTAAAGTGTGACTCACTGAATAAACATGATTAACACATACAACACAAAAGAAGAGATCTTTCAGAAACATTTTATATTTTCCTAATCTTTGGATTTGGGGCCTTTGAAAAATTTAATCTTTTCTAGTCATCCTCCACTCCTGGCTGACTGGTTGTACAACAAAGCTTCCATCTGTAGTGCTGTCTTTCTGAGATTGGAAACTATTTTATGGAACCAGCATACAGCTCAAGAAAAACAAGTCCATTTTTGATGGCCACTGCGTTAGGGTAAAAAATTGTCTTTTTTTTTTCCTCATGGGTTGGACTAATGGGTTTTTTCTGCTCACAGATGTCTCTAGCCCAGCATGACATTTTCAGGGCAGAAAAAGCCCCTCCCTTTGAGTAGTAGCTGAAGTGTGTGGGGGTCACCTGCCCAAGGGGGTACTGCATACTCTGGGCACTGCATCACTCACCTCCTCAGACCCTCCAGGAACGTAAGCGTCATTCCCACACTCATTATGGGACCGGCTGCCCAGTTTCCCTCCCGCAACTCATTGCTTCGCAGGCCAACTGGGCTAACGTCCAGCTTTTAATCTCTCAGACCCCATCCAGTTCTTGCTGAGGGAAGGAAGTCCTGAGAGATTTTTATGTTCATAGAAAGTACTTTTTGCTATTGGAAAATTCCCTTTTAATTTTTCATTTCTCAACAGTCCTTTCCTATTTATTACAATTTTTGTCACTGTACTCCATTAGCGTTTTCTGCCATAACTCAATTAGTTTTTTCTACTAAATAAGATTTGTGGTACAATTATTAGATTCTCTAACAGTAGCTTTAAAGATATGACCTTAAAGCCAAACAAAATTGTTGTTTCCACTGGATTCTCGGTGCCCAATTTGTTGTGTGTGTTTTGTCTCTTTTTCAGTCCTTAGACATTTTTTCATTCTCTACAAAGAGCCCATTGAGTGATGATCTGTTCTGTTCCAATTAGAAGAAAAGAAAACATTCCTAGTTTCTGATCCTGTAGAATTGGTGCCATTAAGAAATGTTGTTCGCTTTAATGAGAAATCGAGTGTAAGTAAGGCAATGAAAATTTCGTATGTCGTTTGATCGGTGATTTGCCCTGTTCGTGACCCCTTCCAAGCAGACTCTTGCAATCTGGAGCCTTGCTGAATGAGCTGTGACACAATTGGTCCCAGCTGTATGAGACACAGCACACTGTTTCCTTCACTGATTTATTCCCAGTCGATTCTCTACCTTATCCCATTTAGCTGATCGATTAATCTCTGATACAACTCATGAACATCAGTTGAAAATAATGCAGCTGATGGTATTTCCTCAGCAGCAGGAGTGATGGGTTCCATGTGGGTATGGAAGCAAAGAGACACTCATTCTCAAGTGTAGCCAGGAAGGCTTCCCCAATGGCTTTCAGGTTTAAGGAGTAAATTTCTGTCAGCCCTCTGAAGGCAAGGGCTTTGGTTGGCTTCGTTCACCCCATAGCACCATCTGTCTCCGTACCTGGCATGAAGAAGAAGCTCAGAAGTATTTGTGGACTAAATGAAGAAAATGCAAATGTGTTGATTTTAGTAATAAAGTAGCTTGGATTAATTGGTAAGCATCTTTCTAGGCCCCATCCCAGAAATTCTGAAATTTGATTTGTTCCACTAAAAGATGAGGCTGTGAAATATCCAGATCCATGGACCAGAGGTCAAAAGGACTAGGATGAGTGATGACAGAAAAGAAAGAATGAAAACTCTGATGTCATATAGACGTGTGTTCACATGCCAGCTCTCTTTCCTACTGATTATATGACTTTTGATAGTCTTCAAATTCTGTATGCTTTTTTCCTCCATCTGGAAAAATCAGGGCAGTAATGCCAACTTCCTGGGGCTCTTGTGAAGATTAAATAATACAATGCATGTAATATGAAGGCACAAAGTGATGAAATAGCATACATGTTTGAAAAACTGTAAGTAGTTCCACTTTGCTTCAGATAAGTGTCCCAGGGTGTCCCAGGAGAGATGTGGACGATGAAACCAAAGAGAGAAGAAGCAGGCAGGTCATCAAGAGCTGTGGGTGCCAAGCTAATGGGTTTGAACTTCATCCTAAAACCTTTTGGATGTCATTAGGTACTTTAAGCAAGGGAGAAGAATTTTGATATCAAATTTGCATTTATTACAGAGGCACTGGTAGAGCAACACTGGATTAGAAAATGCTAGCTGCTTTTCTCCAAATCACTCCTCACATCTACTCTCTGGTCTCGTGGACTGTATACACAGAATGAGTCTTGATTTCTTGGCTTCTGGAATTCTTCATTTATGATTGCATCTTCCTAGAACATGCTTTTCCTCCTTAGTGTATTATTAGTTAGAACTCTCTTAGTTGGAAATGGCAGAAAATCCAACGCAAACCGGCTTGAGCCGTTAGGGCAACGGACAGTTGACCCTTGAACAACACGGGTTTGAACTGTGCGAGTTCACTTATACATGGTCTTTTTCAATAAATATACTGGAAAATTTTGGGATTTGCAACAATTTGAAAAAACATTTTCTTTTCTCTGTCTTCCATTATTATAAGAATGTAGCATATGTTACATACATAATATAAAAAATATGTATTAACCAACTGTTTATGCTATCAGTAAGGCTTCTAGTCAACAGTAAACTAAGAGTAGTTAAGTTTTTAGAGAGTCATAAGTTACAGGCAGATTTTTGACTGTGCAGAGGTCAGTACCCTTAACCCCCATGTTATTGGAGGGTCAACTTTATTTACTCAGGGGGAACTCCCTGCTTAGTTATGCTCATGAACCCAGATAATGTCATGAGAGTCTGGGCTCTTCCATTCTTGTCAACATTTGTTATTTTCTGTTGTTTTTGTTTTCGGTAGTAGTCATTCTAATGGATATGAGGTGATATCTCATTGTTTTTTTATTTGTATTAACTTAATTATTAATTATGTGGAGCACTTTTCATATGCTTGCTAGTTATTTGTATTTAATCGTCAGAGAAATGTCTGTTCAAATGCTTTGCTCACTCTTTTAATCTGGCTATTTTTTGTTGTTGAGTTACAGGAGTTCCTAATATATTCTGGATATTGACTTCTTATGAGATATATGGTTAGCAAATGTTTTAACATGATTTTTTAAAGGACTTTCTTAATTCTTATACCTGACCTTTCTGTTTGACACCCCCTCCCCGCGATCTTCCCCTTTGATACCCCACCCCACCAGTTCTGAGAGAATTCTGTAAACCAAAGGAGGACCTTTTTTCATGTGCCTACCTTCTTGCACCATCAACTCATGGGTAGTGCTCGATACATAGTCAAGGAAAGAGAATGACTGAGAATGGTTGTAGTGTGTGAGAGCAAGAGAAGATGCTTCCTGCCCCTGATGGAACTACATGGGAGATAATTTAGACTCAGCATCTTCCCATGACTTTGAGACAAACTTCTGTATCTCACATAAAACCTGCATTTCCAATTGTAGATTAATGATACCAAAATAAATTAAAAAAAAAACACCTGCATTTCCCCAGAGCTTGGTACTGCAAGAGATGTACATCTGCTAGAGATATTTGTTTCCTTCCCTCTCTTTACTTCTTTCTATTCTTTATTGTCTTTTCCTTTCCTACTCTCCCTCATCTGCTCTCGGTCTCTCCCTTTCTTCTTGTTGTTCACTCTGATTTCTCAAAGGTCATGTAGACGTGTTTTTAGAAGCTGTACTTATCATCTTCCTTTTGATTTTGCATGAAATGTTGTGTACCTAATCCTATGATTGGTGTTTACATTAATTTCTTGGCTTGATGGCATTTAGTCAATTTGGGTGATGTGTGTTCAGTGAACGATTCGCCATTAGTGGCAGTTCCCACCTACACCTCTCTCTGGGAGCCCAGGCTCCGGCAGGCTGCATGTGCCACTGTGCAGAGTGCACATTCAAAGCAGGAGAGGCAGAAACATTCTCTACCTGAGGTAGTGTACCTCCACGTCCTCCAACTGTATGCTGCATTGTAATCTTGGGGTCCTGAGTGGCACAGTAATTGATCAATTTGCAGCTGAAGTAAACACCATCCTGGAGTTTTCTCAGCCTTGCCCCCACCCCTCAGACCAAGAGGGCTATATCGACAGTCCAACCATGCATATAAATCAGTTTCCCCTCTTGTCACTGCAAATCCACTTTGCCATGTGAATGGTCATATTGGCTAAGTTGAAATAAAGGAATCTTGGCAGTTTCTATTTCCCTCTTTACTTTTGCTTATAGTCCCATGAGATGAAAACAATAGATCCTTTAATAATTAAAGAAGTTAATCCACAGCACTCATGACTTAACATGGTGACAACTCTCTGAATGAATAGGAATATCTTTGTTTTGTTTGAAATCAGATGTTTGAAGACATGAATTTTTCAAAACATCTTTGAATTTTTATCTCAATATTTGGCATTATGTAGACTTTTCACTTTAGGAGATCTTTAACACCAGACTGTGGGTAACTGCAGTATTTGGGAAGCAATTTCTTTTCATGCCTTTTTCTAAACTTGGAATCTTCAGAAAGCATTGCTATTTACATTTTACTGACCTTTGAATCAACTTGTATTTTATCATCCTTTTCTCTCTTGTTTTAAAAATCTAGATAAAAGCTTTGGAGAAGGACCAAAAATAAGTCAATGTTGTTATTTTATAACAGCATTGCCATTATCATTATTGATGTTATAATGTCATCATAATCATTATTAGTGTTACATTTTAATTGGAGGGGAAACTATCCAATAAATATGTTCTATTAATATTTAACTACTGGCTATGAGAAAAACAATGAAATATTATAAAATATATGCTGAGTGTACCATGACAGACTTAAAACCTATTTAGAAAAAAAAAATCTTCTCTGGCAAGAGAGAAACCAATGAAATCTCCAAGAAACAGATCATTCTGAAATATCTATGAGTAGATTTTTTTATGGTAGTATCTTCTGTGGAGGGAAATAAAATGAAATTGCTTGGAGTACTAGCCTTCAGAAATAAACTAGCCTTTCCTGGTGGCTAAAACATCAGGAGGAAAACGGTACAAGTTCCCTCCAAGTTCTTGCAACATTCATATGTCGCAGATGAAGGGAATCTGATTTATAGTGATGAGTTATTAAGGAGAAATTGAAAGTTTCCCATCCCAGGAGTTTTTAAATGCAAAATTTAAGGAACCCATTATAGTCCATTAGTTTAAAAGGTAAACTTATTAAATCCTTCATGATAAATAGCTATCTCTGTTTTATGGTAAAATTAAAAAGGCACGGACGTATTTTAAGACTCGGTATAACATGTTTGCCGGCTCCTCTTGCTAGTGTTTAATGTGCTGATTGAAGGATGATTTAAATAGTCTTCCTGCAGAGGAAGAGGGAGATCCCCAGAGAAACTAGATTTATGAAATGATGTGAGAGTCACCGAGAAGTGATGAAGTGATTGGAGGGAAGGCTTATGGTTTGCAGCCCCAGAACACATTTAAAAAAAACAGAGTTCCAGGGCTGTCTTTCAGATGGGCTCAGTAAAGAGCCCTCGGGGGCTGGCTGTCCAAGCCCCATGTCTGCAAATGGACACCTGTATGCCTGCAAATCTGTTTTTCCTTATCTGGAGCCATTCAAGTTAAAGAATGTTAATTAATCTCTGCCCTGTGTTTACCTAGTTTATATTTGTTCTTCAGGTTACTCCACAAATGAAAATTATCATGGAATTATGAATTTGACAGCAGAAAAGATATCTTTACTAAAACATCATCAAGCTTTTACAACAGATGAGCGAACCACCTGATAGCTTAAACGATCAGTCCAGAGTCTCTCATCCCAGCAGTCACAGGGCCCCATGCCCTGCGTCTGGGAATTGGCATTTCCATGCCCTTTTCTGTATAAGAGCAACATGCACTTACAGTGGAAATTATTTAAAATGAGCAACAAAATGTATCTCGTAAGCAAGCTATGAAAAGGTAAATATTAAAGTTAAGGGGGAAAAAAAACAGCCACTTGCTAAAATCCTAACAAAGCATTGAAGACCAGTGAAAGTCTTTTTCTGCTGGATTTAAAAGCAGTTTACTTGTCTCATAAAGGCCACTGTAGATGGAGGACAGATTATGCATTTCAGTTACCTTGAACAAGTCACTTCACGTCTTCCTACCTCAACTTTCTCATCTATAAAATAGGGATGAGATAAGAGTTCCCTTCTCATAAGAGTATTATCAGAATTAGATAAAGCATGTAGACTGCTTAAGACATACTTCACCCAGAGGTACATGAAAGTCATTCATTTTACATTGGTCATCATTATTGAGTACTCCAGTCTCACCATTTCATAAATCTTGTATTTGAGAAAACCTGAAATGGAATGTTTCCATTTGATTATCCCAGAGGAGAGGCCACATACTAACCTGTAACCAGACTGCAGGTTGCTTTTATCACAACCCTCTAAAGGGGAAAAAGAAGAAATAAGATTCAGATCATCTTGAGAAAATTATCTAAGACCACTGAGAAATAGTAGCAATGATTCCAAATGTTGTCTAGACATTGAGTTTTAGAATTAAGCAGCTAGTACCACCTATAAGCTGTACTTTTTGCCCTAAGTCTACTTTCTTTCACATTCTTAGATAAACTTTTATTTTATAAGTAATGAATGGCCACTAATAGAAAAACTGAAAGCTATAGAATTTAAATATCCTTAATACAGTTACCCAGAAATAATCATTCTTATTGGCACTGGATTGCCAGTCATCCTTTTCTGTGCATATTGTGATTTTAATGGGATCGTATGTATACACAGGCAGACCTGAGAGATACTGTGGGTTTGGTTCCAGACCACAACAATAAAGTGACTATCACAATAAAGAAGTCAAATGAATTTTTTGGTTTCCAGGTGCATACAAAAGTTATGTTTGCACTATACTGTGGTCTATTAACTGTGCAAGAGCATTATATCTAAAAAACAATGTACATACCTTAATTAAAAAATGCTTTATTGCTAAAAAAATGCTAACCATCATCTCAGCTTTTGGTGAGTTGCAACTACCAATCACAGATCATAATAAATATAAGAATAATGAAAGGTTTGAAATATTGCAAGAATTGCCAAAACATGACAGAGACATGAAGTGAGTAATGCTGTTAAAAAAAAAAATGGCTCCGACAGACTTGCTTGACTCAGATTTGTCACAAACCTTCAGTTTGTAAGCAATGCAACATCTGCAAAGCACAATGTACTGAGGTTTGCCTGTACCCTTCTGCAGCATGGCTTTCTATAATGTCACAACAGAACCATCCATGTCATGATGTGTATTTTATACTTTCCCTGTCATGGTTGTGAAGTGAACTGTTTGTGACGGTGGCAGTGAATCCACAAGCCCCATGCACAAGTAGGGTACTGCGAGCCCCAGTTACTCATCCTTCAGTCTCAAAAGTGGCCACACTTGATGCACAGGCAAGTTCTTAATCTCACGCAGAACATTCCAGGCCTTCCTGATTGCCCCACTTCCCTTCTCAAAAGAATCTCTTCTTTGGTTGCCAATAAAAAGTGGGCAGGTTCTACAGACATGACTATTTCTGTCTTTGCTTTGGCAATCAAATTCTCTGAGCTTTGCCTCTACTCAGTGAGGTCTTGGGATGCTCTTGGGGTAACAGAGAGAATAAAAGCAGGGAGGCTATGAAATACATAAGAAATATACACATTTATTCTTCGAATCATACCCATACCTTGTACTGGATGGATGTGTGATAATTTACTTAACTAACCCCCTATTGCTGGGCATTTCATTTGTTCCAAAATTTACTGTATTAGAAATATAACCCCCAAATCTCCCTAACTCATTTGCTTGTGGGTTCAGAATAGGTCATATTAGGAATCCAAACACTGCTGGCTTTTTTCTGTCTTCTCCCACCCTCAGCTGATAGAGAAGCCTAGCTCACTCTTCACCGTAAGAAACTCCTCCCCTGTTATTCCAGAAGTCTCCAGGAAATTCACATGTATGTGCATGAAAGCACGTTCTCACATTCACTGATTGATCCTCCAACCCACACAGCCCTGGATTGAAGGCAGCTTAGGGAAGATTCCTCTCTGCTGGCACTGCTCCAAGGACCCCGCTGGCCCACCCAGTAGACTATATTCTATGTTCCAGTCTGGAGAGTTCTGCTGTGAACTGTTCAAATATTTTGCTGCTGTTGCTTTGCAGTCATGCTGTTTCCCATAGGAAGAAGAAAAAAAATGGTGAGAACAGCCCCTTTCCATGTGGGCTCCAAAGCGGCATTCTGTTGACTAGAGCAGTAGTTCCCAAATCCTGTTTGAAGATAGTCACGTCCACTTCAGCCCCCTGCCTCTTTCTCTATAGGAGTCACACCACACCTTTCTCTTCTCCTTTTCGCTTCACATAACAACACTTGCAGTATCCCACTTCTCAGCTTTCAGATTTCCTTTCCCAGGGATGTAAACTCAGGCAAAGAGAGACCAAGGCCGCCCTGGCCTTGAGCCTAGCAGGTGTTTCAGGTGAACCACCCTGACCTGGGCTCACCACATGGGCCTTGCAGCTGCTCTCAGCCTTCTGCCTAAATCTTTTGTGCACATCCCTGATTATCATTTAAATTCTGTCCTTAGATAAATTCTCAGAAACATAGTGGATGAAATGGAAAGCATGCCCTGGGCACTTGAGGACGTAGCTTCCCTTGATGATGGACTGAGTTCTGGCAGCATCTTACGCTGCCACTGCGGACACTCAGGGTACGAGCTGATGACGATTCTGCGGTGGCATAACCCAGCAGTGTTGCTCTGATGGTGATGCCACAGAACACGTGTATCCAGGGATGTACACTTACTCCCGAGATAGATTTTTTTTTTAGCCAGTGGCCTCCAAGAACATTCACTTCTCAGTGACCCATCAGAATCACAAAGCTATCACTTTTTTATTGAAATAAAATTTCTGGATGGTGAAATGCCCAGACCCTAAAGCTCTGGATAATTCTAGTGATCATAAAATCCAGGGGTCTCTCGACCAGGCTGTGCAACAAGATTGGTTCTCTGTCAAAAAAATAGAGCTTTCCTGCCTCTACCCAAGCATTTTGGTTTCAGAGAATCTGTAATGAAGTTGGTATGTGTGTGTTTATCAGGGGGGGAAAGATTGTTTTTAAACTTCCAATTGATACTGATTCTATTCCCTTCAATTTATGTAAATTCAAGGATAAATAAGAGATACAGGCAAGGTTACATCTGCTTCTTCGTGAAATAAACTCTAGGACTCATCCTCCTGACCACCAGTGCACAGGGCATTTTTGTAGCTCCCCTCGAAACCAATCTGGGGAAGCACTCACTTGAATTTCCAGTGGGAATTTCTGGCATAACATGCTGGGACCCTATATAAAAAGAGTTGCTGACATATATAATAACACTATAATGAGTTCATTTTAGTTTTGTGGAAAATAAATGGTTAGAGAACTGGACCTCTGAAATCTACTTTAGGTAAAATATGATGGATGGTGTATGGGCTTATGTTTTAAAGGTGGTGTTATTCCATGAAAATATTTGTGGGAGTAGGCTGAAGGGAAAACAGAACTATGTCAGGACTTGTCAGCTTCTACCCAGAAAAGGAGATGGATTGTAATTCCCCCGATTTCCTCTCCCATCTTTCATTTTTACACTTCATTATTTTTTCTAAAATTTTATATAGTAAGACGCTATGTAATGAGTTACATTAACATAAAATTGTTACTGTTTTGAAGCATGTGGGAAGGTTTTGTATTAATTAAAAAAGAGACTTTTCTGTGTGTTTTTTCCCTGCATGAGAATGAGGCTTTTAAAATTTCCTTAAAAAATTTCTTTTCACAAGTATGATTCAGCCTCCTAGATTTAAAAAAATAATAATGGACAGCTACTATTCACACAGATGTGCTATTTGAAAGGAATCTGGCTTACTGCTGTTACTCAGAGCTGCATTTGTATATGCAGGAATTGATGTATGCCAAGAAAAAGGCAATTTAGGCTCTTATGCTTATTTTTCAAGGTGTATTAAACTGGTTCGAGTTTTAACTATATGTTTACTTTAAGAGTCTTAAAAGGATCTCATGGGAAATATTACCAACTGGGCCTGTTGGGAGAAACGAAGAAACAGATTCATTTCATAAATAAATAGGAATTTCATTATTTCTCAAATTTACTCATAGATTGAAGAATAGGATAAGTATGCTAATACAGGATAGAGAAAATGGGAAATTATGTCGAGAATTTTCTCTGTGCAGTCAATACCAGCCCCATTCTTTGTGGGTATTTCCAAACATGGATATATTAAAAATTGAACATTTATTTATTCAAACATCCATTCAACAAATGTTTATTATAAGCTCATGATGTACAAGGTACAGTCTGAGGCATTTTGGTGGAATGCAAAGCCACAGGACTCAATTGAGAGCTTTAATAAGTTGACACCCCAGAAATGACCATTCATATCTATAATGCTTAGAGCTGTCCTTGTGAGAAAATCACTGGTTCATAAATAATAATGAAAATCGAAATGACAGCTGATGTTTATTGAGAGCTAGCTTTGTGGCCAGCATGTTCTAAGCACTTTTCACCTCTTAACTGACTTTTCACCAAACCTCATTAGTAGCTGCTGTTATTGCCTCCAGTATATACATGAAGGTGCTGAAACCAGAGAGGTTAAATGTTTTCCCCAAGATCACACAGCTAAGAAATAGGTCAGGTCCCAGGCCATCTGGAACTAGAAGCTACTCTATGTAGCCTAAGTATAGTCAGATCTGTGTATTACTTCATTAGCTAAAGCCTCTTCTTTTTTTTTTTTCTTTTATTTGTAAGCTAGGTCTGCATGATTACTACATGACATTTCTTCATAGATTGACTGTTATGTAGGCATCTCACATGTAGTGGGTCATTAGTAAATGACAGCTGTTCCCACTGATGATTCGGCTATCATCTCAGGACATAGCCCAGCTCCAAGTGTTCAGTCAAGGGAAGAAACCATAGTAGTATACCTGAGGGCAGCATATTCAATTACTAGGTTGTGAAAACTGAGTATTTTCTAATATTTGTTAGGGATAAAAGTCCGCTTTGAGAGCAAAGTAGAAATTTGTGGAGTTGCATTCAGGAATCAGCTGCAGACAGTTGCACAGCACACGTCAGGAGGGGCGAGACACTGAAGCTGGAGTGTGCAGGTGAATGGTGATTGATCTCTCATAATTTGAAAGGAACCATCAATAGAAGTAGCGATGTGGGATTTCAGCTCCTGCTGAAAATTTCAGGCTGTTGAAAGCAGTTCATCTGATAAATTCCTGACTTGTCCTGGAAGTAGTTCCCCCTCTCTTATAGCAGGCGGAGCAGTGAGGGGGTCAGCTGCTATGCACTTAGCTCTGAGCATCTGGAAGGATCTGATTCCTGGTTTGGAAGTGAAGGAAAACGTAAGGAAGCAATTCAGCATCAAAGGAACAGCAGAGAACAGGGCAATAGTTAGATATTTACATCCCACATAGTTCTTAAATAAAATATCACAATGTTCGAAAAAGTAACAATGATTTCATGGACACTCTCTGAAAGAAAACACAGTCCACAAAGGATGACAGGTCCTAAAAATGGAATGTTGACCCTGCATATCCTGAAAAACTGACTGAAGTGTTTGACTGACTGGTTGATGATGGTGGATTCTTTACTTGAACACCTTGTCTTACTCTGCTGCTTGTGCTTGACTGAAATGCAGTTATACCAGGCCAGGGGCCAGATGCACAAAATTCACCATATTCCCATTACTTCAAAGTCATAGATTAGGTGTTTCTGGAAGCACACCTGGGGGCTTAAATAATGTTCGAAGGTGGTTTTTGCTAAGGATTTTAGGGTACCTAAAATTTTGGCTCTGTCATGATTGAGTAACACTTCTAATATCTTCAGCTCAAATATGGTGACCTTTCCTAAAGGGCATTGTGCCACAGAGGAAAGCTCGGCTGACCTCAGGCAGAGCAGTGCCTGTGGGGTCCCATGGGAGGTCCCTGTCCCCAGGCCTACCTGTTTCTGTCACTACCACATAGTCACCTCCGGTCAGTATCTGACTTAGGACAGAAGGATTTGAGGGCTAGACCTCTACCGAATAAGTAACTCTGTGAACCTTTTCCAAACCTGGCTGTTTCACCAGTTGCCGTGTATAGCTCAGTTTGGTAGTTCCTGCAACTAACCCCAACTCCCCAGCTCATGCAGCCCATGTCTTCTACCACCAGCAAGAAGCAGATTCTGACTGGCCCCCAGGCCTGGAAGGGCTACTAATCTGTAGCCCCAGAGTTTACAAAGGAGCCAGTGGGAAGTAGAACAGATATTTGTAATAGGTTCCCAGGGAATAATAACTCTCTCTGTTTTTTGTGCTGCAGAGACTTCACTTTGGGGTGAACCGGGGCCTTTCTCTTCTTATGGAGTCCATTAGCAGGGCAAAAGGCCACGTGTGCATCCATGTGGGAGGCACTTAGAAGACAGTGCCCACATTTACATGTGTGTGCACACACAGCAAGCCTCTTGGACCATGGTAAGGCAAAGGGAGGGTCACAGTGAGATATTTAAATAATGATATTACCGCACAAGGAATTCAGTAACAAAACCAGATTTGTAAAGGGTGTGAACATTTACTAGAAGGAAGGACTGTTAAAAAATACAAGAGACACAAATTGGAAATAATAGCATTATTCAATGTAAAAGTCAATAATGGACCAAAATTTACCAAATTCTTCAACCACTTGGCCATTTTAGTAACATCCTGAAAATAGCAGCATTTGGAGCAACAAGAGCTGTGAATGGCAGAGCTAGTTACCTCCTGTTTTCTGTCTGTGATCTCTATAAAGCATTCCTCACTTGGGGACGGATGGGGTAATTATCCCACAGGGTGAGTCAGTGTCCAAGGTTGGCGAGGCAATAGAATAAGCCATTGGCCACTCGAGATGAGTCATCCTTCCCCAACCCAGAGAAATTACATCCCAAGTACTCGAAACTATTGTAGAACCACTGTTGATAATCTCGGAGGAAATGGAATATAATAGATATGATAAAGGACCAGAAATGGAAAAATATATCCTCACTTTTATAAAGGAAAAAAAACAAGGTTCTAAAAACCATACAGGAAGCTTGAAGTTGTTCCCTGGGAAATTTCTAGAAAGGAACAAATGACAAAAAAATATATGATCATTAGATACAGCAGAGGCTCACTAAACATAAAGTATTTTATTTTTTAAATAGATTTAGAAAACCACCTGTTAGTCTCATCATACATAAGTCAGTCTCATCAGAACTTCAGCAAGGCATCTGTTTTTTTTGACTTTTGATAATGTTCATCCGAGATGATGAAGAAGTGCGCACCGGCTCGTCCTTCACTTGAGTGGATGCGTAATCAGCTACCTCATTGTACATAGATATGGGCAAATAATGACTACTTAGCTTAGAGAAATCTTTCTAGAATTATGCTACAAAGGTCCGTTCTTAGAATTACATCACTCATATCATATTTTATCAATGACATGAAGATTCAAAGTCAGGCTTTTAACATATAGATAATGTAAGCTGGGAAGAGAAAATTACTGGGATTTTTGCCGAAGTTAGAATTCTAAATATCCTATGATTTCTTAATATCCTAGAATGGTGGGCTATAAAAAACAAGATAAAATTTAACAGTGCTAAATGTGAACTCCTGAATTTTTGGCTTAAAAATCAATTTATTAAGTCATGAAGATTAAAATGAATTAACATTAAAAGAAAAAAATCGGAAGAATAATTGAAGATAAGCTCAGTATGAGTCAAGAGTGTACTAAGAGCTAAGTCAGTCAGAGGATGCTCAGTAAAAGAATAATGTCTTTTCCAAAGACTGAGTAACCCTGCCACACTCTGCCCCATTCAGACCACATCTTACAGGGTTTGCAAAGTCCCATTTTAAGAGAGAAATCAACAACCAAGAGTTCTTATTTTAAAAAAATGGTGAGGGATCTAGAAACCACGTTGTAGGAAAGGATGGAGAGAATTCAGGCCACAGCCACATAAGTTGGGATAAGAAAAATCATAAGTTGGGATAAGAAAAATTTACAATTTAGGTTTGTAAATACTCAAAGAGTTTATTATGGAACCACATATACATATATTTAATACAACTCTTAAAGCAAAAAAAAGAAAAAAGTTAATGAGTAAAGCTTATAGGGATAAAAATCTAATTTGAAGAATTTCTGAAAATTAGAGATATCACAGTAAAATAACCTGCTTATCGAGGCTAACAATTTTTTATATATAAAAGTACTGATGAAATAAACTTCTGTTGAGTGTGAGGCTTTATAAAGAATGACTACATTAAATGGAGTGCTTCCTTAGATGGCTCTGAAATGTTTTCCAGTGGGAAGAGGCTTCCTCTGAGGCAGCCAGGTTGCCCCCTCTCCTAATGCCAATGACAGCTTCAGGCATGGGGAATAGAGAGCATGTTTCCCCTCCTACGAAGAAGAGAATATGAGTATGAGTCTCTGAGAATGAATTAGGCATCTTTAGGTGGGATCTTATCTACTTCTGGACCAAACTGAATAGCCTTGTCTGATTTCTCAGCAAGAAGTAGATTGAAGAAGCCTTGTATCTCTGGTGATCTGAATCTTGGAAATGCCCAAGCTAGAGCCAGTCATGACCTAAGATGGTTTGCCTTCTAAGCAACAAATCAGGTTCAGCTGGAAAATGTATATTCAACCTCAGAAATGCCTAATGTTGACTGGAGTTGAGGATTAACAGAAAAGGTTTTTCAGTTGCTGGGTATTTGTGGGGTTTTTAGATATTATTCTAAATACTCTTAGGTAAAAATTAGTGTTTGTCTCCATGGCCTTATTAATAAAAAGAGTTAACCTAAATTAAAGACACAAATATGTTCTAGGCAGCATACTTCATTCTTTCAAAACATAATATCATTTAATCCTCTTGTGAACTCGAGGAAGTAGGTATTGTTATTACTCAGTTTTACAGATGAGGCAACTGTATCTTGCAGAATTTTTTAAACTTGCTCAAATTTCTAGTAAATGGCAGCTGAAATTCAAATGGCCTCAGGTGCCCACACTGAACCACAATGCTGTACTGGTGCAGGTTCACACATGAGATATTCAGTATAGACCAGTAGTTAAAAGCAAGTGGTGCTTTAGAATCAAAGGGATAGAGCCTTGAAACGTAGCCCCTCAGATACTGATTTTCTGATCTTAAGTAACTTACTTAGCTTCATTGAACATCACTTTCCTCCTTAGATAAAGTGTGTGTATTGGGTGGGGAGGGGTGTGGTTATAATAGTACCAACACCTAAGATTCCCTTGAAGATTAAGTTAGATGATGAGTGCAAAGTGATGTCTAGCACATGGTGCATTCTCGGTTAGGTTAGCCGTTGGTGTTATTAATAAATATGTATTTTACCCTGTTGACTCAGGTACCTATAAATGAATAAAGCTGCTTCATCTGTATTTTGCAGTTCTACTCCAAGTAGTTCTGTTTACCAAACTGAGACATAATGCTAGGAAGAGGCTAAGTTCTTTATGTTTCTGCTCTTGCATGTTTAAAATGCTCTTGGAATTTCAAAAACAAATATTTAATTATGGCACAAAATTCACAATGCTAGTCCACAATATAAATTCAGTAAATTTTCTTCAAAATAGTAAATCATTCAAGTAGCACCTGCCAAGAAAAAATATTGTTTTGTACCCTAATCCCTTATCTATCATGCAGTTTTGGATATTTGGAGGAGGGTTGCTGTTATATTGCCTCCCAAACTCCTCTAAGGTCATCTGCCACCGATTTACATGCCCCTCCTCTCCACCACCAAATCAGTATTCCTCTGCCCCTCTCTTGGTCTGTCCTGTAATAAAGAGTGGACTCCACTTTGAATGCCTGTGACAGCCTTCAAATCCCAGCACTCTCCCTTCCCTTCTGTGCCACCTCTGGGCAAGGAGATAAGAAAGCCTGAGTGCTTGCTCCTTCGCTGCAGTCAGAATGTTCAAACCATGCAAGCTCTGGTTTTCCCAAGCCATTTCCAGACTTATTTGGAAGGCTTACTTGATCTTCCCAGAAAGCTCATTATGTGAGTGATATATCTGTTCGTACCTCTGTCGTGCGTTTGTGTTATCATCAATCTCAACATCCAAACCAAATGTTGGGTGGGGATGATGGGCCCATATCACTTCTGCAGGTTGGTAACCACAACTCCAAAACCCTTCCCTCATCCAGAGAATGCCCATCTGCCTTTCCAGTGTGGATGACACTTTTGTTAACAGCTAATTTGTCCCTCATCTAGTTAAATCAGAATTTGGTCCCTCGAGTTAGATGGTCTGTGTCCAAATTCTTATAAAATTTCACGTATTAGATAATTCTGTTTGGTTAGCTATTCCAGAAATCAGAACAGCATGGAAGATATCCAAACCTGATAAAGAAAACCCTTGAGAAAATTATAGATCAAAAGTCTTTCAGTCATTCCAAACCAATTCCTGTTTAAAACTCTTAGAAAATTAAAACTAAAAGTGTAAGTCTTTAATAAGATAAAGAATATCTTATTCTAGTAGCTAATATCACTTTCAATGGGAAAAGCAGGCTGAGATATTAAACGGTAGTCAGAAACCATAGCACTGGTGATAAGCATATGTAGTCAGCATCATTTTGGAAGTTGTGCCACATTCCTTAATATGAGATTCAGAAATAAACACATGGCTGGTGGAAAGGAGGGGAAAAGGTATTGTTATTTGCAAGTGGCATTATCTACACTACAAACCTGAGAAAATCAACTGGAAGAAAACTTACTATTAATAAAAGAGTGCAATAAAGTAGTCAGGTATGATTACAAAAATCAGTAATTTTCTGTCAGTGAGAAATAACGGTTCAAGAATAATCGGGGAAAATCAGTGTATAATTGTAATGAAGTTCATTAAATATTATTTAAACAAAAGTGCAGAACCTATTTAAAGACAATTACAGAACTTACCAAGAGAAAAAAGAATCTAATAAAGAGATATGCTGTGTTTCTGGATGGGAAAGTCAAATATTGCAGAGCTGATACTTCTTCCCAAAATAATTTAAGGTTGAATTAAATTTAAAAAGAAATGAAAACCAATTGGATTGTAGAACAGGAATGGGGAAGATTTAATACAATGTTTCTGTAGATCATACAGAAAAGTAAAACCAAGAAATGTTTGAAAACAAGAGGAATAAATTATGGCTTGCTCTCTCAGATATTAAAATGGATGAATTTACAATAATTAAAGCAGTGTGGCTATAGTTCTACATCAGATAGATCAACAAAATAGTACAAGTCATCTGGCACTAGACCTTACCATAAATAAGAATTTAATACTATTATAAAAGTTATATCACATATAAACAAGGAAAGAAAGGCAGATTCTGTAAAGGTTCTGGAACAATTTTATCACTATTTGGAAAGAGAATAATATGCTTATCTGCCAGCCTAACATAACATAAATCCCATATGGATTAAAGATGTAAATGTACCCAAAGAAAATGACTGACATATTATTAAACTTGAGGATAACAGAAGTGACTATTGAATTGCTCTCTGGTGGGAAAAGGACTTTCTAATTATAAAATCTATGAGTAAAGTCACAAAGGGAAAAGAAGATGTATTTGGCTTTATAAACATTTAAAAGTTATGAACATGGTAATATCACAAACAAAATTAAAAGACTGGAGAAGAGAATATGTATCAGAACTAAAACAATTTTTGCTATCCTCAAAATATGAAGATTTAATATAAATTCGTAATGCAAACACTCTGACAGGAATCTGGGTAAAAGATATGAAAAGTCAACTTACAGAATAGAAAATACCATTAGCTAATAAACCCAGGGGTGAAGTTTAGCCAAAGAAATAAAATGTGAAATAATGAAAGAGGATGTTTTGCCTACAAAATTGTCAAAGGACCAGTGACATTCATGTATGCTTCCTGGGAAGCGAAAATTCTGAAGCAGCCTTTCCAGAAGGTCATGTGATAATATACATCAGGAATCTCTGGAAACAGCCTAGAGCTTTCAGCCAGTAGTGAATCTGTGCTCAAAGCGTCATCCCAAAGAAATATCCCATGATTTATAATAAATAAAATGTGATTTATGTTAAATACAGTCTGAAGCATTATTTTTAATAGCAAAAATGGGAAATAATTAAATAATCTGTACTATAATCCCCATAATAAACTCATGCGCATTCATTAAATGTTACCAAATAATGTTTAAAGGTATGGAAAAATAGCCACTATTTTAAGTGGAAAAAAATTATCATCCAATAAATGAACTATAATATACCATATATATTTTATAGCTCTAGAAAGTGACACCATAATGTTAATGGTGATTATCTGTGGGTTGTGTAATTTTTAGCAGTTTTTGTTTTCTTCATGCTTTTGTGTATTTTCCATGTTTTTTCTCATAAACTTACTAATTTTAAATCAGGAAAATAAGAACTTAACTCCTCCCAAGTAGCATTTCTTACCTTGTTTCTTATTTGCAAAATTCTCTGAAGGGTAGACAATGTTTGCTCATAGGACACAGATATTCCCCTTTTCTGTTTCCCGCCCCCTGAGATGAGAATGATAGATGTCTATCATATTTGCCTCACAAAGATATTGTGAGGATAAATTGAGATAAAGATGAAAACATGATTTGGAAGAAAAATATAATAAAAGTATGAGTCGATGTCTGTCAACATATATTTCCCAAGTCAACACATTAAATGATTCTAAGTGACTATCAGGCATGGGCCTCAGCCTCAGATTAAATAATAATGCCTATAAAGTATTAGTTAATAAAATTTTTAAAAATCAACCTGTAGGATAGTGCTATCCAACAAAACTTTCTGTAGCGTTGGAAATGTTCTCTTGACTGATATTGTAGCCCTTGAGCCAGATGTGCTACTGAGCATTTAAAATGTGACTGAGCAACTGAATTGTTCATTTAAATTAATTTCAATATAAATAGCTGCACAGGGCAAATGGCTATAGCTCCACGAAGTAGCATTATTGTGAATTAGGCACCAACTTCAGTGCTTTCCATGCATTATCTCATTTGAACCTCACGACAACCTGTGATCCAGGAAGCATTCGTGCCTCCATTTTATAGATGAGGAATCTGAGGGGTAAAGAGCATTGGTGAGTTGACAAGGTGAGAATGCCAATAAGTTATGGGACCAGAATTCACACCTCTGTAGGCAGATGCCAGAGCCCCTCACGCCCATTAGTCTGTGCTGCCTCCCACACACAACGCAAGGTCTGGCACCGGATAGTCACAAGCAAGTGGAAGTGACAAGCTACAAGAAGTCAGGGAAATGTTACAGGGTTAAACAAGGCAAAGCCTATGACCCATCCCTCGGTAGTGATTCCCCTCTGCATACGATACATCAGGATCCTTTCACGTGATGAGCTCCTCCTCATGTCCATCAGCCCAGAGAGCAAGTTCTCAGTTAGACTTCAGGGAGGGGACTCAAGGCTGCTCACTTTTCAGTTCCTGAGTTTCTCCTAAATCAAGCCTTTCATGTTGAAAATACCTTCTAGCCAGGATCACAGACTGCACACAGGTGAGAAGGCACATTTGCTGAGTACATTTGAAATACTTGGCCAGCTTCTAATGTACTCTACAGGGTGTGACAAATGAGTGTCTGTGTAAATCAATACACCTCTCTGTAAAGGGACTAAGGGTTTATGTGGACAGCAAGGCAACGCACATGAAAACCAGTACTCTTGTTTCCTGTCAGTATTCTTAAAGTTCACTGTCATAACTCTGTTCCCCTTGACCTTTATCAGTGATACCTGGCAGAGATTAGCATCGCTAGTTGAGTTCTAACTGGATATCTCACCTATCAACCCTTGTTCACTTTTCCCTCAGTGCCTGATAAATGCCTCCTTCACACCCTCCCCTGTCTTGGGTCACTCATTTCTTAACCATGTTGTGATTGCTCTTTGAATCATTACTGTCTTTTTCAGATTTAAGATTATTTCATTCCAGACACATATAGATTTTTTTTACCTTGATGCTTAAAAATAACATTTATTACCATTGTGATGTAAAACAATTGCTTTTGTTATGAATGTTGATAGGTGAAAAGTCAATATGCACAGAAATTCAGGGATTCTCAAATGCCATGAAACTAATAGTTCAATGCTAATAGAAAATGAGAACGAGAACCTTTGTTTTTGAAAAGCAAAATGCATATAACCTAGGAGTATGAATAAGTTTTAGCTCTCCTCTCAAACCTAAGAGGACAATGTAACGTCATTATGGCTGAAAGCCTTGTACTAGCAAATTGCAGCCAGCCCCTTTGAAGCCCCTGACATATACTTACATGCAATTAATGCATAGAGCAGCTCTGCTCTTTGCCCTTTGAAAGCAGTTCTTATATAGCTCTGTCTTGAAACCACTAAAGCTACATTTTTATAAGATAGAAACTCTAGGACAGCTTTAAAAAAATTACAAAGAGGCTGGATATTAATAAGGAATTTTAAATATTTTTTTCTATAGCAAATATATTTTACTGACACAGTCCTGTGTCACTTAACATGTTGTTTAGTTAATGCATTTCCACCCAGAGGTGAAACATTTAAGTGGGATTGCATTGTGGGTATTATTTTGCTAATTAGCGTCCAAATGTGGGACTTGGCTGAGGTAAACAGAACTCAGTCTTAATGTAAGCAGTGTTTTCTGGAGCTGAAAAGAGAGTTCTAAGTCTGCAAAGTGTTGACTGCCATCACACTAGAGTAGTTGTCTGATCAGTTATGATGGCATGAACTCGGTCATGTCTTTGAGATTGTGTTCCCTCCAGAGCAATTGACTAGATAATCGTGCTCCCACTGCTCTGGGACCTAGCAGTGGAACTCAGCAGGTGTGAGACCAGAGCCTGGGGCTTTCTCAGCCTGTCGCCATTTATTTGATCAAAGGGAACATGCTTATGGTGTCTCTTCAAGTAAATTGGGTCCAAATTCTACCATCTTGAAGGATAAAATATTTATTTAGTACCCAGTCTATCAAAGCAAGCGATCCAAACCCTCCATGTAATGGGTAGAAGGACAGAAAAACAAAAGCAGAGATCTAATTTTCTTGTCTGTAAAAAGACTAGGTCTGGTGAAGTTACGGTTTTTCTGATACCAGAAGATGAAGCAATATGACAGGGTGGACAGTCATTATTTTACATTGTTGGACTGCAGTTTCCTTTATCTATAAAATTACATTAGACTTGATATCGCAATCCCTTCTGACTCTGGAAGTTTAAAAAATGTATTCATTAATTTTGAAGTGCCATGCAATATAGGTGTGATGGCATTAATACATACGTGTGAATGTATATGCATACATATACACACATATACATACACCCATATATATGTGTGTGTGTGTACACATACCCCTCCCAGAGAAAATTTGGCAAAGTTTAAACTTTAGTGTTAGAACTGGGCAAGGAGGATGCTACTGGTATGAAGTGGGTAGAGGCCAGGGATGCTGCAGAAATCCTACAATGCAGAAGACAACTCCCCCAGATCAAAAAATTATCTGACTCAAAATGTCAATAATGCTGCGATTGAGGAACCCTAGTTTGTATGTATGTATGAGGAGGAGGGAGCGTTCAGTTTTCATCTTTTTGTTTGATTTGTTTGCTCCAAGGGCACAATCAATACCGTTATTTTGATTAGCTCACAAGCCTGATCAGTAAAACCTGAAAAACATAAAATGTTATACAAATCACAAAGGAAGTACCCCTGGAGTTTACTGGCATGATGGTAAGTGTAAGTAACACATGCAACAGATGTTAACATTTAGAACAGTACTTATAACCTGCTCATTTCTAGACAATTCTGGGACCCTGAGGTAATCCCTTCATATATCATTGCTGATTTCCTTTGACATGAAACAGGACTTTATAAAACTCCTCCTGTACCATACTCTTGCTGTGCTTGAGTTGTTCCTATTCCTATGGTGCTGGTGTATGCTGTGTGCACATACACACACACATGGATAAGCACACAGAGATAAACCATGCACATACCCTCTCATTATGCAGACAAGTTCTTTGTATATAATTTGTTCTCACCAGTTCAACAAGATACTGTTTTCCTAGCTATCTGTTGAGCCGTGGAAATAAGCTTTGCTGTTCACAGCTCTACATTTCATCCATGTTTGTCTAAGTGAGACTGCATTCTGGTTTGGTTATCCTTCTCTCTGCTTAACAGATTGCATCAAAGTCTGGTTTAGAGAAATGAGGCCAGCTAGACTATGCAAGTTATAGCAAAAATTGGCTGATCCTCTCATGGATTCAAAGAAGGGAACAAGTGAGGACCATATAGGTGCAGAATTCTGCAAAAGGGATTGTTGCACTGCAGCAGAAGTTAAAGTATGATTCTCTCCATCATCTCCTAAGAATCTATGGTTTTATGATTATATTTATATAATTACTATGTAAATTCAAAGGAATCTGGGATTTTATAGCTGGGACTTTGCTGATGACATGGTCTAGTGAGATTGTGAGGGAAAAAAATAAAGCCAAAAGAGATTAAGCAAATTGATCAATGTCACAATAAGTAAATGCCAGAGTTTGAAATTATGCGTTCCAGGCTGCTTTCTCTGCCACATCTTGCTGTTGGAAATATGTTTTAAAATGACAAAACTACAACTAAAAAGCCAGGTCTCTTGATATTATACTATTCTTACACTTAAAATATCTGTATGAGACGTTACCTAGGTATAAAACACCTCCTTAGTAGCATTACTGGATGAGTGCACAGTGTGCACAGAGATTCAATATTATCTTGGTAAAGTGATGTGTAATTCAAACTGAAAAGTCTTTTAATAAAATTGGTAGCTGCCAGCTTCCCAACCCACATCTCTGTTGCACCTGAGCTGAGCTGTAAGCTAAAAAGTTTCCTCTTTTTTTAATCTAGCCCTCCATCAAGGAATTACATTTTAGTTCCCTTCATCCCTTATCACATCAGGGTCCCAACTGCTTAAAAATACTTAACAACTCCCAGCCACTCACCCACACAAAGCAACTCAGGACATTTTAAAAGCTAGAATGAGATGAACTAGAACAGTATATAAAGGGTTAGCGCTCCTCTTTCCCCACAGATTTCAAAGCAAATCCTGCTGCTTGCCAGCTCTAAAGAGAAGCAGAAAACCACCCACCCCTTTTTGTTCTTGGACTTGCAAACAGGGAATGCAGTTTCCAGAAGGGCATCAATTTAGCATAATTTCATTGTAGCAAAGCAATTGGGAGTTTAGGATGGAAAGAAGTTTACTGTAATGGTTTAGAATACTTCTGATTCAGCTAGGTCTGTGTAATGTGAAGAAAGCTGCTAAACCCTCTGAGCCCCAGTTTGCTCATCTGTAGAATGGAGCTAACAACAGGATCTTACAACAGTAGTGTTGTAAGAATGACATGAGATAAAGGATATTAAGTGCTATACACAGAGACTGGCACAGAGCTGTCATCAGTCCTTGTTCCCTCTCATCGCCATTGGCACCATCACTTTGCCTGTCTCCCTTGTTCTTGTCGCTCAAAGATACAGCAAGGACTGTAGCCCTGGCTTCTGTCTTAAATTGGACCCACATTTCCAACTCCTAAGTAGATCTTTTTCAGATGTTACTCTCATGTCTCAAATATACAAACTGAACTAATTGTTTCTTTAAAATTCATTATTTTAAAAACTGCCATAAATTCAAGGGTAAATCCTCTCTCATGATTACAGCTTATTTAGATTTTTTTAAACCCCAGTGGAAATTTCCGGGGACCAAATGGGATAGAAATAAGTCAAGGGGTTTCACATGACTTTGTAGTTTCAGCTAAAGGCAATACCCATACTAAATTATACTTGAACTACATTACCGCTATTGCACTCCATTCTTGTAGAAAGACAAAGTTTCAGATGTTTCAGAGCAGCTGTGTTGTCTCATGAAACAGATGAGACAGATGAAAATGGGGAGCAGGCATACTGCCCAAAGCAATATGCAGATTCAGTGCAATCCCTATCAAAATACCAATGGCATTTTTCACTGAAATAGAGCAAATAATCCTAAAATTTATATGGAACCACAAAAGACCACAAATAGACAAAGCAATCTTGAGAAAGAAGAACAAAGCTGGGATATAACACTTCCTGATTTAAAGCTGTACTACAAAACTACAGTGATTAAAACAGCATGGTAGTGGCATAAGAATAGATACAAGGATCAATGGAACAGAATAGAGAACCCAGAAATAAACCCACACATACATGGTCAATTAATGTATGACAAAGGAGGCAAGAATATAAAAGGGGGATAAGACAGTCTCTTCAATAAATAGTGTTGGGAAAACTGGAGAGTTAACTGCAAAAGAATGCAACTGAATCACTGTCTTATACCACCCACAAAAGTAAACTTGAAATGAATTAAATATCTAAATGTAAGACATGAAACCATAAAACTCTTAGGAGAAAACATAGGCAGGAATCTCTTAAACATCAGCATGAGTAATATTTTATGGATACATCTCCTCAGGCAAAGGAAGCAAAAGCAAAAATGAAGCAGTGGGTCAACACCAAAGCTCTGCCCAGCAAAAACGTTGGTGCACAGCAAAGAAAGCCATTAACAAAATGAAAAGACTACCTGCTGTATGGAAGAATATATTTGCGAATGATATATCAAATAAGGGCTAGTATCCAAAATATATAAAGAACACCAAAAAAACAACCCAATTAAAAGATGGGCAGAGGACTTGAGTAGACATTTTTCCAAAGAAGACATACAGTTGGCCAACAGGCACATGAAAAGATGGTCCATATCACTAATCATCAGGAAAATGCAAATGAAAACCACCATGAGATATCACCTCACACCAGTCAGAATGACTACTATCCAAAAGACAAGAAATACAAGTGTTGGCAGGGATGTGGAGATAAGGGAACCCTCCTACACTGATTGTGGGAATGTGACTTGGACCAGCCACTACGGAAAGCAGTATGGAGGTTCCCCAAAAAACTAAAAATAGAAATATCAAAAAAACCCATAAATTCTGGGAATTTACCCAAAGAAAACAAAATCATTCATATATGCATTCCTATGGTTATTGCTGCATTATTTACAATAGCTGAGATATGGAGGCGACCTAAGAGTCCATCGATAGATGAATGTATAAAGATATGGTACATGTATATAATGGGATACTATTCAGCCATAACAAAAAGAGTGAAACCTTGCCATTTGTAACAACATGGACAGACCTAGAGGGCATCATGCTAAGTGAAATAAGCCAGGCAGAGAAAAAAAATACCATATGATTTCACTTATATGTGGAATCTAAACAAACAAAACAGAAAGACTCAGACAGAGAGAAGAAATTGGTGGTTGCCACAGGTAGGGGGTGAAATACATAAAGTGGATAAAGAGGTACAAAGTCCCAATCATAGATGAGTCATGAGGATTAAAGTACAGTATAGGGAATATCATCAATAATATTATAATATCTTTGTAAGGTGACAGACAGTAACAGTACTTATTGGGGTGAATATATAATAATGTAGATAATTGTCAAATCACTAGAGTGTACATCTGAAATCAAAATAATATTGTATGTCAACTATACTTCAATAAAAGAAAAAAGAGAGAGGGGAGCAGGGCTGAAAGCCGCCTTCTGTTGACTTTACTGTCCATCTGTTCCACGAACTGGGAGGGCAGTTGGCCCAAGTAGAAAAACCAGAGGTTGTGCTTGAAGATTAAATTCAGCTGTGGTCTTTCTAAAGCTTAGTGTCATTATCCCTGTGAATTCGTAAGCAAAGGGACAATATTCTTCTCTAATGAGAATAGGGAGAGTTAGAGGGAGCCATCAGCATGGCTGAGCAGAATTTCGTGAGAACATGCAAACAGTGGAAAGACAGAAGAGAGGGGTCAGGGCGACTGCTGCCATACCGTGCTTAATGACAAGAGCTACACATTTGTTGCAGTTTTGTCTTCTCTGTAGGAAGGGGAAAAAAACATTAAATGGCAAAGCAATGCACATTTTCCTAAATTTCTCCCCTAACACTGTTTATCTCCCTTTGCTCTCCATTTCTATTAAAGACCTTACCACCTCTCAGAGACCTGGAATATAAACCACGTCATCTTTGGTTCTTGGCGCTCCTCCTCATCTTGGTGGAGGTTGGGAAGCTGCAACATTGCCCTGAATTCTCTCTCAAACACCGCCCCCCACTTCATGATGCTGCACCAGCATCTCAGGGCTGCGTCGTCCTTGACAGGAATGCTGCCGTCACAAGACTTCTCATGGCCCCATCTTCCCCTTCAATCCCTTCAATCACTCGTGCAGGGGTGGGTTACTTAAATTCCACATTTGGTCACATCCCTTCACCCCAGAATCTGGCTCCTGCCCTCTCTCTGTCCCAAATCCCCAGTCAGGGTCACCCGCTGTTGACCCCCAACGCCATTAGAGTGAAGCCAGCCTCCCCAGATACAGAGGCCCTCCCAGAACTCCCCTGCCCTCAAGTTCTGCCCAGTGCATTGTTACTTATTTGTGGGTGTGTGTTTGAGTGTTTGTGCATGTGACATGTATTTACAGAAAGGGGCATAAAATATGTATTTAGTTAAAAAAAAACAGTACCTACTACTAAGTGAACAAATGAAGTATTGTCAGTAGCCCAGAAGCCCTGATGGGCTCTGTTCTTATCACAGGTTTCTGTCTCCCTATTGGAAGCAATAATTAATCCAACTTCTGTAATAAACACTTCCTTGCTTCTTGAAAAGATAAAATTTACTTCCTGTGTATGTATTCCTAAACAATATAATTTAATTCTTCCTGTTTTTAAACTTTGCATACAGAATCGTGTTCGAAGATGGTGTATGTGTGTGTGTGTGCATGCACGTACACATATATGTTTAAATATGTATCCTTTTATTCAATATTATCATTGCAGAATTCATCTGTATTATACATGTAGCTCTATTCCACTTTTTAAGAATTTATATATAGTATTCCATTATATAAATTCACCACAAATTACTCATTGTACTGTTAATCTTCATGTGAATTACTTCCATTTGGGGCTGGTAAGAACAAAGCTGCTATGAACGTAGGCGTATGGCCATCCTGGTATATGTGTTCATAGGTATCCATAATGGATGTACCTCGAAATGGTATTGCTGGGTCAGAGGGGATGAGTGCCTTCTCCTCCCATGTTAAACCAAACTGTTCTAAAGTGGGAGTAATTTACACTCCCACTGGTGGTATATGAGTGCCTGCTGCTCCAACAGAAACTGTTGTGCACCGACGTTCACCATGTCAAATTTTTCCATTTATGCCAAACCTGGTGTGTGTGTAATAGGATATCTTTTTAGCTTTAACTTCCATTTTTAAGTAACTTCCTCTTTTAGGTAAAAATGATTCCTGGAACCCAACTGTCTTTCCTGGTTTTCTTCTCCTGTTTGTCTGTCAGTCCCTGGATAGTTCAGAGGGCAAAGGGTCCTGTTGCTCGAGGAATTCCCACTCAGGTCCTCAACCTGAACTGCCGGCCTCTTGGGAGAGTGGGACAAATGCCTGGTCTCTTAGACATTCCTCAGACTGTATTTGTTTATATTTGTTCTTCAAAATACTTAAGGAATAAGGACTGTGTACATAAAGGCTGTGTCTGTAAAATATAATTAACACCATCCTATACAATCTAGGGGTATTCAGTTAAATGAAGTAAATGGGTCAATAACCTAATATTATATTACACAAATCAGTCAACAAGTTTTTTGTAGTTCAACTTCTAAAATGATTCATAGTTAATACCACACATATTCTATACTCAGCAAAGCAATCAGATCCTTTCATTCTGTGAAATGTCTGCGTGACTCTTCCAAAGCTGCAAAACTCAGTCTAGTCCCCTGGTGCTTGAAAGTCATAGTCTCTGAGAGCACATCTCAGGGGTAAAATATTTTTAAAGGTTGTTTTATCAAGAATTTCAGAGTGCCTGAATTTTTGGTTCTGTCATGATTGCAAAACACTTGCTATATCTTGAGCTCAAATATGTAATTTGTTAAATTTCCGAAGTTTTCAATTTCAATAGGAATAATTTGACAGTTCTATTAAATGTTTGGAGTAATGACATTTTTGTGTCAGTCTTTAAAACACATCCTTTTAGACACACAAATCTTCACTTTCCTGAATCCATACAAATCTGACTCCCCAACAGTCTGTTGCAGACCTAACAGATCAGTTTTCCTCTTCCAGCTTGTGTGTGGTGGGATGAAGAGAATAGCTGGGGGCTGGAGATTTGCAGGGCGTGGTGAGGTCAGTCACCTTAGCAAAGGCAGAGCTAAAGCAACCTCATTAATGAAGGAGGAGATATGGGTACCCACAGCTTTAATGGTGTTTTTACCTTGAGTGTCCAAAACCAAATTGTATAAACAGATCTTAGGAAGAGAACAGAGCTGGGAATGGCATTGAGCTGAGGCCTGTTGGTCACCAATCAGTAAACCCTCTGTGCTAGCAGATATAAATGGCATTTGCACCATTTGAGAGCTCTCCTCAAGCACTGTGAGAGACAGAAACCATGGCATGCACAAGCCAGCTCATTCTAGCATATGAGAGCCAGTTGTTACTTTTTCAAGAATTTTGTGAGCCTGCTGTTAAACACAATTATTATAATTAAATTATATAAATTTACATCTAATTAAAGCCAAAGGTAATACGTACTCAGAAGTCATCAATTCCTGATTATTTTACAACATTTTGCTATGGCCTAAGCTCTCTACCCTGTGTGGTGGGAATGCTACATGATGGGACACTACTGCACCCCCCCCAGCTCTGCGGCAGCTCAGACTCAGAGCAAACAACAAAGCAGAGCTCTTCTCTCCCAGAGAGCCGGCTGCTAAACATCTGCCAGCATGCTTCTAGGGCAGAGTTTGCTGTTTTGCTGAGGTGAAAAGGTGTTCCCAGCTGCCGGGGACGGTGGGTGGGGAGCGACAGCTATTCTTCCAGGCCATGTGCCACTGACTACCCTGTGTCTACCTCAGCATGGCTCTGTTATTCCTACTCCGTACCAGTCTGAAGGGTTTACTGGGAACTTGCTATTATTTATAGCACTGGGGGTGAGACGGGGGAGGCGTTCAGCACCTGTGGTGATTTGCCGAAATGTCATATGTGTGGCCTTTTGCAAGTGGCAAGAGTTTGCAAACTCAGTGTGAGTAGAATCAAAAAAACAGTATCCTAGAAGCATAAAACAGAAGCATTTATCTCTCTAACCAATTAATTAATTCTTTTTATAAGTAGTCTACATCCATGGGATACAATAATTGTTTATGGAAAGGGTCAGAATTATAAAGTCTGGATTCCCTCTGTGTTCCAGGCACAGTGCAGGGTGTGGGGAAACAACCGTGCCCGCCTTCCAAGAGCAGAGCTGGTGGGGGAATGGAAAGCAGTGGGCACTGCAGTGTGCTGTGAAGTGCAAGCATAGGCACCTGGCTTGGTGGCCCCCCAAAGCAGATAGGTGGGTGGCTATTTCACATGTAGTTTGGGAAGAACTCTGAGTAGCACACTGTTCTTTTCAGCTGCTCTAGACATGGTAGAGATAAACCTGATCGAGTCCCTCTAAGCTTTGTAAGAAAGCCTTTGAAGGGCGCTTACACTGGGCACCTGCAAATGGGTCTAAGGACATGAGAGAGAACCGAGGGGAAAGCCTAGAGTGCGGGCCTGCCAGTGAAAGGGGCCAGTGCCTGAAGCTAAGCTTCATGGGACGTCTGGGCCCGGCTTACCTTTCTCTTGGCTCTTATCACCCCAGTCACCAGGACAACTTCTGACTTGGCCGGCACCCTGCCGCACGAAAGCCTATGAGCTGCCCACATTTTAGATGGGAATTGTTTTACGAGGACAGAAGGAAGCAAATGAATATTGATGCAATCCTGTAATGGGCCCAGCTCTGTGTTGGGTACATTTCACATTCATCCTCTCATCCAACCCCACAAGAGTGACAGGTATTTATCATCATTCCCATTTGCCAAGGAGGAGGCAGACTCGGAGTCCACGTGACTTGCCTGATGTACCGGGAGGTGAGAGGCGGTGCCAGGGGCCAAATAAATGCCTACTTGGCCTTAGTAGCCAGACCTGTTCCACTATAAAGAATAAAAATGCAAAGGAGATTATGAAACCACACTGTGGCCTCCCATTGGAACCCTACTTTCCTCCTAGGATGACATATCCTCCTAAGCACCTCTGCCACCTCCCTGCTCCAGGCATGGACTTCTTTCCTATATGTCCCCAGAGGCAAGAAAATTATCAAGCTTTGCTGTTTATATTATGAAAGCATTACCTTTTTAATTTTCCAGATATAATGCAATGTCAAATAATAATTTTTCCAAATCACACATGTTTTTCCTGTTCTGCACACACATACACACACACCCTCAGAGGCTGTCTTCCCCCAGTGAAAATCATTGATGTAGGGGACAAGAAACAGACTCATAAAGGAATAAGAGAAAGGAAAGTACAAGAATGTATGGCGTTTTTATGATGTGAGGTGAAAATCTTCACGGTAGGTACTCTACTAATCTGCCCATGGTATTTGGTGGACGCAAGAGAGCAGACACTAGTTGCACCTGGAGATATTTGTGAAGGCTTCCTGGTGGAGATGACAAATGTGGTGGCCACCCTCAATGCCAGAGAAGCAGTAAGAAACTCCTCAGCAGTTCAGAGGCCATAATAGCAGGGAGTAGCAGAGGGTGAAGACTGCCATCCTCCTAAAGCTGATCCACCCGAAACACGGACTCTCAAAGGGTGCAGCGTCTGCCTCACCAGGGACCTTGTCCGAGATGCAAATTCAGAGGCCCTGCCCTAGAGATGCTGAATCCAGACACTGGTGGTGCCCAATTATCTGTGGTCTATCAAACACACCAGGTCATCCTGACACACACTCAAGTTTGCAAACCACTGGTCTAAAGCCTCATCTAAGAATTTACATTCTGGAAGTACACAGAGGTTTCACTGTGGAAGTGTTTCCTCTTCAAAAATGAACCTGTGAATGGGTTCTGCATAACATGTTCCCAGTGCATGGGACCCTGAACTCCATGAGACAAGGACACCATTTTATTTGAATTTAGGTCCCCATTGCTTTGCTCAGGGCCTGGATTCAGTTTTGTTTGTGGAGTGAAAGAGCAAGGACAAGTTGGTGATGTGTCTGTGTATGTATGGGCGTGCGTGGGCCCATGTTTATTCCTGTGGTGGATGGGCAAAGCTAGAATTTCCTGCAAATTTCTAGGATGAGAAAACTTGCTTCCAGGATGCACAGCAACCCAAGGCATCTCCTGGGTATGAAGATCGTAGTTCTTAAATATAGTCAGTGAGAAACACCCTTCAGCCAACTGTCCCCCACTCAGCTGCTGCAGTTACGGGGCAGGATAAGGTGGATGAGCCACAAGCCCCAAAGGTTTTATTTGATGATGATAAAGGGAAGGAGATTCAATATCCAGGTCCAGTTCTTGGTGGTCTTTGTACTCGGGCTTTCCGTCACTCTACTGGGTTTGTACAGTTTGCACGCGTGGATGATGTGCTTGGTGGCACTCTAACACCCCACACCCCGACATGGTTTCTCCTGGTAACACAGACAGTTCAAAATAGAACAGACTACACTGTAATCTGGGATATTTGGGGGAACTCTGGGTTTTTCTTGGAAGGCTGAATGTGAAGTTCCTTGGCCCACAGACTGAAGATATCAGTGTGGTCAGTAACGGTGTTATTTAACTGGAGTGCAGCAGGACTCGGATTCAGGGTGGAAGGGTCAAGGTCATGAAGTATGAAGGAATGGGTCCATATTACTGGACACTAAAAAGAAGTGATGCCTACATATAGCACTTGGGGACCTGGACTGGATTCTGGACTAGGCAAGGGCATTAGAGGGATAATTGGTAAAATTTGAACAAGATATTTAGAGTAGATTAGTTATTATGTCAAATGTAATTTCTTGAATTTGGTAACTATACAGTGATTATATATGGAAATGTATTTTTTAGAAAATACACTTCACAGTATTAGTGGTAAAGGGATATCCTGTCTGCACTTTAGTTTCAAATGTTTAAAAAAAATTATCTCTGGTTTTGGATAGGTGTGAAATGAATGATAAAGTAAGTGTGGTAAAAGGTAACCTTTGGGAAATCAGAGTAAAAAGTGTAGGAGATTTATTTGTAATGGTTTCAAAATCTTTCTGTGCATCAGAAGTTACTTTTCAAAATTTAAATATATGCCCATTTAAACATTTTAGGTTCATCTGAGCCTGACCCCCCAAAAATGAAATAGAATTTAGAAAGGCCAATGAGGAAGTGAAGTATTTTCCAGACTAAAGCAGCAGTACCAAACATATATCAGAGTAAGAACTGGACCTTCATGGAAGAAACAGGAGCTGGGCCCGACTTGGGAGATGCCATGTGCTCTCCAGCAGCAACTGTGTAAATGTGGATAGATGAGTGGGGACCAAGTGAAAGAGGTGAAAAGCCTACATTGGAGCTGTTATTTTATGCAGAGGGTACTTTTCTGTGTAGACCTACTCTGCTTTTGTTGTGTGGAAAGGATGTCTTCATCCCTTCAGGCTGCTATAATAAGATACCACAGACTGGGTAGCTTGTAAACAACAGAAATTTAATTCTTACAGTTCTAGAGGCTGGGAAGTTGAAGATCAGGGTGTCAGCATGGTCCAGTTCTAGTAAGGACTCTCTTCGTGGTTCAAAGCCAGCACCTTCTAGCTGGGCCCTTACATGCTGGAAGGTTCTAGCAAACTCTCAGAAGCCTCTTTTATAAAAAATCTAATCCCATTTATGAAGGCTCAACCCTCATAACCTAAGTACTTCCCAAAGTCCCCACCTCCTAATACCATCACATCAGGCATTAGGATTTCAGAATATGAATTTTGGGAGAACACAAACATTCAATCATAGCAGATATGCTAAGCAAATTTATAGTATAGAGAGATTTTAAACATAATAAGCACTTAGAGAATTAATGTAGAACAGCAGTTTAGAAGCATCAGTCATTTGTAAGCTCTGGCTGTCATATCTATTTAGACAGCATGACCCCCAAGAAACAAAGTTTCTTTTATATGTATATATGAATTCAGGCCCATTCTTCCCAGTAAACCAAAACAATATGAATTTCAATTTTATAAAGCATTTGAGAACTTGAGAGATGAAAGAAGCAGCATATTTAGATCTCAGTAATTTGGAGTTGTGATGAAACCATCCCAAGCCGGGAATCCTGTAAACCAGGGACTAAGTCCAGCAAAAGTTTTTGGTTGTTGTAGGAGACAAAGCTGTACTCAAAGACTGATGGTTACTTTTAATTTGAACTGTTCTCATTACATCAATTAATACTGATTAATAACATTCCTATTTAAAGTAGAAAAGATTTGTGTGCTCATATCTGTAGTTACCAGTAATAACACCTACATTTTCTTTTTCCTCTCCCTTAATCCTTTCCCATCCCTGCCATACAAATAGTCACTGTTTCTTTAAATCACATTTAATTAAGGTTTTTCTTCTTTTCTGTTTTTACACCTGTTATCCCATGTTGGTAGCAAGTATAGCCTGGATTTCTAATAAATGCAAATGGATTAAAGAAAATCATGAGTTCAAGATTATTTTAACTTCAGTGGCATAATTGTTAACATCTCCATTGTCTCCTGAGATGTGTAGGATTACATCAATTAAATTGGTCTCTGTAACTGAACATATTAACCATAAATGTGACTACTGTGTCTTCATCAGCACCCTTTAGGTATTTAATTTTCTTGCCTGTAATAGATTGTCGGAGCAGTAAACGTAAGGCAAGTAACGTAAACTGTGTAATGATGGTAATTATCTGAATGGATTAATTATAGTGTTATTGCAACATCATATTATGGGTAAGAGTGAGGTATAGACATCCCATATAAATTTCCATTTTCAGCTTTATTTCCTTACACATTTTTTTCCAAGACATTTGAAGTGAAGACAGCCTACACTGACATTGCCCTTCTCGCCTTTATCTCCTCCTATTACTCTTTGTGCTGTTGCTGTACTGAAACCAGCAGACCCCACCAAAGCTAAATTTCTCCAAAGCAAGCAGTGACTTGATGGAATTGCAATTCCCTGTGGTTCATGGTATCCAAATATTTGAACTGGACGTCTCTTTGTAGATGGGCGAGTTTATTCCCTTTGTTTATTGCCTAAAGAACTACAAAACCACTTGTAAATCTTTATAAATGACTTGAAAAAGGTTACACAACCTGGTATTGCCAGTAAACTGCAGCAGGACAGAGCTGGACCTGGCACCCCTCCACCTGGGCAAAGGGGGGCACCGAGAGGCTGTGCCAGCTGCAGGCACAGAAGGCATCCAGGGCCACAGGCCGAGGCAGTTCCTGAAGGAAACAGCAACCAGTCAGGAAAGGCTTTCACTCTCGTTTGGGTGGGGAATGAAGAGAAGAAACGGTCTAGAGGTAACCAGTATTTTGAAAGTCCAAACAGATGACTGGCCTGTGGGTAGAAGGACTGGGCTGTGTAGCAGATGTCTGTCCATGAAGAGAATGGGAAACTATGGCAGGACCCCATCGGAGGAACAGGAGCGTTAGGGGGGCTGCTGAAGCAGGGATTCGGGCCCAGAGGAGCGAGGGTGGAGCCAGGTATCAGAACTACCACCTGAAGAAGGAACTGGCAGGAATCCTGGGATTCACACTGCGCCAGGTCAGGGTGATCTGACAGCGGCGAGACCACGTCCAAACAGACTTCCCTTGCAAGTTTCCTTTACTGTTGTGTTCCATCTTCATTAGATCACTTTGCCTGAGTTTCATTGTTAATTAAAGTAACAAACTGGCCTAAATCTGAAACTTTTCATGCATCTACCAAAGAAGACATTGAAATTAACAGAAGCACAGATAAAAGTACCCATAACCCACACCTTCTGCTTTACCAGAACACAGAACACTAGTACATCAAATCACTATAAGTGAAAAATATATACCGAATGCACCCAGACCTGTGGCTGGAAGCCTGCTGTCCCAGGGCAGGGGCATGAGGAGAGCACTCCCAGGGCTGGCCACAGGTGTAGACGGCAGTCTCCAGGGCTGGCAGGGCAGGGCTCGAATTTGTGGGAGGCCTGAGGTGGTTGGCTCAGAGAGGCAGTGTTTCCGGGGAGAAGGGAGCACAGAGAAAAGCAGAGGTGCCACTTAGAGATGTGGTTGTGGAGGGGGAAGGAAGAGGGAAGTTTCTAAGATACCAAGAAATAAAGGAGAAATGTAAGACCAACTTCGCCAATCATCATCCATTAAAGAGGCTGTGGGTACAACTGCAATATTTCCGGAACCTCTCACCTGGCCTTAGTGCATTTCCATATCAATAGGTGTTCCCAAGGGGTGGAGAGGAGTAGTCCATCTCCTATCAACAGGGCATCACAGGGAGGTAGAGAGGCGAGCATGTGGGAACCAAGAGCGGGTTTTTTCGTGGGGGGGGAGGTTCTTCCCAGCCAGGATAGGGAGAAACACAGGCCAAGGGGACTAGGTGACATCTTGTAAGCAATAAACGGATTTCTCTCACTGTATTTTTCCCTTTAGCTAATTTCAGCTTCAAAGGTTTATTTGCCCCAGGCTGGAAGCTCATTTTCCCCCCAGAGTTACAAGGCTAAAACAAGGCCAACGGTAGAGTAGATTGCTCTGAAATGAATGAAGCATGAGAACTTGATATGCTCTGAATGAAAAAAGAACACAACTAGAGCATTGGTAGAAAAGAGAAGTGAGAGGAGGAAATTTGTTGCATATGTAATAGGATGGAGTTAAGGGACATAATTGTAGCATGATTTGGATAGAAATAAAAAAGTGAGACAAAAAAAGTGGAATAATGAACACTACGACCTGGAAAAGGAGGGTGGGAGTGGGGCAGAAAGGGCAGGAAAGGAAGCTGGCTGATACGCTGCAGAGTATGGCTTTCACTTTTGGAATCATGTTGATGTTTTCCATATTTAAAAAATGAAATGCATAAGAAGAGGAGCAGTAACTTTGAATACTGTCAGAAACAAATGAACTGAATTTCAAATGAACGGCATAAGCACACTGAAGTGGGGAAGTGGAGGGAAGGAAAAACAAATCTAGAAACTTTTGAACACAATATTTTCACTATATGCCGTCTAAAGAAAAAAAACTGTGAACTCTTCTTAGGACTGTTTGTAGTGTAACAGTTTTGTACATTCTGTGGGATTGAATAAATAAATATAAAAATCTTTGTTTCCTACAAAATATCAGCAGACTCACAGACTCCAAGAAGGGACGAGTGGTTACCAGAGGAGAGGGTTCTGAGAGGGTGGGTTGGGAGGGAGGGAGAAGGGGATTGAGGGGTATAATGATTGGTGCACATGGTGTGTGTGGGGTCACGGGGAAGACAGTGTAGCACAGAGAAGACAAATAGTGACTGCGGCATCTTACTGCACTGATGGACGGTGACTGCAATGGGGTGTGGGTGGGGACTTGACACTAGGGTGAATGTAATAACCACATTGTTTTTCTTGTGAAAGCTTCATAAGAGTGTATATCAATGATGCCTTAATAAAAAATAAAATAAAATCTTTGTTTCCTAGTGTCATTCCCCAACTAAAAAGAAGCAGGATTCCTTGGAGAAATGGCTGCTTTCAGGGATGGTGCAAAGAAAAAGCAAAATGGACCTGGAACATTTCCCTTTGCCAAAAATAAACTCTTTAAAAGATGACGGAAGCATGTCAGAGAGACACAGCCTAAGGGATGTCCCTTCCTAGAGCTGGACGATTCAAGCATCAAAAGAAATGCCGGCAGGGATGACTTATAGCCCTTTCAGTAATATAAGAATCCGCATATTCATACCGATAAATAAATAGGAAATCATGTTAGACTATTCTTGCAAATCATCTGTAAGTTTGAAATTACTTCCAAATAGAAAATTATTTGTAAGTCTGAGGTGGTTGGCTCAGTCTGATGGGAAGAAATTATAAAGGAAAAATATGATGGTCTTTGTACCACCTAAAAAGCATACCATACTTTTGTAAAAAACAAAAAAAAATGTATTTAGAGCTCTCTATCCCCACTTTCAAATGGCAAAGCGGGCTTTAGCGAAGGGGCAGGCGGAGTGAGCGTGCTTGGGGGAGTGCGGTGGGCCGTCTCCGCCCAGCTGTGGGGAAGGGGACTTGCACAGTGCAGGATTCAGGCTTGGCCATCAGTGGCTCAGGTGGATCAGGTCCCCAGATGGGGAGGGGAGTTCTCATGCCACTGTCTCATGCTCATTCTTAAACCTTATATGCTGATTCTGATTACCTTTTTCCCCATATTATTCCGCTAGTAACCGAGTAACCACATTCAACCTAGTTTCCTGTGTAGCCTATCTGACCTTCAGATACCCACGTGGCTCTGAGGAGCAGGGAAACAATAGTTTTAAAAGGAGTAGGGGAGGAATATATTTCTCATTATAGTCTTATATTTAAAAGTCATTGATTAGCAAGGAAAACAACATATTTAGTTTGCATTTGGAATTTTGCTTTTGTGAATTTACCTGAGATTCTTTTCTGTGCCCTAAATAAATACTGGGTTGTGAAACTGTGACAGGTTTTAATGAAGTGGGTTAAGGCATTTCTTGCATTTACGTTTTTGTAGAATGAAATAAACATTCTAATTATTTTACAGAACACTCTCATATCAAGTGTGATTTGATTTTCTACCTGTTCAGAATATCAAGTTTTGCATTTCTTTAAATGTATTTTCATGAACAAGTTGAAAAGAAAGAAGTCATCCCTGAGATATTTATAATAGTACTTTGAGCAAACTTGTCACACATTCTTCCAAAAGATTGTTTTGGATCCTGAGGCGATATATTTAGTGACTGTACTGAATAAGTTGTCGCATAACACATTTCATTGATTTGTTTGTATTATTTTTGTATCTTACTGCAGGCAGAAAATTCAGCACTGGCTCTGGAAAATGAAAATCAAAGGGAACAGTATGAGCGATGCCTTGATGAGGTAAGCAGAGTGGAGAGGTGCTATCTAGGATTCCCGTAGTTAGATCTTAATACATGTCTACTTCCAGCCTCTAGAGGTAACAGACATATATTAAGCATTAGCATTTTGTCCTTGAAAGGAAGGTGGTTAACAGGTGGATACTGAAAGTGAAGGTCACCCAGTGTCTGTCGTCCTCCCACACCCCCGCCACCACCTTCTCTATTTCATTATACAGGTCTCCGTAAATCCCTTTTGGTTATTCTTTAACATTCTTGGGGCACTTGATACCGGGGTATGCTCCACTGTATGGTAAATTCCTTCCCGTATTTAGGGGGGTCCAGCAAGTGTGGTCCCAGTCTATGAGTGAGAAAAGCCCTGTCGGGACACACTGCACCTCCAGCTGGATGCCATTTCTGAGAAAGCAAATCCTTGACAGAGTGGGTGGGGACGATGTTCACAGTTGGCAGCCAGAGGAAAAAATCAGTAGATTGAGAACAAGCCAAGAAGAGAAAGGGAAGCGAGGAAGAAAATTGGAGCAGAATGGAAGAAGACAGAGCCACACGCATGAGTAAACCCAAGAAATACTGTTTGATGATAATAAAGAGTTGAAGGCAAAGATGGTGGGTGTTCTGAGTTCCTGCGAGGCAAGGGGAGAACTGAAGTGTGTGCAGGCCTCTCCTGCTCTTAGCCCACCGCCTGGGATGCATACCATCGGGGAGCATGCCGTCAGTCCGCACTGTGTCATCTCTCCAGGATTGGCTGGGCACCTCACTGACAAGCTCTCATCTGGGACCGTGTTGGTGATTGGAGTTCATTTAATGAGATGACTTTTTTAGTCATCTGCCCAATACCCTGGAACTTGCACATATCCCTCTAATAGATTACGTTTGAGAGTTGTTATGATATAGCTGACACAATTTCAAGAAAATAGAAAAGTTAACATTTAATCAGGCTCCATTACCTTACCAGTGGAAGCTAGCAATATATCTTTAGTCGTTGTCACCTCACTAGCAATTGGGAGAATGTTTTCCCAAAAAATCTTCTTGATCTTCCTTCCCCCTGACATCCTCAGCATCCCCTCTCCCCTATGCACACTTTCCCAGTGGTCAGTGTGTCAGTACTATATAGTATGCCGATATATAGTCAATACCCATATAGTAGTCAATACTGTAAAGAGCACAGGCTCAAATCCCATTATGACATCCTCCGCACTCCTGTATACCTCTCTCCAGACTGGGAGGGGCACTCCTCCTCGGAGTTCCAGTTGTGCCCAGTATTTTCCTACACCAGTGATTCTTAAAATGGGATCCCTGGACCAGCAGCATAAGCCACTCCTGCGAACTTGTTGGACACGCCATTTCTCAGGCCTTACCCCAGACATTCAGGATCAGAGACTCTGGAAGTGAGCCCAGCAATCCGTTTGTCAGCAAGCCCTCCACGTGGTGCCCTGTACCTGCAGTGGCGGGATCACCGCCCTCATAGCACAGCCCACTTTGCATTGCAGTTACGTGTGGTCAGAGAACCCTCCAAGCGTCCCTGGAAAACAGTTTAATTGTTTACTATTTAACATTTTAGTTGTTTAATAGGTCCAACCATATATATTAGTTATTCAAGAAGAATGGTGGTTGCAGTTCCATGCCATCAGGACTTAAAAGACTCAGAATAACCTTTACATGTCCAAAGTTAAAACTAACTGAAGGAAGTTGCCCCGAAAGGGGGAACGATGACTCAGAACCTAGTGAAGTCAGGTCAGCACTTCTTGCCCCTGCTCCCCAGGCTCTTGGTCCGATCACGGTTTGAGGCAAGAGAGACCAAATAGATCCAAGGATGTTTAAAGGAGCAAATATTGCCCTTGAGTCCTGTGTATTGATCAGTGGCATTTCACTTTAACCTTCTCTGCAGAAATTTCCGATGAGAGTCTGTATTCAGAAGTGAGATTGATGTGACTAGCACCATAGAAACTTCTTCCTTGTCACTGTTCTCTCACAAGCCATCCCTCCCCACCAGTCAAAAAGCTCACAGCCCTTCTTTATGGAAAGTCATAGTCTGTCTTCCGTATGCTCCCTATGCCTGCATTCTGAAGGTTTCATCAGAATGTGTTAGGCAAAACATAAGTTTTCACCCACAAACTCATTTCATATAAAGTTTTCTGCTGAAGACAAATTTTGGAGGGAGAGTCCCTCTGTTCTTAATTGCAAAAATTAACTGTTGCCAGAGAGGTGGTTTGCCAGAAAGAACCAAGTCTGAACAGTACGAACATTTTGTATTCATGAGTGCTAGCCCCTGATTACACATGCCAGTTGTTTTGTAACTAATTACATGAGGGTAGACAATCCATTTCCATGCATTGTAAGAGAACACTCTCAAAGGGGTAGTTGAATATAGTAATAATGCCAACTGGAAATTCTTTTCAGGGCTTTTTATACTAATTAGACAAACTAACAAGGTAAGGCCTCATGTAAGTTATTTCCTTGCTAGTGGGTTTCATAAAACATACACAGGTGAATGAATTGTAAATTTAAAATGTTCTTCAATCCCTTTTGCACTGATTGTTATTTTCTGGGAAATGAACATATTGAGGATTTGGGGAAAACATTTGGGAGCTGGAAATGCCTCTGTGTGTTCTAATAAAAAGGTGTGTTTATTCAGTAGACAGACCCACATCAATAGATACACCCACACGAGCTTGCTAGGCATGCGCATGCACACCTCATCTCCTCGCCTTGCAGTGCAAAGGCAAAACCACAGATTAGCCTTGATTTTCTGGGGGGATTGGAGGTTTTCATGTTTGTGTCTAGTTTCTTCATCTAGCTGTTTGACAGGTTGGTGGCAAGCAGTGAATTGCTACTTCCTCTCGGTATCACCTTGGCCACAGTTCCTTCAAGATCAGCTTGTTCTTATGTAGAGAACTATAATGATGCATATAAAATAAGTAAAATACCATCTCTTTAGACCACTGCCTTGCATTTAGACGGGTAGATGGATTCAGTTGTGTCCTACAAACCTTTATAGGGTGTTAGCTGCACCCAGGCTCTGGGAGCTCTGCTGCCCATCTAGCAGGAGAAGCGAGAGGGAGGGTTAACTCCAGATGAATGAAACTGCGAGGAAACTCACAGAGGAAACGAGCTTCACTAGGGACCTGGAGAACATACAGCACAGCCACCACAGGTCAGGAGCAGTGAACAGGCGGGCAGTGAAGTGGGGGACCTGAAGGGGCATCTTTAGCAGATGGAGCTGCAGCAGGCGACATCTGAGATACAGGAAGGGTAGTGCATCTCACCTTGCCTGCACACTGGCCTCACCTGGGGAGCTTTACTGTTGGGCGTGGCGCCCCTTCAGAGATTCTGATTGGATTCTGCTTTAGAGTAGCACATGGGCATTAGACTTTTTTAAAGCACTCCAGGGGGTTATAATATTCAGCCAACATTAAGAACCACTACCCTTAGGTTCTCTGAATGCTGTGCTTTAGAGAGCATTTCCAGAAAACATCAGTGAGAGGACAGAAGCCCCACCCAACTTGACTATGATGATAGCAAAGCGATGGACCCGTGTGGAAATCTGGGGCTGCTTCCAATCCCTCACCAGTGTCTGAGCGACCACGAAATAAACCCTGCCCCAGTGTTTCCCCAGATGCGTTTCTGGGCCCTTTCTTCATCGGAAAGATTTATAGTGAGATTCTCAGACTTCACTCAGCCCTTCTCAAGAAGAATGAGGAATAAGGGAATTGGAAATTTCACAACTGCCCAGGCAAAGCTTTTGCACACAAAAGTTGATGGACCTGCCTTCCCATTCGGACCATCAGAGTCAGGCCAGGGTTCCTTGTAGTTGGTGAGGGTGCCATATTTGAGCTCTTCTCCAACTTCTCTAGGTTCTACACTTCAGAACACAAGGGTAGGGGAAACTAGACCTTTGGATGTAATTCAGAAAAAGAAAAAAAAAAATTTCTTTTAACCCAAGGCAAAATGCAGAAGTAGGTTGTTAAGAACAGTCTGTACCTTTCTCTCAAATCCTCATGCTCTCTGCCAAGACTGGATTATGGAATCATGATCAGACATGCTCATTGCCTGTCCCCCATCTGGGCCCTAGGTAATCTCTAAAATCAGTATTTCCGTAGATGTAGATGGAAGATGGCCCTGCTTATGCCTCCCACATGCTTCAAATGCCCACTTCAGGAATGGCTCATGAAGTCAACAGATGATTGCTTCCTGTGTTTGCTCTAGACTAATCACCATGAGGCAGCACCTAAGTTCTGTTCACTCTCATTTCTCCAAGATCCAGCACAATTTTTGGTCCATATTAGGTACTTACTGTATTTGTTGAATGACTAAATGAGTGAATGGAGATTATCAGCAGCAAACTAATTTCCAAATATGTTTTACCTGGAATCCCACATAGGTATTTTGATGAATTTCTCCCACTCTCAGTATTTTACAGAGTAAATAAATAATGTAGGTGCCTTATAGTTATATAAAGTGATTTCTGTTTATGCACATTACACACACACACATATACATGTCATTCCTTTATAAATACAGTCCCTTTTTCTCAAGCCATTCTTTCTTAACTGCTTACGTAAAAATACATTTATTCTCCGAAGTTCAAGTCACCAGATTCAGACTGAATATTTATGGCATGACTGCTTTTATATCAGGACCTGTCCAAGGTGGTCTCGCTGGTCATGTCTGCCAGCTCATGCGTTTTTCACAGCTTTAGGGACAGAGACAGTCCCCCTGTCAGACTGCTTCCCGCCCCCAGACGTATCAGTGTATAACTACCCCCGGCAGTATGTGGACCCAAGTCTTGTGCCTCTGCCCCACTGCTCCTCCCACTTTCCCCCGCTCACGTCAGCAATGAACCAAGCACAGAAGCATAGAAAATTGCTCCAAAGCACATTTCCCAAAACGTGTGCTTTTTTCCACAACGCTTTTAAATGACCTTGCTTTTAAATGACCTTTGGTTTTGCATGCAAAACTGCACATTAAATGATGAAAGCAAGATCACCAGGCTGGAGGACAGGGCTGTCAAAGCATGGCGCCGTTGGAGCTCCTCGCTCTCCTGCCCTCCACCCCAAGCCTGGCTGTCTCCTGAATAGGCTGAGAATCGGCTCTCGCTTGAATAAACTCCCAGGGGTGGCTTCTCCTTCAGCCTCTGTGGCTGTTTTGCAATAAGTAACAGACAGCTCTGCAGCCCTGACTTCTGCCTCTGCCTGCCCTGCCAGGGGAGCATGCGGAGGAGTCCCGGATGCTCGATTGGGAAGAAGAACAGACGTGTGTGGGTAGATGAGCCAGGTGGCAGGAGAGCTGGCTTGTCTGAGAGGCAGAGAGAGGTGAGCGTGGGCCCTCTCCTGGGCCTCTCTGTCTCCCTGGCGGCCCTGCTCCTCCCATAGAGACCAGGCAGGAGTCTCCACAGAGAGCCTGAGGGAGGTTGTAAAACAAGCCAGGGGCTGAAGGCCTGTCAGCTTTGCTTGTGTGTCGCAACTCCCCTAGACCCAGCCCAGCTGCGATTTTCCTCCCTTCAGAGAGAAAAACTGTCAGGTGACATTGGCAGTAGTTACTTGTTCTCATTAGCTGGGCCTGTGGGTGTGTAATTAATTGTGGGCCAGCGCTAAGGGCGCAGTGCTATGATGAGGGCAGGCTCCCGTTCCAGGGGTCATCTTGTGGACCTATTAGAAGTTGCAGCACAAACTCCAAACTGTTCTACTGGTGCTTCAGGGAGGTTAGCTGTTAAAGGTGGGAATGAGACCCAGGAAGCTGCCTTTGCAGACAGCGCCCAGAAAGGCACCTGCACGAGCTGCCTGCTCTTTGGCAGAGAGCCCCCAAGTTCCTCTGCGTGACAGAACCCCGTGTCCGTACGTAAAGAAATGATGCATCCATGTACCTTTGTTCAGCTTTCAGGTAGAGCAAACAATTGTCCAAAGTACATGCCAGAAGGAACAGTGTCAGAGATAGAGTCGGAAAGCCTACAGGACAACAGACTTGGATTACAATGATATTTATTACAGTGTTTATTCCTGCAGGTGGTTACAATTAGGATATTCATTTATGTCTCCTGTTAAATCATGTAGAGAGCTATTTTATGTGACCACTCTTCCACTGGCTTAAGTGGGGGACCAGCTTGGAGGAAGAAGAGAAAATAATATTAGCAATTTTATGAAAATGTAAGTTAAACCCCAATCCTGAGATCCAAAAGAACTAAATTGTTTATAGTATGAATTAACTTCAGTACATTGTTCCTGATTCAGGATGAATGAATAGTTCAATTCTTCTGTTTATTGTCTTTAATTTGCCAATAATAAAATAGATGATATATAGTTTGAACTTAAATTCTTAGAGACTTATGAATTGGAATGAATGGCTAAAACTGAAAGATTTTCAAAATTATGCTCTTGGTCAATTTGTGTGGGCTGAGTGATATTTATCACTGCTGTGATCATGGATAAATTAAGTGATAAAGGGAAAGAAAAAGCACCAGTTAAGGAAAATATGATTTATGTTGGTCTCAGATATGTTTCTTTAACTTGGGTGAACGACAAAAAAAAAAAACCCTAAGAATTCTTTTTCTTCAAAACCATGTAAGTTTTGCTTCAATGAAAACTTCAATGGTGGGCGTTTAATGAAAGGACTTTTATTAGTTAGTTTCAGTGAAATGCCTTTCTTTTGCACCTCATGTCAACAATGTAAATTTGGAAAGGATTCTGATAGAAAAAAATTCCTCTTGTGCATACACTTGAACCAATCAATTATCGGTGATCTGATTCTGGACATTTATAATGCCTGCTAATCACAAGTTGATGACAGCCTGTATTTTAATTTTCTCTGAGACTTACTGGTCAACAACTGTCATTAAGGATGTGCTATTTTGTCAATATTGAGTCAAGAAACAATTAAGCTCTATGAAAACACTCTTACTATCATCTGTTCCACTAGTCAGGGAATCCAGCACACATAGTTCAGCATCATGAAAAATAAGTTTTTTATCAAGAAAAAAAGATGAAAGTGTGTCCCTCAGCCTTTGGTTGAGTGTGCAAACTACCAAGATAATTGCCTGCTTCTCACCCTGTGTTACAACTGGATGATTGCATGCGTATCACTCTGTGTTATAACTGGGCTCTTGCCAACCTCCTACCAGCTATGCTCTCTTTGAAACCAGGGAAGACATCCTAGTTATCTAACTATGCAAATATTCTGCAAATTCCTATTAAATATGTGAAAGAAGAAATGAATGAACAGAAGTACCTTATATCTAGAATATTTAAATATTCTGACTTAGTCTTTAGTGCCATCAGTTTTAGTTATCACACTAAATGTTTACAGTTTATGTATTGGCTAAAAAATACCATATAATTAACCTGTCTACCTTAATTTTAATAGTAGCTACATGGGTATATACTTTCAAGGTTATGGTAAAATTCAGTAAATGACTCTTTGTGAAGTATTTTTGAAATCTGCAAGTAAAAAGAAATCTTACTACAAACACATATAGAAATGATGAATGATTATCTGGGGGAAATGCCCTATCCTTTAAATACCAGGGACATGCTCCTGGTTTTACATGTGGCTCCTTGTTGGAATAGTGTCATATGCCCACACCTAAGCCAATCACTGAAAAGGAATGGAATTGCCAAGATTGGCTTAGATTAATCAAGATTCACCCTGTTGGGCCGAGAGGGCCCCCGTTTCTCCTACTGTCTCATGCTGATTGATACATGAAAAGAAAACTAGAGTTCTGTTAATATAACATAAGAATTATATTTTGTTGTGTATTTGAGGAAACTCAAAATAACAGTGGTAGTTTTATTTCTCTCCCACATAGAAGTTCAGAAATAGTGCAACATCCTTGTGTCATCAGGACCAGGTTCATCCTATTTTTCTGCCCAACATATACTTACCGTATGACTTCCATTGTCAAGGTGGCTGCTGAAGCTCCATCCATCATTTTTATATCCCAGACAGAAAAAAAAGGAGGAAGAAGGCTGAACCCCCTTCTTAGAGACTTCCTATAAGTCCAAGAAAATAGATTACTTAAAACTTACTGGCCAGAAGTTTGTCACAGAATGACACTTAGCTAAAAGAGGGGCTGGGAAATGTAGCTGGATATGCCCAGACAAAAAATTAAATTAAATTAAAAAAAAAAGGTTTGTTACTTGAAGAAAGGGGAAATGGATATAGGAGTAAACAATTACCAGACTCTATTACAGGTAGCAACTACAAGAGGATGGCCTAAACAAAGACATGGAGGAGGAAAGCAGAGCATGTAGGAGACAATGAGGTGTCCTTATTCTATACCATTCAACCTATCTCTATTGCAAATAATGTTAAACAGTGAAGCAGTCACACAGCAAAGGAATGGGAAGGAGAGGCAAAGGACATCATAAATCAGCCAAGTGTAGAAACTGTGTACAGATAATTAGGATCATGTTTTACACTTTATCATTTTTTTAGCCTTCTTGGAGTACTTTACATATGAAAGGATGTTATTTTTCCAAATATGGAGATGTGAAAGTCAAGGTATGAATGATCTTTCCAGCCTAACCATCTTAATTAGCAACAAGGTCACCTTTGGAAAAAGAAAAATATTACCTAGAAGGATAGGCTTATTATGAAAGAATCAGGTCCTCCATGTGTAGAGGAAAGAGGCAAATGAGGAGCTAATTAGATGCAGTAAGCTGTGGGAAACCTATTGGTAAATTAGAGTTTATGCATATAAAGTCTCATTATTATAAATGGCAACTCTTTTCTTTATTTTTTAAAGGTAGCCAACCAAGTTGTTCAAGCTCTGCTCACTCAAAAGGTAGGTGACTTTCTGGCTTTATTATTTTCCAAGTACTTCTGTGAATAGATTGGAACTCATATTGTCAAACCAGGAAATTGTGATTGATAGATGCAATACTTTTCTATTTATTCACTTAGGTTAAAATTGTGTGTGTTTTAGATGGCATATGAAGTAGCACCAGTGACCAATAGAATAAAAAAAATTCAAATTCTTGGTAAAGTAATAGAAAGACTTTTGAAGATGAAAGATTTCTGTGGATTAGTCGCAAACCAGCTGTTTTTATTTAGTAAATGCAGACATTAAATAAGTTCGTGGATTTCTCCAGTTCTTATAAAATGAATAGCCTCTTGTGAACACTATTAACAGAAGCCTAAAATTCAGCAAGAGATCCTTGTGGCTAGGGAAGTTATTTAATTTCTCTGGGTCTTAGCTCCTCTTCTGTAAAACTAGAATAACACCCATGGAGTTCCTGGTGCGCCTAGCTTCTGGCTTGTCATTCCTAGGACGTGGTCACATCATGGTCCCGAATAACTGCTCTGGTTCCAGTCATGACATCCACATTTCAGCCTTCAGAAAGGAAGAAAAGCTGAACAAAATGATGGGAGTAAAGGGCACACGTCAGGTGTTTTTTAAAAGAGACTTCCAAAAGTTTTCAGATCACTCTACTACATCTCTTTGAACAAACCTTAGTCACACAGCCACACCTAAGAAAGCTGAAAATGAAGTCTTTTTTTTTCGGTATGTGTCCTCGTAAAAATTGATTGTCATATTATTGTGGAAGAAGGGGAGAAATAGATATTGAAGGGCAACTCCCAATTTCTGTCACAACATATTTGAATGCCTTTTTATTTTTTCAACAACTTGAATTTCTCAGTTGTTTTTTCCTCCTGTTGGAAACTCTATCCCTATTTAATCACAAGCCTGAGGGATGAAGAGGGCACCGTCACAGCTCTGAGTGTAACTGTCGAAAGACTTCTCATGCCTGTTTTTGTCGCGGTGCCGCAGGAAAGAGACAAGGAAGCCGTCTGGTACAATATAAAGGAAAATGGGACCCTTCAGGTCAGCCACAAAAAATAGCTACACAAAACCAAGTAATAACTAGTAAACAGATAAATCTACCTCGGTACAATTAAGCAGTAAGACACAGAAAGACATGCTACTGTGAGATAGCACACCTCGGGGACACTAAGGGGCAGGCCAGGATGCCAGGACTTTCGGAGATTCCTAAAGAATATGTTCTGCAGAAACATGTGCCTCTCAGTTTTTATAGGGACTGTAAAACTGCTACAAAAAGACTAAAATTTCCTTTTAATTAAGACCTCGATATAGGAAATAAAGTGTACTTCAAATGCAGATGAGAAAACTAATTCTCAAGAGGATGTAGCTGGCACAGAGTACAAACAGAAAAGTCTTGAGTGATTCATCCACGTCACACACACACACACACACACACACACAAAATCCTTGAGGTGAAGTTACAGTCATAACCGTTGAGTTTTGGAATATATAATTTGATATGACACAAAGGCAAATCTGCCATGGCTTCAGCTCCTTTCTGGGCCACAAAAAAGCATTTTCTGGCATATCATGCATCGGCCCAGACAAGCATCTTGAAGCAATAGAGTGTACTTCTTTTCCCAATACTGATAAAAAAAAAATTATTTCCATAAACTTACAAGTTTCTGTAAAATGTACATATATTGTCTTAGTCATGTAATTCAACTTACTCAAAAACCTGTGGATTCCCTTAAGAGAACAGACTGTCCCACCTTTAGGTCAATAATGATAAACTGACAATATTAAATCCAGCTCGCTTCCATTTATGCCTCCAAATCATAGGTCCATGTCTGTGAGTGCAAGTGAGATCAATAATACTGGCTAAACTCATATTTCTGTCAGAAATATATTTTATCTTCATTAAATCAATTACACTCACTGAAAATGTAACTCTCCTAGTTTCTTCAGTGTTTTATTTTGCCCCTGACATGAAACTTGGAAGAAGAGCATTTTCCCGGGTGGTTATATTCTGACATATCAACAGTCTCAGCCTTATCTGTATATTCTTTAGAATAATCAAATATTTCTATGGTGTTTTTTCTTCACTAACATGGAATAAGGCGCTTTTATGGGGGAAACCAACATACAGCGATCCGATAGAAGAGAACAGTTTGGTAGCTTGTCCCCAAAGGACCCCAAAGCCCTACAGATTCCCCTTGTAGAGGGGCAGTCAGGCCATCTGGGTCCACTGGCTTAGCAGTGGCATGTGTAGGGTCTGGTTCCCTGAAGAGGGTCTGTGGATATTTACTGTAGACTTACAAGGAGTCAGACCGCATGCCCATATTTTAAATGCACGAAGTTATTTGGTTCTTGGTACAACCCTGTGAAGACTAAGAAAATAGTTTTCCCATGGCTCCAAATTTTAGAAGTGGAAAAGCCCATCCCTTTAACCTAGGGTTCTTATGCTTAGACTCCATGTTCTTATCCTTAGCACCCATGATCCTATTCAGTCACTGTTTTTCCCCACTGTAGTTCAGCAGGCAGAGAAACAGCTCTGGAAACCAGCAGATGGATCGCAATCCGATCATCACATATGAGCACAGGAAATAAAATAAAAGAGCAAAGTAGCCAGTGGATTTCTTAAAACTTCTGGAAGCTCTGCCAGTCCTTGGTAGCAAGAAGAGCATCTAGGATATGGAGTCCTGTGTGTGAATTCAAAACTGATACTGTAAATTTGGAGTCCAGCTTTCTCAGAATCAGTCTTATTTGGACCCTAGAATTTCACAGTTGCTAAGGTCTTTAGCAAGTATTTAACCCTGAGATTGTCAAGTAGCTTTGGTAATGGGCTCAATTCACTGTAATTTCATAAACTGTGTAGCCGTCACTCGAAATAAGAATGTTTTCATCTGAGTGCGGTTAGGATGAAGGCGTACAGTATTAGTTAGTCACAGGACCTGCTACTTCCTAGTCATTACAGCTAGCCTGACTCAGTACACATGTATGTAAATCTTCCTTTGGGGTATTTGATGTTGAGACCCTTGGTTAGTCTGAGATGTAACCAGTCTTTTCCAGAAATGGCTTTTCTTTTTACAAAAATCTTAGCATCCTTGGAAAGGAAAAAACGATGTATCAGTGACAGCCACAGAGAAGCAATGTGACAAGGAGATATTGGTGGGTGTGGTGTCCATTAAGCTTCAGGGAAGGAATGGGGTGGCACTTGACAAGCCATCTCAGGAAGCAGCTGAGGCATACGTTCTCTTGAATGTCCAGTTTTTTGCACTAGCTCAGTTCACAGATAAGGAGGCCTAACCAGAACGAGTTACTCCCTCAAGGTCATGTGTGTCATGAGGACCAAAGCCCAGGACCTCTGACTCCCAAGCTGGTGTATTCCTGATACACACTGCCTCTGAAATTAGGTATGCCTCTGTCATATCATCTTTACATGATAAAATCAGATTTAAATAGTTTTAAACAATATTCCAGTGATATCAGTATATAGCCTGCTTCTAAGTAATCAACTTGTATTTACTTCAGCAGGGAGCTGGTAACGGTTTTCCCTAAAGCATGAAGTAACTGTACCCCATAGGTCCTCCGTAGCAGTGGATCACACTCTTCTTTGGCCTAAGTGCAGGTGAAGCCTACTAGGATTCCAGTGTGTGGATCCCCAGGGAAGTCATGGCTTGAGACCATTAATAGACAGGGACCTTTAGACCCGTGTATCATATTGTTCAGTATATCTTGCCTACGTTTCAACTGTAATTCCTTCCTCCTTGTTTCCAATTGATAGCCATGTGCACACAGCAAGGAAAGCAGGTGTGGCTGTCGTCTTGAACCCCAAACCACTATCTTTTCTCAAGTGGGATTAAATGTAGTCAAATTGTGGACATTATTTTCCCCCACCCCTGATAAAATTATACATCATGGCCCTTCTTTCATTTCAGAAAATGCAACCCTGTATTTTCAGTGGGGTCTTCCTCCTAAGGCCTCAGACACTAGGGAGTCATTGAAAAAGAAGGACATGAGAGAGGATGGATGGCCCAGCCTCTGCTGTGAGTCCTGACTCCCAACACTGGCATCTGAGCAGAGGAGAGTTTTGTTGTCTATAATGCCTTCCTTGGGGAGGACAGTCTAGGTCTTGCGTCGTAACTCGCAAGGGCAGCATAGTGGCCCTTGGACCCACTAAATGGGTCACGTGCTCCTGTTTGTCAGTGAGTTTCCAGTATGAACACAAGGATGCAAAGACAGCTGGCTGCCTGCTGTTGCCCAGGTCTTGCTGTAGCAGTCACAGAAATTCTTATTTCTCTCTCTTTTCTCCTGCCCAATCAGGTTCCATGTGTTCATGAAGGCACACGTGCCTGGCTTTCATTACGGTTTCTTGGGATGATAGCTGTCTGGCATCATTTCCCATCCACAACTTGACTAAAGAGAACAAGAATATTAAAAGAACACAGGCAATTCCTTTATGTCTGCAAAATTTCAGTCCAGCTCAATTGTGTTTGTGACTGTGAGACCAGTGTCACAGTCCTAAAGCCTTCCATTTCCTCCTCTGCTGTGTGCTGAGCTAGATGAGCCACGAGTGATGAGCAGTTCTCAAGGTCAATGAATTGTCTTCCTGCTAATGACCGATTACTGCCTTAAGTGATAGTAATGGCCATTGACATTCGGACTCCTGTACAGAATCTCTCTATAGACTATATTGATTTATTTCTTTCATTCTTTATTTTTTTTTAACCCCTCAGAAGAACTCTTTCAAGTTATTCTGTTTTTCTGACATTGCTGATGCTATTCCTTACAGGCCGCCCTTCTCCTTGCAAATCCATGCTTGTCTGCTTCTGTTTCCCTATCACTACCTGCAAATGAGAATGATTGTGTTTTCCCACCCAGTAGATACTATTAATATTTATTTATCTCACAGTCAAATTTTATTAATTACTTAATTAGCAATGGTGAAAACAATTAGTGTTTGGGAGCAGGGAGTGCTATACACATGCTAAGAACAAAAATTAGTGTAAGTGAGACACAGAGATTGAATTCTAAATAAAGAAAATAAATTCAGCCTTTTAATTTGAGCAGTGCAAAGGCTCCCAACATGGCCTCTGCCCAATGGCATGTGTGTTCCTACGTGCACACACACACACACTCCGGCCCACCTTTGACAGCTGCTGCTCTCCCAGATCTTGGACCCAGGTGCTTCATTCTGAACATGACATTTCTCTTCCATGCATTTGTAGGCAACAATCAGGTAGAAACATCCTGTGTACAAGCTTCATGCCTTTAACTAAAGACACGAGGAGAGTGTAACCTGTGCAGTGAGTCACACCTTGGCCTGCATCTTTGCCCCTGGAAATAGAATTAACAAGGCTGAACATGAGGATGCATGCTCAGGGAAAGCCTTAGAAGCTAGACTGCTCCATCTTCACGCTTAGGTTGACACAAGGTCATGGAACAGGCCCACTCACCTCTGTAACTCCCGTGTGGGGCTGGGGACTGGAGCTGTCGATTGCTGGTCTCTTGTGCTTTCAGAGCCATAAGTGAGACCCATAGCTGCCCTACAATGGAATAAACAAGAAGTGTTGAGAAGCTTAAACTCTCTCACACTATCACAGGAGAATAAAATTTTTCATCATAATGCCCTGTAACAAAATAATTGCACATATGTATTCTCCTACTGTATGTGGTACTCTGCTAGGTGATAAAATAAAGAAGTATAATAATACTATGCCTGTGCTATTGTTTATCTGAGTACCTTCTTGGCTTGCCATTTGAGGAATGTGTCATCTAATTGACAATGTAAGTCTAGAGCATGGAAGATAAAATCAATACAAAGTATGTATATTAAATGTCATATAGGAGGTGTTGAGGTCTTACTGGAGTTTTAGAAGTGGGAGCAGTCTTTGGGGGATGCCAGATAAAAGTGTCAGAGAGAAGATAAAATTTGAATTGGACATCAATCAAAGAGCCCAACTTGAACTGGAAGAAGTTGGTGGGTAAGAAGGGAAAGTGGAGGTGGGAGGGGAGCTTAGACCTCATGAGAAAACAAAGTAGATCCTTCTTCTTCACATACTGAGAACAGAAGAAGCCTTTTTTTAAAACCAGAAAATAGTGAAAGATAAAATTTGAAATGTAAGAAAGGGTCATCTTTTAATGAACCTTGAATTGGGGCTTTATTCTCCCTGGTCTTTCTTGAACCCCGTCAAAGAGGGTGTAGACATTTAAGGGCTACGAGCACCTTAATCACAGGTTAGTTTGAAGGCAATTCCTAGGTGGGATTCCAGAGAAATCCTGTGTTGTAGCTTCCCTCATGAGAGTTGGGGAAAGATCTCTGTGGTGTTTGAACCATTCCAAAGAGCTGCTGCACAAAGGACGCCAAGGTACAATCACTCTACTTCTTCCCCAGCACTATGACCAAAACACCCCAAAGGGTATGGGAATCCACTAGGTCAGAGGATGGACAAGTTTCGAGTGGCCTGTGAAAGCCTTCACTTCAGAGTTGCTTCCCTCCCGCTAAATGCGTCACTGACCCTATTAGCCCGTGTTGAAAATTTCAACTTGTTTCCACAAATGACAACGAAAGCCTCCATCAAAAGTGATAGTTTCTTTAGTTCATCACAATCTCTATTCACTGCAGAAATATTATTGTCCTTGTGGTTTGGGCTTTACGATTGCTTTTACAAAGTCAGTGAAAAGGTAAAATAAGTAGATGGAAACTTAAATTGACTTTATATTGCGAACATTTACCATATTCAAAAATAGCATGCTAGATTAATGCATTTCTGATTTTAAGGTGCTTTTTTTTTAAATTGGTCTTCTCTGCATATAATAATTCTAACAGACATTGAGCTGTGGAAGAAAACACTGTATGTGACTTATTTCTGGGGGGATTTGCAGAATAAAAATACCATTTTTTGTGAATGTATCTGAAGTATCAAATAAAATATGGTATATATGCAAGTGTGTCTTTCAGTTATAGACTTTTTTTCCCCGTGTTTTTGTTGTAGGATCTAAGGGAGGAATGTGTAAAGTTGAAAACAAGAGTGTTTGATTTAGAACAACAGAATCGAACATTAAGTATCCTGTTCCAACAGCGAGTCAGACCAACTTCTGATCTGCTCCTCCAGGTAAGTGCTTATGTGGAAAACAATCTTTGCTACTGAACTCTATTGACAAGAAGCTATGCAAGTTCAAGAGTCACCAGTGACCTCCCTGGAGAAGGCACGATGCTTCAGAACCCCAGTTCTGCCCCTCTCAAGGGATGTCATTAAAATTGAGCATCTCTTAAATTTCGGACTTTTAAAAGCTATGTTTAGATAAATGCATCAACAAATAATGAACAGGTGAAATGGATAATCAGAAGGTGTCTTCTAGTGAACTAACTGAAACTGTGGAATGGAGTCAGGAAATAATCGATTGCTTTGCGGACCACTATTAGTAATGGTGTATTTCCAAGACAAGAAGAGTTTCATGTGTTGCCAAAGAACATTTCTTTATTTCAAACTCTCCGTAATTAAATATAGAGCTGGGATTTGCTTTTCTTTCATATCTCTTGGAGTGTTCCTTCTCACAGCACAATTCTTATTTTCTATCTCAGTGTTTTACAGGTTCTCTTTGTCTAAATACTCTCACCAAACTCTTTCTTTACTTGCCTTAATAACACGCAAAATCATGGAAAGTCAAACTGTTTGAATCATTTTGAAACTCTTCCTGACAAAGCCCTAGAGAATATATCTGACCTCAGGGAGATACTTGAATCGGGAAGAGAAGCTGAAGGGCTGATCTTTGCTGTTTGCTATCCTGTTATTGTGCATATTTGCTCAAACAAGCTTTGCTGAGCTTTGCTCAGAGCCCATCAGAAGCTAAGCTGGCAAAGGCTATGTGAGGTCTCAAGGGGCATTCCACAGTATTTATCAGATGGTCCCCGGCTACCTGGCCTGCTTAGCTGAGAGAAAGGGAAAAGAAGGAGGTCTCCTCTACACTGCACTGTCCAGCACCATAACCCCTAGCCACATGGCATTATTGAATTTTAAAATTTAAATTAAATTAAAATTAAGTTCTTATATTAACCTAGCTATAGGTGATGTATTGAAAAGCCACATATGGCCAGCAGCTACTATATTGGACAGTGCCTATGTAAGAACATTTCCATCACCACAGAAAATTTTACAGGACAGCACTTTTCCAGATGCTTGAGACAGTGTTGCTAATTTACCCTCTGAACTTAGGCATAAACATCTTTCCCTGATTCCTCAGGGAAATAATGAGAAATCACAGTTCATTTCAGAGAAAGATGTTTGGTAAAGCCAAACAGCAAAATGTAATTTCCCCCCAAATTAAAATAAAACAGCTCTCTGAATTGTAAAATAGATCTCATCTCTTAAATTAATTTCCTCTCTGCTTTATCTGTCAGAGCATAATTCATAGTTTATGGCTCAAAATTGTGTGGAAAAAAATAGTCTTATCTCTATTCTTTTTGCTGGTTCTCCACCACAACAAATGTTTGTCAAAGAATCTTGCAGCTGTAAAAATTGTATGTCTTTTACTTTCTCATATCAAGATCCAATGTTATAATGACTTTTAACAGCTGTTGCATGTCCATGAATTTTCCCATTTTGTCTGTTTCAACTTGAGGCTTTTCTGAAACAACATCTAAGGGTCTGCAGTCCCCGTTTGTGAATCATGATGGTTTATTACCACAGTAAACATGTGCACCATGGGTATTTAAACTTTTTCACTGGCTGTCACAAATTTCTTAAAGCCATATCCAAACAGTGTGTATGGTAACAATAAAGCTCAGCGTTTATTCACAGGGTGTTTCAGCCAGCATACTTCATGTTCCTCCCCAGATAGTCCTCACTTCTAGGACCCATTCTAATTTAAATGACTGATGGGCTGTTAGTAATGATAAACAATGATAGAAAGTAAAGAAGAAGATATGAAGAATGATAGAAATGTCTGTGCTCCAGCATCTTACAGCTCACAGTGGCAGACAAATTTGCTGGTTTTTCAGGTGGTCTGTTAATTATTTGACTCACGATTTTTAATTTTCTGGTGGCACAAACTACATGCCATGGAGCACTGGTTAAGTAAAGGCAGTCTGAGCTTACTTCGCACTATGGAAGATTTGTAATTATTTACTGAATAGAGTAATGAATAAATGACACAATTAATTCTGCAAGTTGGGGAGTTATTTTGCACACACCTAGGAGAGGTTTATGCCCCATCTCTTTTTCTGTACTTTCTCTGTCTTATGGGGATGCTTGGGAAACATGTAGCCATGTCAATCCAGCCCTGTCTGATTGAGCATGTGGGCTCTTGGGTGCAGCAGATCAACCAGTGTGCATGGTTTCAAATATTATTGACCTTGTAGCTTCCGACCATGAGCTTGAGATTCGGTACAGTAGATCTCTCAGCAGTCTTCTTCATATCTTAGAAGACAGCATTAGTTCACCTCCCCTCTGTGCTCCCTCCACATGGAACGTAAATGGGCAAGAGGAACATTTTTCTGATTCTGTGCTCTAGCTGACATTTTGATTAACTGGTCCTCTTGTAATTGAATTGGATCAGAGGGCATCTGCTAAGGAGCCTACCATATTTACACGTTTCTGAAAGCCTCTTGATTTGTGGCATCCAAAATTTTACCCTTTTCTATGTGTTCTGCTTTTGTCTTGTTTTGGACATCTGTGTTATCATTATTCTGATAGGATATTCTTATATTTTCTGCCTAACACATTTTGGTTTCCTTTTTATCTGATATTTCAAAGTGTCCTAGTACCCCTGTCCTTAGGCCAAGAGAGAAAGAAAAGAATGTTATAGTGTAGATTATTCACATAAACAGGTGAGAATCTGACAGTTTAGCATCAAGGTATAAAAATTTGCTGTCACTTCTTAGCATGCTGATTGTTTTTGCTAGCATTTCGTTTTATATTATTTCAGGTAAAATGAGAGGATTTTAAAATTCTACTTGCGCTTTTATTTTTTCTCTCTTAAATCTTTATTTTCAGAATGTAAATCTACCTACAAGTCTGATTTGGCAGGACACTACATTACACACTCACCTTTCCACTTGTCCCCAACCCCCGGCAATCGCCAATCTGTTCTTTGTGAGTTCTGTTTTATTGGACTTTACATGTAAGTGAGATCATACTATTTTTGCCTTTCTCTGTCTGACTTATTTCCCTTGGCATAATCCCTTCAAGGTCCATCCATGTTGCAGCAAATGCCAGCATTTCCTTATTTTTTTGTGGCTGAATAATATTCATCTATCTATCTATTTATCTATCTACCTATCTATCTACCTCTCTATAAATCTCACATTTTTGTTTTCCATTCATCTGCTAATGGATTGTGTGCATGTGTGTGTATGTGTGTTTATCACATTTTCTTTTTACAACAATCCATTGATGCACAGTTAGACTGTTTGTTTATATGGACTGTTGTAAATAATGCTGCATGAATTTGGGTTTGTAGGTAATCTCTTTGAGAGAGTGATTTCATTTCCTTTGGATAGATGCCAAAAAGTGGAATTGCTAGATTGTTTGGTAGTTCTCATTTTTTTGAGTAATCTCTATAATGTTCACCATAGAGACTGTCACAATTTACACTGCCACCGACCGTGCACACAATATCCGTTTCTCTGCATCATCACCAGCACTTACGTCTTGTCTTGTGGCTCATACTCATTCTAACACACATGAGGCGGTGACTCATCGCAGTCGGGATCTGCATCTCACTGGCGATTAGTGGCGCTGAGCACATTTCCATCTACCTGTTGGCAATTGGTGTATCTTCTTTGGAATAACGTCTATTCAGATCCTTTGCCCATTTTTTAACTGAATTATTTGATTTTTTGCTCTCGAGTTACACGAGTTGCATATATATTTTAGATATTAACCCTTTGCCAGAGTGGTTTGCAAATATTTCCCCCCATTCTGTAAGTTGCCTTTTCATTTTATTGACTGCTGCTTTTTCTGTGCAGAATCTCATCTAGTTTGATGTAGACCCACTTTTTTTTTTGTTACTTGTGCTTTCAGTGTCATATCCAAGAAATCACTGTCCAAGACCAATTTCAAGGAGCTTTTTCCCTGTCATCTTATATGAGTTTAATGTTTCAGATCTTACATGTAAGTCTTTAACCTAGTTCAAGTTAATTTTTATGAATGATAAGGATAGAGCTCTAGTTTCATTCTTTTGCATGCAAATATCCAGTTTTCCCAGTACAATTTACTGTGGAACTACTTTTCTCTATTGAGTGTTCTTGGCTACCTTATCAAATATTATTTGACCATATATGCATTTGGGGGAGGGGACAGCTCTCTGTTGCATTGGTTTATATCAGTTTTTATGCCAATATCATACTGAATTGATTATTACAGCTTTCTAACATTTTGAAATCAGAAAATGTGATCGTGCCAGCTTTGTTTTTCTTTTTCAAGATTACTTAAGCTATTCAGAGTTGTTTGTGATTCTAAACTAATTTTAGAATTTTTTTCAATTTCTGTAAAAAATGACAGTGGAATCTTGATAGAGATTTCAGTGAATCTATAGATAGCTTTGGGTAGTATAAATATTTTAACAATATTAATTCTTGCGATCCATGAACACAGGGTATCTCTGTCCTCTTCCATTTCTCTCATTTATATCGTACCTCCTTCCATTTCTTTCATCAGTGCTTGTCATTTTCAGTATGGAGATCTTGCACCTCCTTGATTAGACTTATTCGTATGTATTTTATAGTTTTTGTTGCTATTGCTTTCTTTATTTCTTTTTCAGGTGATTCATGGTTAGTATATAAAAACACTGCTGATTTTTGTATACTGGTTTTGTATCCTACAACTTTACAGAATTTGTTGACTAGGTCTAACAGTTTTTTGGTGTAGTTTTTCTGATTTTCTATGTATAAAATTATGTCATCTGCAAATAGAATTTTACTTTTTCCTCCCCAGTTCTGATGCCTTTTCTTTCTTTTTCTTGCCTAAATGCTAAAGCACTTCTGGTACTATGTTGAATAGGAGTGGTGAGCGTGGGTACACTTGTCTTGTTACTAATCTGACAGGAAAAGCCTTTGACCTTTCATCATTGAATATAATGTTAGCTGTGGCACTGTCATATATGATCTTTATTATGTTGAAGTATATCCTTTCTATATCCAGTCAGTTAAGAGTTTTTATCATGAATGGATGTTAAATTTTCTCAAATTCTTTTCCTGTGTCCATTGAGAGGATTGTATGTTTTTATCTTTTATCCTATTAATGTGATGTATCACATTTACTGATTGGCATATATTGGTCATCTTTGCATCCCAGGGATGAATCTTAGTTGATCAGGGTGAAGATCCTTCTAATGTGTTGTTGAATTTGGTTTGCTAGTATTCTGTTGAGAATGTTTGAATCTATATTCATCAGAGATATTGGCATGTAGTTTTCTTTACTAGTAGTGTCCTTACCTGTCTTTGATACTAGGGAAATGTTGGCTTCATAAAATGAGAAAGTCTTACAGTAATCTACTTTTCAATTTTTTGGAAGAGTTTGAGGAAAATTAGGATTAATACTTCTTTAATTGTTTGGTAAAATTCACCCATGAAACTCTCTGGTATTAGACTTTTCTTTGTTGGGAAGTTTTGGAATCCTGATTAAATCTCTTGTTACTGTTTTTTTCAGATTTTCTACTTCATGATTCAGTCATAGTAGGTTGTATGTTTCTAGGAATGACTCTGTTTCTTTTAGGTTGTCCGATTTGTTGGTATGTAACTTGTTTATAGTAGTCTCTTATGATCCTTAGTATTTCTGTGTTATCATTTGTAATGTTTCCTCTGTCATTTATAATTTTATTAATTTGGGTCGTGTGTCTTTTTTCTCAGTCTAGCTAAATGTATGTCAGTTTTGTTTATCGTTTCAAAGAACTAACTCTTAGTTTTGTTAACTTTTTTTCTATTATTTTCCTGTTCTTTATTTCACTTATTTCTGCTCTAATCTTTGTTATCTTTCCTTCCTTCTGCTAAGTTTGAGCTTAGTGTATTCTTTTTCTAGTGCTTTGAAAGTTAAAGTGTAAAGTTATTTGAGATCTTTTTTCTTGATGTACGTATTTATCATTGTAAGATTCCCTCTTTGCACTGCTTTTGCTATATTGTGTTTCCATTTTTGTTTGTGTCAAGATACTTTTTTATTTATCTTTTGATTGTTCCTTTGGTCCATTAGCTGTTCAGGAGTGTATTGTTTAATTTCCTTGCCTCTGTGAATTTTCCAGTTTTCCTCCTATTATTGGTTTCCAGTTTCATACTGTTGTGGTTGAAAAAGACACTTGAATGATTTCAATATTCTGAAATTTGCTAAGACTTGTTCTGTTGCCTAAGATCTGATCTATCTTAGAAAATATTCCCTGTGTGCTTGAGAAGATGTGTTATGCTGTTATTCGATGGGCTTTTCTGTATGTGTTTGTTAGGTCCATTTATCTAGTGTTGTTCAGAATAGCAGTTTCCTTATTGATTCTCCATCTGGATATCTATCCATTATAGTGAGTGGGGTATTGAAGTCCTCTAATATTATTTACTATTCTCTCTCTTCTTTCATTCCTGTTAATGTATGCTTTATATCTTTTGGTGCTTCAATGTTGGACACATAAATATTTATAATTGTTATAAATTCTTGATGGATTGACCCCTTTATCATTGCATAATGACCTTCTTTGTCTCTTTTGACAATTTTTAGCCTAAAGTCTATTTTGCTTGATATAAATACAGCTACACTGATTTTTGTTTTATTATTACCTTGCTTGAAATATCTTTTTCTATCCCTTTACTCTCAGGCTATCTGTGTCTTAAAGTCAAAGTAAGTCTCTGGTAGGCAGCATATCACTGGATCTTTTTTTCTTTGTTTTAATCTATTCAGGCAGTCTGTTTTTTCATGGGATAATTCAATCCATTGATGTTTAATTATTGATAAAGACTTATTATTACCACTTTGTTATTTTTTGATCTTGTAGAGACTTTGTTCCTTGCTTCTTATCTTGCTTGCATCTTTTGTGATTTGATAACTTTTTATAGCAGTTTATTTTATTCCTTTATCATAACTGTTTGTATAACTACTACAGATTTTTCATTTGTGGTTACCATAAGACTTACATAAAATATCTTATATTTATAACAACCTATTTTAAGCTGATTATAACTTTGATAGTATACATAAACCTTTCACTTTTTCTTCTCCCCCCCTCACATTTTAGTTTATTGATGTTATAATTTACATTTTTATATTATATAACCAATAAAAATAATTGTATTTACAGTTATTTTCAATCCTTTTTTTTAACTTTAAAACTAGAGTTTTAAATGAACTATGCACCACTATTAGAATATTAGAGAATCTGTCTTTGACTATATAGTTATCATTACCAATGAGTTTTACACATATATTCACATATTTTCATGATGTTAATTTGTATCATGTTATTTCCAATTGAAGAACACCCATTAGCATTTCAGGTAAGGCAGATCTACTGATAATGAACTTCCCAGCTTTTGTTTGTTTAGGAAAATCTTTATTTTCTTGAATTCTAAAGGATTATTTTTTCATTGTATTTTCGGGTGATTTTTTTTCTTTCAATATTTTTAATATATCATTTTATTCTCCCCTCACTTGCAAAGTTTCTCTTGAGAAATACACCACAGTTTTATGAAGGTTCCCTGGTATGTGGCATGTTACTTTTTCCTTACTGCCTTCAGAATGTTCTCTTTATCTTTTGAAAATTTAATTACTATTCATCACAGTGTAGCCCTTTTCAAGTTCAACCTATTTGTGCTCCTCTGGGCCTGATGAATCTGGATGTCCGTTTCTCTCCCCAGGTTTGGGAGCTATTGAGCTATTTTTTTGCTTTAAATATATTTTCTGTCCCTTTCTCTTTCTCTTTTCCTTGTGGGATTCCCACAATATGTATATTGTGTCTTTTAATTCTGTCCTTTAAATCCCATAGGCTTTCTTCCCTCTTTTCATTCCTTTTGTTTGTTTATTCCTCCAATGACTCTATAGTTTCAAATAGCCTATCCTCTAGTTCCCTGATTATTTACCCTGCCTGTCAAGCCTGTTACTGAAGCTCTCTGTTTAGTTCTTCATTGTATTCTTTAGCTTTAGGAATCTGTCTGCTTTAGGGGACTGCTTCTTTTTTTTTTAATTTTATTTTGGTATCATTAATATACAATTACATGAGCAACATTGTGATTACTAGATTCCCCCCATCATCAAGTCCCCACTACATACCCCATTACAGTCACTGTCCATCAGCATAGTAAGATGCTATAGAATCACTACTTGTCTTCTCTGTGCTATACTGCCTTCCCCGTGCTCCCAGGCTACATTATGTGTACTAATCGTAATGCCCCTTACTCCCCTTATCCCTCCCTTCCCACCCTTCCTCCCCAGTCCCTTTCCCTTTGGTAACTGTTAGTCCATTCTTGGGTTCTGTGAGTCTGCTGCTGTGTTGTTCCTTCAGTTTATGCTTTGTTCTTATGCTCCACTGATGAGTGAAATCATTTGGTACTTGTCTTTCTCCGCCTGGCTTATTTCACTGAGCATAATACCCTCTAGCTCCATCCATGTTGTTGTAAATGAAACAATTTGTTTTCTTCTTATGGGTGAATAATACTCCATTGTGTATATGTACCACATCTTCTTTTATCCATTCATTTACTGATAGACACTTAGGTTGCTTCCATTTCTTGGCTATTGTAAATAGTGCTGCGATAAACATAGGGGTGCATATGTCTTTTTGAAACTGGGAAACTGCATTCTCAGGGTAAATTCCTAGGAGTGGAATTCCTGGGTCAAATGGTATTTCTATTTTGAGTTTTTTGAGGAACCTCCATACTGCTTTCCACAATGTTTGAACTAGTTTACATTCCCACCAGCAATGTAGGAGGGTTCCCCATTTTCTGCATCCTCACCAGCATTTGTTATTCCTATTCTTTTCTATGTTGGCCATCCTAACTGCTGTGAGTTGATATCTCATTGTGTTTTTAATTTGCATTTCCCTGATGATTAGCGATATGGAGCAACTTTTCACGTGCCTGTTGGCCATCTGAATTTCTTCTTTGGAGAAGTGTCCATTCATATCCTCTGCCCATTTTTTAATGGTGTTATTTGCTTTTTGGGTATTGAGGCGTATGAGTTCTTTATATATTTTAGATGTTAACCCCTTGTCAGATATGTCATTTATGAATATATTCTCCCATACTGTACGATGCCTTTTTCTTCTGCTAATAGTTCCTTTGCTGTACAAAAACTTGTTAGCATGATGTAGTCCCATTTGTTCATTTTTTATTTTCTTTCCCTTGCGCAAGGAGATGCGTTCAAGGAAAGTTGCTCATGTTTATATTCAAGAGATTTTTGCCTGTTTTCTTCTAAGAGTTTAAACGTTTCATGACATACATTCAGATCTTTGATCCATTCTGAGTTTACTTTTGTGTATGGGGTTAGACAATAATCCAGTTTCATTCTCTTACATGTAGCTGTCCAGTTTTGCCAACACCAGCTGTTGAAGAGGCTGTCATTTCCCCATTGTATGTCCATGGCTCCTTTATCATATATTAATTGACCATATATACTTGGGTTTATATCTGGACTCTGTTCTCTTCCACTGGTCTATGGGTCTGTTCTTGTGCCAGTACCAAATTTTCTTGATTACTGTGGCTTTGTACTAGAGGTTGAAGTCAGGGAGCATAATACCCCCCACATTTTTCTTCCTTCTCAGGATTCCTTTGGCTATTCAGGGTCTTTTATGATTCCATATGAATTTTAGAACTATTTGCTCTAGTTCATTGAAGAATGCTGTTGGTATATTGATAGGAATTGCACTGAATCTGTAGATTGCTTTAGGCAGGATGGCCATTTTGACAATTTTAATTCTTCCTATCCATGAGCATGGGATGTGTTTCCATTTATTAGTATCTTCTTTAATTTCTCTCATGAGTGTTTGGTAGTTAACAGAGTGTAGGTCTTTCACTTCCTTGGTTAGGTTTATTTCTAGGTATTTTATTCTTTTTGATGCAATTGTGAATGGAATTGTTTTCCTGATTTCTCTTTCTGCTAGTTCATCGTTAGGGTATAGGAATGCAACAGATTTCTGTGTATTAATTTTGTATCCCACAACGTTGCTCAATCCAGATATTAGATGTAGTAGTTTTTGAGTGGATTCTTTAGGGTTTTTTATGTGCAGTAACATGTCATCTGCAAACAGGGAGAGTTTGACTTCTTCCTTGCCAATCTGGATGCCTTTTATTTCTTTGTGTCTGATTTCTGTGTCTAGGACCTCCAGAAGTATGATGAATAAAAGTGAGGAAAGTGGGCACCCTTGTCTTGTTCCTAATCTTAAAGGAAAACCTTTCAGCTCCTCGCTATTAAGTATAATGTTGGCTTTGGGTTTGTCATATATGGCTTTATTATGTTGAGATACTTGCCCTCTATACCCATTTTGTTGAGAGTTTTTATCATGAATGGATGCTGAATTTTGTCAAATGCTTTTTCATCATCTATGGAGATGATCATGTGGTTTTTGTCCTTCTTTTTGTTGATGTGGTGGATGATGTTGATGGATTTTCAAATGTTGTACCCTCCTTGCATACCTGGGATGAATCCTACTTGATCATGATGGATCATCTTTTTGATGTATTTTTTAATTCAGTTTGCTAATATTTTGTTGAGTATTTTTGCATCTAAGCTTATCTGGGATATTGGTCTGTAATTTTCTTTTTTTGTGGTGTCTTCGCCTGGTTTTGGTATTAGTGTGATGTTGACCTCGTAGTATGAGTTTGGGAGTATTCCCTCGTCTTCTACTTTTAAGAAAACTTTAATGAGGATGCGTATTAGGTCTTCAATAATGTTTGATAAAATTTAGCAGTGAAACCGCCTGGTCCAGGGATTTTGTTCTTAAGTAGTTTTTGATTACCAACTCAATTTCCTTGCTGGTAATTGGTCTATTCATATTTTCTGTTTCTTCCTGGGTTAGCCTTGGAAGATTGTATTTTTCTAGAAAGTCGTCCATTTCTTCTAGGTTATCCAGTTTGTTAGCATATAATTTTTCATAGTGTTCTCTCATAATTCTTTGTATTTCTGTGATGTCCATAGTTATTTTTCCTTTCTCATTTCCGATTCTGTTTATGTGAGTAGACTCTCTTTTTTTCTTGATAAGTCTGTCTAGGGGTTTATCTATTTTGTTTAGTTTCTCGAAAAACCAGCTCCTGCCTTCATTGATTCTTTCTATTGTTTTATTTTTCTCTATTTTATTTATTTCTGCTCTAATCTTTATTATGTCCCTCCTCCTACTGACTTTGGGCCTCATTTGTTCTTCCTTTTCTAGGTTGGTTAATTGTGAGTTTAGGCTGTTCATATGGGATTGTTCTTTCCTGAGGTAGGCCTGTATTGCTGTATACTTCCGTCTTAGCACGGCCTTCACTGCATCCCACAGATTTTGTGGTGTTGAATTATTGTTGTCATTTGTCTCCATATGTTGCTTGATCTCTGATTTATTTGGTCATTGAACCATTGATTATTTAGGAGCATGTTATTAAGCCTCCATGTGTTTGTGGACATTTTCGTTTTATTTGTGTAATTTATTTCTAGTTTCATGCCTTTGTGGTCTGTGAAGCTGACTGGTACAATTTCAATCTTTTTTAATTTACTGAGGCTCTTTTTGTGGCCTAGTATATGATCTATTCTTGAAAATGTTCCATGTGCACTTGAGAAGAATGTGTATCCTTTTGCTTTTGGATGGAGTGTTCTGTAGATGTCTGTTAGGTCCATCTGTTCTAGTGTGTTGTTCAGTGCCTCTGTGTCTTTACTTATTTTCTGTCTGGTTGATCTGTCCTTTGGGGTGAGTAGAGTGGTGAAGTCTCCTAGAATGAATGCATTGCATTCTATTTTCCCCTTTAATACAATAGTATTTGTGTCACATAAGTAGGTTATCCTGTGTTCAGTGCATAGATATTTATAATAGTCATATTCTCTTGCTGGACTGATCACTTTATTGTTATGTAATGTCCTTCTTTGTCTCTTGTGACTTTCTTTGTTTTGAAGTCTATTTTTTCTGATACAAGGACTGCAACACCTGCTTTTTTCCCCCTATTTGTTGCATGCAATCTCTTTTTCCATCCCTTTACTTTCAGTCTGCATATGTCTTTGGATTTGAAGTGAGTCTCTTGTAGGCAGCATATTGATGGGTCTTGTTTTTTTATCCATTCAGTGACTCTATGTCTTTTGATTGGTGCATTCATTGCATTTACATTTAGGGTGTTTATTGATAGTTATTTACTTATTGCCATTGCAGGCTTTAGATTCGTGGTTACCAAAGGTTCAAGGGTAATTCCCTTAGTATCTAAAAGTCTAATTTAACTCACTTCATATGCTATTACAAACACAACCTAAAGGGTTTTTTTTTCCTCCTTTTTCTTCCTCCTCCATTCTTTAAATGTTAGGTATCATATTCTGTACTCTTTGTCTATCCTTGATTGACTTTAGGGGTAGTTGGTTCAATTTTGCATCCGCTTAGTAATTAATTGTTCTACTCTGCTGTGGTTTTATTTCCGCTGGTTGCAGCCATTTAGCCTTAGACACACTTCCATCTATAGTAGTCCCTCCAAAATGCACTGTACAGGTGGTTTGTGGGAGGTGAATTCTCTCAGCTTTTGCTTATCTGAAAATTGTTTAATCCCTCCTTCAAATTTAAATGATAACCTTGACAGGTAGAGTATTCTTGGTTTGAGGTGCTTCTTTTTCATTGCGTTAAATATGTCATGCCACTCCCTTCTGGCCTGTAAGGTTTCTGTTGAGAAATCTGATGTTAGCCTGATGGGTTTTTCTTTGTATGTGATCTTTTTTCTCTCCCTAGCTGCTTTTCAAAGTCTGTCTTTATCCTTGATTTTTGCCATTTTAATTATTATATGTCTTGATGTTGTCTTCCTTGGGTCCCTTGTGTTGAGAGATCTGTACACCTCCATGACCTCAGAGACTATCTCCTTCCCCAGACTGGGGAATTTTCAGCAATTACCTCCTCAGTGACACTTTCTATCCCTTTTTCTCTCTCTTCTTCTTCTGGTACCCCTGTAGTGCAAATATTGTTCTATTTGGATTGGTCACACAGTTCTCTTAATATTCTTTCATTCTTAGAGATCCTTTTTTCTCTCTATGCCTCAGCTTCTTTGTACTCCTGTTCTCTAATTTCTATTCCATTTATTGTCTCTTTTACTTCATCTAATCTGCTTTTAAATTCCTCCATTGTATGTTTCATTACAGATATGGAATTTCTTAATGATTGAGTCTTCATCTTAAATTCTTTCCTGAGTTTTTGAATATTTTTCTGTACCTCCATGAGCATGTTTATGATTTTTATTTTGAACTCTTTCAGGAAGATTGGTGAGTTCAGTTTCATTTGGCCCTTTTTCTGGGGTTTGTAAGATTTTGGTCTGGACCAGGTTCCTTTGATGTCTCATAGTTCTATGTGGCACGCTCTAGTGCCCAGAAGCCCTTTTCTTTGGAGCTGCTCAGACCCTGGAGTGAGGTTGGGCGTCACAGGGGTGTGGCGCTAGTGCCCTGTGGAAGGAAGGAGCTGTTTCCTGCTTTCCAGCTGCAGTGCTTGTCTCCAGTGTCAGAGCCAGTGGGCCGAGCACACAGGTGTAAGCCTCTGTGCTTTATGTCTCTAGCTGATGTAGGTGGGGCCCCTTCTGGCCTGCCCGATGCCACTGCAGTGACTGCAGATTTGCGAGCCGGTGCCGGCAGGCCAGAAGGAAGGCGCAGCAGGTTGTGTGTCACAGTGGGGGAGAGCCTCAGAGCTGAGTAGCCAGCCAGCGGGATGGAGCGCCTGAAGCTCCTCAGAGTTCCCAACCTGCTCGGCAGAGCATGCTTAGACAACCTTGTCCAGCTCTCCCTTCTCCCGCACAGCAAGCTCTGTGCAAACCCCGCCCCTTCAGCAGCCCTCTCACTGCTAGGAAGCCTCTCAGACCACCAGCCTCTCCTTTGTCCCAGAGCGGCCGGATGTGGATCCCATCCTCCACAAATAGCCGGAATCTCAGTCTCTCAAGCACTCCACCTGTCCCAGCTCCCCTATCCCACCAGCCTCCAGAGCACCACACAATGTAAGTTTGTGCTCCATAGCACATCTCCAGGGCTGGGTGTTCGGCTGTCTTAGGCTTCCCCCCCCCTCACCACTCCATTTCTGGGGTTTGTGAGATTTTGGTCTGGACCAGGTTCCTTTGATGTCTCATAGCTGGTGAGCTAGGGTGGGGGAAGGGCTTGTGTCCCGCCGGATCAAGGGTTTGGTACGTTATCCTGTTTTGTGAGGTCTGCTCTGTTCATGAGGTCTGTATGCAGTCTGGTGCAGCCTTCTTTCTTGTTGCTGTTTTAGGATTAGTTGTATTAACTACATTTTCATACTGTATGTGGTTTTGGGAGGAGCTCTCTGTCTCACCTTTCATGATGCCATCTTGAATCCATATATCCCAGGATGGCTTCTTTTTTGTTGAACTTCTTTTCTTCATGCATTTTTAAATGAATTTTGTTTAGTTGCCTATGTGTTCTTGTAGTTTACTGAAGTTCTTTAAGAATACTTTTCGGAATTCTTTGTCAGACAATGCATATATCTCCATTTCCTCAGTCAGTTATTGGAGATTTATTAGTTTCTTTTGGTGGTATCATATTTACCTGACTCTCCATGATTCTTGATTTCTTCATTGCTCTCTGTGCATTTGAGTAAGTCATCTCCTCTTCCAGACTTTACATGTTTGCTTGGGCAGAGACAGTTCTTCACTAACCAGCTAGCTCACCTTGGCGTTCTGGATGGATCATCTAGCAGTATTCCTAGATCAGTGGGGTTTTTTTGCTGGATGTCTCTATTTGGGAAGGGCACTTCCTGAGAGCTCTGAGGTCATGGGGTGCCACTGGCTGGGAACTGTTGGATAGAACTCCTGGCTTGGTTCCTTACCCAAGTACAGCTAGAGGATGGGCTCTGCAGTTGCCTATATTTGCTGGTCCATCTTTCTAGTGGGTGGCACTAGCTGCTACACTCAGCAGTTGGAAAGGTCTGTGATTTGCTTCATTGTCAGGGCAGGGGCATAGAACAGGTTCCATGGCCAGTATAGCTTGATGCCTGTAGACCAGAATCAGGCAAAACTGTCCACTGATCTCCCTGGTTAGACAGGGCCACTGGCACTGCTGATGGGTAGAGCCACTGACCAGGTTCACTGCTGGGGTGCCGCTACTATTGGCCATGCAGCCTGCTGTGTGCTCTGGTTATGCTTCCTGGTCAGGTGAGACTGAGGCTAGACTGAATAGTAGGCAGGGCCACAAACCCACTTCCATGCCTGGCTGGTGGAGCCGAGCAGCTTCCAAAGTTGGCATCACTCATTGGCCAGGGACCTGAATCAGGCTGAACTGTGCACCAAGTTCCCTGATCAGATGAAGCCACCAGCTGGGATCTGCAGATGGAAGGAGCGACTGGCTGAGCTATCTGCTCAAGCGCCATCGTAAGTGGGGCTGTAGGATGGACTGCAGAGCTTCCTGGGTGCTCTGGTTAAGTTTCCTGGTCACGTGGGGCTGGGAGCTGTATTAAACAGTATGTGAGGCTACATATTTTCTTCCTTACCTGTGTGGGGCAGTAGGACTTGCCCTCCCTCCCCAAGGCTGACTCAGCTCATTGTTTGGGGACTGAAATCAGGCAGAACTGCACACTGAATACCCTGGCCTGATGGAGTCTCTGGCTTGTCTCTGCAAATGGACAAAGCCACTGGCTAGGATCTCTACACAGGTCCTGCTGTGAAGAGGAACCTAGTCTGTCCAGATCCAGTCACTGGCTGCTATAAGCTCTGCCCCTCCTCTCCCTCCCAGTCTGATCTCCAGTGCTCCAGCTCCAGAGATTCCTCTCTGATCCCCAGGGAGTGAGACCTGAATGGGCCTTCCAGGAAGGGACCCACATGCTGGGGAACCTAGATGTCCACCTTAGGACTCCTTTATGTCCCTTCTAGAGAAGCTGTAGGCCCCAGGTGAGGTGCTGTGCCAGCCTTGTGGAAGGATGATATAGTCAGAGTGTATCCGTTCTTACCCTTTGAAGTCTTTCCTTCTCAGTCTCTGTAAACCAGAGGGGTACTTCAGCCGACCCCTGTGTTCTGGTATTTTCACTGTCTTGTCTATGGATAGTTGGTCATCTGTCATCTTCTGAGGAGGACCGAAGTCAGGAATGACCACTGTCACCATCTTGATGACATCAGTATTGTGGGGGATCATTCTACTTGCAATGAGGTTGTAATCTTAGTTTGAAGACCTTGTATTTTTCTATCCACATATGTGTATTTTTCTATCAATTATCTGTACCTAGGAGCCCATTTACTATTTTTCTTTTATAATCCTATTGTTTATTTCTGAGAGGCAGATTTTTAGGGATTTACACTCTTTGCTACCTTTAAATTTGTGATTGCATAATGAAAACAGCCACGCAAAACTACCCACAGAACTGAGCAATCAATTAACAACCAACACAAAGGCATCTTCTCTAGGGCATTGGTCATTCAGAGAAACTGGAAAACATCAATCATATTAAATATTTTTAAATGTATGCACTTTGCTTTTTAAAAGGTCTACATGTCTGCCTTGTGGGTACTTTCAAAATATATACAGCTGAAGTGAGATGGAAAGAAGAAATAACTAGCAGAACATGAGAAAAATGCACAGCAATAAGAGAGGAGTAAGTGAATGAGTGAAGGCTTGGGTAAAGGATGAGACAGAGTCTGATTCTGATTAACCAGCACCTCTCTGGAGCCACAATCTAAGAAGTCAAGAGGCCAAAAAAAATCCACACAAATTTAGAGCAGCTGCCTGGTTTCCCACACTGCTGAGATGTAAGTTTGTCTTAGGAGTTCCTACAATTGATCAGCTCTTCTGTTGGGCTGCTTATTTGCCAGCCATAGAGGTGGCCTTTAACCCTGCCCTGCAGACCTGGTATCTAATTTAGAAAGATCCACAGAGTGATGGAAGAAGAAGTCCAGTGGCGCTTCAGGAATATCGGAGTACCCACTGGCAGTGATCTGCCATCCTGCACGATCAGAGGGCCTCTGTGGCTTCAGTAAGGGAATCTGACAGGCCTGAAAAGATACGAAGGATGTAGAGCAGGGATTCTGTCTTTCCAATAAGCACTGTGAAGGTATGAAACTTGTCTAAGGTACAGAAAGTAGCCTTTCCTGGTAAAAGACATTTTAAAAAATCTCACGGCTTCTGCAGGGCAGGTCTTTTGCTGATGCCCTCCGTGAGGTTGGTTTGGGATCAAGTAAGAGCAGCAGAGAAGATGAGAAAGAATCTTCAAGGTTATGGGAAGATAAGATTTCCCCTCTTCTAATGCACCTAAATTCCTCTACAGACTTGCTTCACCCTCAACAGCTTCATTTTTCTTTTTTTCTGACACAGATTCTTTACTCTAGCTAAGCAGAAGTGTGTTCACTCCACAGAGCATGACAGGCTTTCCTTCAACTGTTCCATTTTACATGTCATTCCCCCATTCAAAATGCTACTCTCCCCTCCCCACCCATCCAGCACTGCCACTCCTCTTCATTCAGTTAACACATCCGGAGCACCAAAAGTGTGTTAGTGCTGGTGATTCCGTGGTAAAATTCACTTCCTCTGCAGGTACCACGGAGGGCAGAGTGATGCGGTGAGAGGCGCATGAGGTGCTGTAGGGGTGCGGTGGGGGTGGTTAACTGTGGTAGATCAGGGGCTTGGGGAAAGCCTAACAGAAAAAGAATGTCTCAGTGTGGGACTAGACAAATAAATAGGAGTTTGTTAGGAGGTCTAGGGAGACTAAAGTGCAACCCAAAAGGAAAAGCCTATTCAGACGTGAGAAAGTCTCTTTCTTCCTTCTAAACTTCTTCCTTCTAAATCCATGTATTCCTGGAATAAAAACTGCCCCCCAACTCAATTTCCTACATACACATTGCTCACCAGGTTCCAGCCTGTACTGTTATGTTATTTTGTAAGTATGCTAAAACTTTCTTTCATACATGTTCGCTCTTCATTCTCAAATCAGTTGAGGAGTGTTTTCTCCTTTTGTTCCTTATTCAAGATGCAGATGTACCGGTCCATGCGTCATGACTACATGCTGTGTCGTAATGTGCTTCCTGACAGCGTTATTACCAAGTGTACAAAAGTGGTCTATTACAAGGAAGTCAGAGTATGATTCTTACCTGTACTTGCTTGCTATGGCTTTTATTTTCACCAAGGACAGGGGCCTTGCCTTATTCACCTTTGAATTCTCCCATACATAACTCGAACAAAAGTGAGCCTCAATACATGCTGTGTAATTAACGACTGAGTGGACCCCTGGGATGAATGGAAAGTCTTACCAACAGAGCAGGAAGAAGAAGATGGCCTCACAGATGAAGTGAGCACAATGGGAAAAGAAGATAAGGGCCCGAGAAGGGTCCTTAGCCTTACGGCTTGTGCACATGGGATGGAGAAGGTAGACTTCAGAACTGCATGTTTAGATAAGTCAGAACAACCGACTGATCTTTCCTTTTAAATGATGTAGTTTTGTTGTTGTTTGGTTTGGTTTTGCTTTAGTTTTTGCTTTTGTTTTGTTGCTTCCTGTTGCCAGTGAGGTCTCAGATATGGGTTCCGTCTTGGAGTTGTCTATTCCCTGGAGCTGTAGGGAACTGCGTTACATAGATCTGCCTTCGGCCAAGGGACTAATGTTTCCATATTGTTTCAGGGTCATAAGTTTTTCTCTCTCCCATCCTGACCCCCTACTCAAATTTTAAGTCACTTAATAGAAGATACCTGTCTTCCTGTTCTTTGTATCTTCTTAAAAACGAAATATGTCCAAAGTATGTATTAATTACTTTCAAGAGCACATGGCTGGCTCTGCATATACTGTCCTCTCACCTGAAACAGTGAGAACTCTCATGCCCTAAGACTATCACTGCAAACTGAAAGGCCTCAAGGGGCCAAGCCAGGAGAAGGAGTGAGCAAAGGGGAGTATGTATACTCTGCTGCCGGCTCCAGCCAGTCATGACCCCGGAGAGCGCTGGTTAGCTGTTGCCATGACTTTAAATATTTTAAGAAACTGGAAATGTAGGCTTTTGTGCTCAGTCTCTCAATTTTTAAATGGGGGTACCTGATTCCAACAGTTACAGTACTGAGGAAGCCCTTTAAAACCTCTGTGGGCCAGATTTGGCCTGCAACCTGCTTTTCTTTCTTTGCCCTAGTGATCATGTGTTTTAATTTAAAATGTGGTACATATGCTCAGAGCATGTGGGTGCCAGGCTTCATAATCATATTCATGGTATAGCCCAAATATACTGCCGTATTTATTGTTTCAACAAAAATTAACTGAGCACTTACTAAGGACACAGAGACTATAGTTTCATAAGGAGACAGACAATATGAACAAACAATGGTGCAGTAGAGTAGTAAATGAAAGAGAAATATTTACCAGCAGAAGATAGGATGAATAACACTATCTGGCATATCAAAGAAGCCTCAGGAGGAAATGACAGCTAAACTGGTCTTTGAAGGATGGACAGAAGTTTGTTAGGGTTAACAAGTTTCTAAGAGCAGTTGGTGGACTAAATTCAGAACTAAGCCTAATACTGGGATTTATATTTAGATTAATCCCAAGTCCTGGCTTTAATCAGAAGTACAAAATTATAAAATTGTCTTAACCTGGTTTGGTCTTGTCTGGACTCTAAATCCTTTCCAAGAACTTAAGATTAACTCATTGAGCTTTGTAGAAAAATGAGCACCTCTGAGGAGTATCATGCTAGTTGAATTCCCTGTCACTGTGACCTTCAACAATTCTTTCTAGCTTTTTATCTGAGGAATAATCTAGTTAAACTGAATTAAGATAACTGATGAAAAATGAAGAGTCTTCTGTGTCTAAGGTTTGTTTTATGGATTTTAACATTAAATGGAGTTTCAAAACCTGAACATAAGTCAATATTATATGGAAATAGACTAAATGGTTCACATATAAATTCAGGAAACGTGCCTTATAGCATGCAGTATCCGTGCTGCATAGTTTCTGTTCATATTTCAAACACATAAGAAAGCTTGATGATACTAGATTTAGTGCAGTTCATGTGGTAAATGTTTATCATAGTATCCTAACAAGCTCCCCCAGTAAAGACTGTTATTAAATGTTACCATTTTCATGAATTTGGGGTAAATGTAAGGATTTAGAAATGTAAGGGACAGAAAGTACTGAGAAATGAATCATAATGCTTACCTGGGGATTTGATTATGCAGACTGGAGCATTAATTTCTTGGCACTCAAAATAATAGAATGTCCATTGCTATCATTGGATGTCACACCAGGGAAATCTTATTCCTGGCATGGAAAGATTAAGTAACCCAAACTCTGACATGAATGACCAGAGTTTCCAGGAGTGAAAAGCAGTTTGGCTTTGTTCTCTCTTCTCTCTCACCGCAAGGGTGCACTTCTCTGAGACCTGCCCGGGCATACCTGGGAGCCGCTTCCTGGAACTGGGCAGTGACTCACCATCTGCCCTGGCTTATCTAGGAGACCCTGACACAAGTGTTTAGCCTGTCAGGCTTCCCTGAAGAAGGATATTGTTGAAGTCTTAGCTGCATGTTCAGGGAGGGGAGAGGAGTGTGGGCTGTACACCAGGAAGCAAATAGAAGCATGCAGACTGTCTCAGCAGAGCCCACCCGGAGCAGGCTGAGCCTCCCTGAGGGGAGAACTTCAGGAAGATCTGAAGCTCAGGGAATCTTGGGAGGCCCAGGCCCTAGAAACAAATGAGAACAGCCTTCAGCTGTGCCGCGCCCTCTGCAGTGGCTTGGAAGTGTGCGAGGACTGGCCCACTGCTGGGTGATCAGAGGGACGCAGATAAATATTGCCAGGATAAGATGCCCTTATTCCTGGTGCGCATACTTGGGTATCTGGCTGCCCTAGAACAGTTGGCGCTGGTTTCAAGGACAAAAAGACAGTCCCTCTGCCATCTCTCACCCCTGTCCCACACACACACACACACACACACACAGGTTCAAGTCAAGTTTCCAAAAACTTTGATAGAACTCTTTGTATATAAATAAGGTAGTAAGGTTTGTGAGGTTGGAAACCAGGAAAATGTCACTGAATCTCCTGTGCATTAAGCCATCTTTATGAAATCGAATTGTAGCCAACTTTGTTGCCTTTAAAGCAGCTCAATGTATCCCTTACCTGGGTCAGTTTCTATCAATCACCGTCAGCCTCATGTCTTAAAATCAAGAACTAAAATAATGCCTGATGTTTTTTGTGAACTTTGGAAGTCAGAACATTTACTTGCTTGGAGGCCTGCTGGGATGAGGGATGCTGCCCTGCATGTCACAAAGCCTGTTCTGAAGACAGTGCCACTGGTGACCTGACACAAGTCCCACAAGCACATCATTACTGCCCCCAGCCATACTCCATGGTCGATACACTGCTACTGTGACATAGCTCACGGGTGGGAAGCTGGAAGAACCAGGAGAGCCCTGGTGTCCTGGTAAGTCAGAGTGAAAGGGCAGGGTAGTACAGGCAGGGTCCATGCTGCGTGTCGGCTCAGAATGGGCTGTACTGAGGCTTCAAGGTGTATTTCTAGAACTGGCTGAGAGCGAAGGCTAGTCATGGTCAAAACTAGAGATCTCCAAATAAATATCTGATTGTTACATTAATAAATTTTTGAGGTTACACTATACCATTAGCAGACAGAGTCATCTCACTGAGCCCTTACTACAAACCTGGTGTATTACTGCTTTTGTACAAATAAGAAAATGAGATCCCGCAGGCTGCTACGCTGCTCTTCCTGAGTCCCCTGCATCAAAGCCTCCTGTCCTAGGTACCCACCGCCGGCCTCACCTTCACTGCTTCCCCCAGGCCAGCACAAGGAAAGGATATCTCAGGCAGCTTTCAGAAAGTCAGCCAGTTAAAAGGCATTTAAGTGTCTGCTTGGACTTGGCAATATGCTACCTTCTGAATAAAGCAAGTTAAATACATTTGGGTGGCGACCTAATAATCTGGTTCGTAGACAACACCATTGTGGGCATAATTGATATTTCCCTGAAGAAGGAGAATGAATCTAATAACCTAGTAACATGATCAAATAACTTTCCCTAGAAACATGTTAATGCCAAAGAATAATGGAGTCAGATTATTACATCTCGACTTTGGAATCATGTCATCTACCCACCTCGTCATCTGATGCCCAGACTGACTGCCTAGTGTAAGGGCACAGGGCTGTCCGGAGCAGACTAGAACCCAGGAGTCCCGGTTCCCAGCACTGAGCCTTTTCCACCATGTCATGAGGTAATGAATTTGAATTTTACCTCAGTTGAGAAGGAGGGAGAGCTTGACGTGCAAGATGTGCTTTCAGCCTAACGGGCAGCCTTGTGAAATGGTTTAGATGGGGCGGGACTGCAAACACCCACCTCCAGGGAGGCATGCTGGGGTGGTCTAAGGAGGAAGGAGGGGAGAAGAAATCACTGTGTGCAGCAGCAGAGAACCGGTGAGGTCGCGCTGCCTTGGATTCAAGTCCCCCTCCGCCTCAGTCTGCTGGGTGACCTGGGACAGGTTCCCGGAACCTTAACTTCTGATTTGAACAAACAAAGCAATGGCAGGGCGTCTGAAGTGCCCATCACCCTGACTTCCCATCACGGAAGCCACCCAAGCGCTGCATTTCTTTCCTTTTCTCTTCCTGTGAGGAAAACAGAGAACGTGCAAAAAATGATCCTTTTGGTCAGCAAGAATATTTTTGAGGAACTAGGCTCAGGGAATGAGCTATTAGACCTAAACTACACTGTATTAAATCAGTTTCTCTTCATTATTGACTTTTTTGTTGTTTGGATTTTCCTGGCGATTTGTATTTCTGGGATTTCTCTGGGGATATTTTTCTCTGGGGATAGATTCGAATAGGCTTTTAGGTCAGTGATTCAGAATGAGTATTTAAGCAAGAATATGTGTGAGATATGCTGGAGTTAGCAATACCCTGGATTAAGCTATCTTTCTAATCTGGTGGTTAATTTTGAAGGGGAAGCAGGAAGGGGAGGTGGCTGGATCACAGAATCCTTTGAGAATCTGAGTAAGGTAGTCAGTTTTCTCCCCACATATGGAGGAAATTTTGCTTATAACCTCAAGATGTTCAGGGACCCTGAAAGCCTGTCTGTTACCTTCCTTAATTAGGAAATTTAATCCAGGATGATGATGTGTACCATAACTGTTCTTGTACCTTTTATTCGTTCTCCCTGTGTTGGATACTCTCTAATTTATATCCTTCTCTCCATCAGCCCTGTTTGGAAGCCCATACCAAGTAGGCTAGATCCCTTGATGTCCACCTTTATAAATTATAAGTTCAAGTCTCCTGCCTTGCATATGAGTTTCAGCCCCAGGCAAGTTCACTATAGATTCACTGTGGCCAAAGAAATTTACAGCAAAGGGTTCTTGGGGTGAAAAGGTTATACCCAACTTTATTTCCAGGTGGCAGGTCAGTCACTAAAATCCCGTTCACTCAGAGCGAGTCTGTGTTATCACTGCTGCTTCGGATGCAGCAAGTCGGTCTCTGCCTCTGGGCCCCTCTGTACAGCCGTCCCGCACAGCCGTCCTCTGGGCCTCTCTGCACAGCCGTCCCGCACAACCGTCCTCTGGGCCCCTCTGTCTGCACAGCCGTCCTCTGGGCCCCTCTGTCTGCACAGCCGTCCTCTGGGCCCCTCTGTCTGCACAACCATGCTCTGGGCCCCTCTGTCTGCACAGCCGTCCTCTGGGCCCCTCTGTCTGCACAGCCGTCCTCTGGGCCCCTCTGTCTGCACAGCCGTCCTCTGGGCCCCTCTGTCTGCTCAGCCGTCCTCTGGGCCCCTCTGTCTGCACAGCCGTCCTCTGGGCCCCTCTGTCTGCACAGCCGTCCTCTGGGCCCCTCTGTCTGCACAGCCGTCCTCTGGGCCCCTCTGTCTGCACAGCCGTCCTCTGGGCCCCTCTGTCTGCACAGCCGTCCTTTAGGCCCCTCTGCACAGCCACCCTGCACAGCCATCCTCTGGGCCCCTCTGTCTGCACAGCCATCCTCTAGGCCCCTCTGCACAGCCACCCTGCACAGCCATCCTCTGGGCCCCTCTGTCTGCACAGCCACCCTGCACAGCCATCCTCTGGGCCCCTCTGTCTGCACAGCCGTCCTCTAGGCCCCTCTGCACAGCCACCCTGCACAGCCATCCTCTGGGCCCCTCTGTCTGCACAGCCACCCTGCACAGCCGTCCTCCGGGCCCCTCTGTCTGCACAGCCACCCCGCACAGCCATCCTCTGGGCCCCTCTGTCTGCACAGCCGTCCTCTGGGCCCCTCTGTCTGCACAGCCGTCCTCTGGGCCCCTCTGTCTGCACAGCCGTCCTCTGGGCCCCTCTGTCTGCACAGCCGTCCTCTGGGCCCCTCTGTCTGCACAACCATGCTCTGGGCCCCTCTGTCTGCACAGCCGTCCTCTGGGCCCCTCTGTCTGCACAGCCGTCCTGCACAGCCGTCCTCTGGGCCCTCTGTCTGCACAGCCGTCCCGCACAGCTGTCCTCTGGGCCCCTCTGTCTGCACAGCCGTCCTCTGGGCCCCTCTGTCTGCACAGCCGTCCTCTGGGCCCCTCTGTCTGCACAGCCGTCCTCCAGGCCTCTGTCCTCGACGCTGCCACCACTCCAGCCTCTGCTCTGCTCTCCTGCAGCCTTGCAGCCCTGCTACCCAGTCTCCAGCCGAACACTGGGCAGAACTCTTTATATTAACACAATAATGGCTTATTGCCTAAAGGTGTGGAAGCGGTAGCATAGCAACAAGCCAGTCACATCATCAGGTGGTCTAAGTTCAGTGAGAATCCTGGCCATAGGAACCCCACTTTCCCCACATCTCCCTAAAAGAGATAATTATTTTCAGCTTTTTTCTGTATGATTATCTTCCCCTCCCAAAGAGCTAAATATTGAATGGGCAGGAATAATGGATAAAGGATCATGTCACAGGAATCATACTGCCTAATAAGTATATTCAAGGCACTTTTATTGTGAAGAATTTTTAAATAGAATGTGTTGTGCATTTTTTTTACATGAGATACGTATAAATGTTCTCCCATAAGCCTTGCTCATATTTCATTGTTATATTTGACATTGCTCAAGGCAGGCATTGAGATCCTTGAATTAATGTAAAGATCTCATAATAATATGAGTGCAAAATGCCATTACTGTTAATACTGCAGCAGAATTTGCTGTAAAAATGGGGAAAGCTGAAAGAGCTAATCTGCAAGCTGATGCCTCTGATGCAAAATTATCTTCTCATTACAATGTTATGTCCATTGCAAAAAGAAAAATATATAACTCACTGCATTAATTCCATATCAAAACAGAGCATTTGAAATGTTCATGTGTGCCCTTCATGCAGCTGGATGATGGATTACCACAATTGATAATTCACTAAGTCTCCAGACTGTTTATTTTAGTAGCTAAATTTTGCTGCTATTCTCTGACCAGATTGACGAAACACTAAAGATCCACATATTATTAATTTGTGACTCCTCAAAAGCAATTTCCTGATATATCTTAGTCCTTCCCCTAATTAAGAGAAACCATTAAACCCATTCTACCAACCACCTGTTTCTAGAGAATATTTGCATTATCTATCATCCACCCTAAAAAGATTCCATTGTTCCCTTTCCCAGTCAATTCCCCATAATCCTCAGCCCAAGGCAACCACTGATCTACTTTCTGTCACTATGGATTAGTTTTGCCTTTTCAAGAGTTTAATATAAATGGAATCACATAATATATAGTCTTTTGTGTCTGGCTTATTTTGTGTAACATACATTTAATATTCATCCATATAGCTGCTTGTATCAGAATTTCTTCTACAATGACTTCTGATATTTTGATTTGTTACAAGATATTTCATGGGTACTTACTCCATGGCATTCATAGAAAACATTCAGTAAGTTACATGACCAGCTTTTAGGTTATAGGTGCATTTTATGTCTCAGTTAAAAGTTAAAAACATTCCCAGGACTTGGTGTACTTATGCAGTGTTGCCAAATGACAGGACATGTGTGTATCTTTAGCTGGATTCTAAGGAAAATAGATAAATAAATAGAAAAGTTAAAACAAGGGCTTTGTAACTGAATAAACTTGGGTTCCAGTTCAGTCTTTGTTACTCACTAACGTCATGATCTTGGACAAGTAATTTCATGTCTCAAGTTCTGGTATCTCCTCTGTGAAAGGGGAAAAAAGAATGTCAGTATTTACCTGTTGGTTCTTGTGTGTGTATGTTTTAGAGTTAGCATATGTAAAATATAGTACAATGTGTTAAATGTCAATAATAGCTATTTAGTTATATCACTTCTCTATTATTTTTGCTCCATTTTTTATACTTCCTTTGCTTCTCTCGCAATGCTTAGCGAAATTTCAAGGTCTAAAACCTTTTCATTGACTCAATCTCAGGCGTTTTGTAACTGCCTTCCACCCCTTTGGATACACTTCCATACTGTTACATCTAAATATGAAAAATTTTTTATTTTTTTAAAGTATGTACTTGAAAATAAACAGTATTTGCATGGCATGGAAATTTGTCCATTTCATGCACATTCATGAAATACTACACGAATTCCATGGAACACTACAATGGATAAAGCTGTGTGTAGAAGTACATACAATTTGTAAAAGAGGCACAGTTAGCCAGCTATTCCTGTTATGTTAGAAAATGTAATAACCACTCTAGAAGTTACTTTAATTTTTTTATACTTTATTTTGGTATCATTAATCTACAATTACATGCGCAATATTATGGTGATTAAACTACCCCCTTCATCAGGTCCCCTCCACCAACCCCCATTACAGTCACTGTCCATCAGTGTAGTGAGATGCTATAGAATCACTACTTGTCTTCTCTGAGTTGTACCACCCTCCCCGCACCTCCGCAACATTACGTCTGCTAATCGTAATGCCCCTTTTTCCCCCTTGTCTCTCCCTTCCCACCCATCCTCCCCAGTCCCTTTTCCTTTGGTAACTATTAGTCCGTTCATGGGTTCTGTGAGCCTGCTGCTGTTTTGTTCCTTCAGTTTTTTCTTTCTTCTTATACTCCACATATGAGTGAAATCATTTGGTACTTGTCTTTTTCCACTTGACTTATTTCACTGAGCATACTTTCTAGCTCGATCCATGTTGTTGCAAATAGTAGGATTTGTTTTCTTCTTATGGCTGTATAATATTCCATTGTGTATATATACCACATCTTCTTTATCCATTCATCTACTGATGGACACTTAGGTTGCTTCCATTTCTTGGCTATTGTAAATAGTGCCGCGATAAACACAGGGGTACATATGTCTTTTTCAAACTGCGCTGCTGCATTCTTAGGGAAAATTCCTAGGAGTGGGATTCCTGGGTCAAATGGTATTTCTATTTTGAGTTTTTTGAGGAACCTCCATATTGCTTTCCACAATGGTTGAACTAATTTGCATTCCCACCAGCAGTGTACGAGGGTTCCCTTTTCTCCACATCCTTGCGAACATTTGTTGTTGTTTGTGTTCTGGATGTTGGCCATCCTCACTGGTGTGAGGTGATATCTCATTGTGGTTTCAATCTGCAATTCTCTGCTGATTAGTGATGTGGAGCATCTTTTCATGTGCCTGTTGGCCATCTGACTTCCTTCTTTGGAGAAGTGTCTATTCATGTCCTCTGCTCATTTCTTAATTGGATTATTTACTTTATGTTTCTTGAGGTGCTTGAGTTCTTTATATATTTTGGATGTCAACCCCTTATCGGATACGTCATTTATGAATATATTCTCCCATACTGTAGGATGTCTTTTTGTTCTACTGATGGTGTCCTTTGCTGTACAGAAGATTTTCAGCTTGATATAGTCCCACTTGTTCATATTTCCTTTTGTTTCCCTTGCTGAGGGAGATATGTTCATAAAGAAGTCACTCATGTTAATGTCCAAGAAATTTTTGCCTATTTTTTTTCTAAGAATTTTATGGTTTCCTAACTTACATTCAGTTCTTTGATCCATTTTGAGTTGAACTTTGTGTATGGGGCTAGACAGTAGTCCAGTTTCATTCTCTTACATGTAGCTGTCCAGTTTTTCCAACAACAGCTGCTGAAGAGGCTGTTATCTCCCCATTGTATATCCAAGGCTCCTTTATCAAATACTAATTGACCACATATGTTTGGGTTAATGTTTGGATTTTCTATTCTGTTCCACTGGTCTGTGGGTCTGTTTTTATGCCAATACCATATTGTCTTGATTACTGTGGCTTTGTAGTAGAACTTGAACTCAGGGAGCATAATTCCCCCTGTTTTATTTCTCCGTCTGAGTATTGCTTTGGCTATTCAGGGTCTTCTGTGGTTCCATATGAATTTTAGAATTATTTGTTCCAGTGCATTGAAGAAAGCTGATGGTATTTTGATAGGGATTGCATTGAATCTATAGATTGCTTTAGGTAGTATAGCCATTTTGACAATATTTATTCTTCCTAGCGAAGAGCATGGGATGAATTTCCATTTGTTACTGTCTTCTTTAATTTCCCTAGGAATGTCTTATAGTTTTCAGAGTAGAGGTCTTTCACTCCCTTCATTAGGTTTATTCCTAGGTATTTTATTCTTTTTGATGCAATTGTGAATGGAATTGTTTTTCTGAATTCTCTTTCTGTTAGTTCATCATTAGTGTATAGGAAAGCAACAGATTTCTGTGTGTTAATTTTGTATCCTGCAACTTTGCTGAATTCAGATATTAGTTCTAGTAGTTTTGGAGTGGAGTCTTTAGGGTTTTTTATGTACAATATCATGTCATCTGCAAATAGTGACAATTTGACTTCTTCTTTACCAATCTGGATGCCTTGTATGTCTTTGTTTTGTCTGATTGCCGTGGCTAGGACCTCCAGTACTATGTTGAATAACAGTGGAGAGAGTGGGCTTCCCTGTCTTGTTCCCAATCTTAGATGAAAAGCTTTCAGCTTCTCGCTGTTAAGTATGCTGTTAGGTGTGGGTTTGTCATATATGGCCTTTATGATGTTGAGGTACTTGCCATCTATACCCATTTTGTTGAGAGTTTTTATCATGAATGGATGTTGAATTTTGTCAAATGCTTTTTCAGCATCTGTGGAGATGATCATGTGATTTTTGTTCTTTTTCTTGATGTGGTGGATGATGTTGATGGATTTTCGAATGTTGTACCATCCTTGTATCCCTGGGATGAATCCCACTTGATCATGGTGTATGATCCTCTTGATGTATTTTTGAATTCGGTTTGATAATATTTTGTTGAGTATTTTTGCATGTATGCTCATCAGGGATATTGGTCTGTAATTTTCTTTTTTGGTGAGGTCTTTGCCTGGTTTTGGTATTAGAGTGATGCTGGCTTCATAGAATGAGTTTGGAAGTATTCCCTCCTCTTCTATTTTTTGGAAAACTTTAAGGAGAATGGGTGTTATTTCTTCTCTATATGTCTGGTAGAATTCAGAGGTGAATCCATCTGGTCTGGGGCTTTTGTTCTTGGGTAGTTTTTTGATTACCGCTTCAATTTCGTTGCTGGTGATTGGTCTGTTTAGTTTTTCTCTTTCTTGTTTCGTCATTTTTGGAAGGTTGTATTTTTCTAAGTTGTCCATTTCTTCTATGTTTTCCAGCTTGTTAGCATATAGATTCTCATAGTAGTCTCTTATAATTCTTTGTATTTCTGTGGAGTCTGTCATTATTTTTCCTTTCTCATTTCTGATTGTGTTTATGTGTGTAGATTCTCTTTTTCTCTTAATGAGTCTGGCTAGGGGTTTATCTATTTTGTTTATTTTTTCAAAGAACCAGCTCTTGGTTTCACTGATTTTTTTCTATTGTTTTATTTTTCTCAATTTTATTTATTTCTTCTCTGATCTTTATTATGTCCCTCCTTCTGGTGACTTTGGGCCTCATTTGTTCTTCTTTTCCAATTTCACTAATTGTGTCTTTAGACTATTTATTTGGGAATGTTCTTCCTTCTTTAAATTGTCCTGGATTGCAGTATACTTTCCTCTTAGAACTGCCTTTGCTGCGTCCCACAGAAGTTGTGGCTTTGTGTTGTTGTTGTCATTAGTCTCCATATATTCTTTGATTTCTGTTTTTTTTTTAATATAATTTATTTTATTATCATTAATTTACAGTTACATGTGCAATATTACAATTATTAAACTACCCCTTCATCAGGTTGATTTCTGTTTTGATTTGGTCGTTAACCCACTGATTAATTAGGAGAATGTTGTTAAGCCTCCATATATTTGTGAGCCTTTTTGTTTTCTTTCTAAAATTTATTTCTAGTTTTATACCTTTGTGATCTGAGAAGTTGGTTGGTAGAATTTCAATGTTTTTGAATTTACTTAGGTTCTTTTTGTGGCCTAGTATATAGTCTATTCTGGAAAATGTTCCATGTGCACTTGAGAAGAATGTGTATCCTGTTGCTTTTGGGTGTAGAGTTCTGTAGATGTCTGTTAGGTCCATCTGTTCTAGTGTGTTATTCAGTGCCTCTGTGTCTTTACTTATTTTCTGTCTGGTTGATCTGTCCTTTGGAGTGAGTGGTGTGTTGAACTCTCCTAAAATGAAAGCAATGCTTTCTATTTCCTCCTTTAATTCTGTTAGTTTTTGTTTCACATATGCCAGCGCTCCTGTGTTGGGTGCATATATATTTATAATGGTTATATCCTCTTGTTGGACTGACCCCTTTTTCATTATGTAATGTCCTTCTTTATCTCTTGCTACTTTCTTCGTTTTGAAGTCTATTTTGTCTGATACAAGTACTGCAACACCTGCTTTTTTCTCCTTGTTGTTTGCATGAAATATCTTTTTCCATCCCTTCACTTTTAGTCTGTGTTTATCTTTGGGTTTGAGGTGAGTATTTTGTAGGCAGCGTATAGATGGGTCCTGCTTTTTTATCCATTCTATTACTCTGTGCTTTTGATTGGTGCATTTATTCCATTTACATTTAGGGTGATTATCAATAGATATGTACTTTTTGCCATTGCTGGCTTTAGATTCGTGGTTACCAAAGGTTCAAGGGTTGCTTGTTTTCTATCTAACAATCTAACTTAACTTTCTTGTTAAGTTATTGTAAACACCGTCTGATGTTTCTTTATTTCTCTCCATTCTTATTCTTCCTCCTCCATTCTTTATATACTAGGTGTTTTTTTCTTTTCCTTCAGTTAGTATTTGGATGGTCTGCTTTCTTTGCTATGATTTTATTTTCTCTGTTGACATCTTTTTAGCCTTAGGAGTGCTTCCCTCTAGAGCAGTTCCTTTAAGATGTCATGTAGAGGTGGTTTATGGGAGGCAAATTCTCTCAGCTTTTGCTTGTCTGGAAATTGTTTAATCCCTCTGTCATATTTAAATGATAATCATGCTGGATACAATATTCTTGGTTCGAGGCCCTTCTGTTTCATTACGTTAAATATATCATGCCATTTTCTTCTGGCCTGTAAAATTTCTGTTGAGAAGTCTGATGATAGTCTGATAGGTTTTCCTTTGTAATTGATGTTTTTTCTCTCTCTAGCTGCTTTTAATACTCTGTCCTTATCTTTGATCTTTGCCGTTTTAATTATTATGTGTCTTGGTGTTGTCTTCCTTGGGTCCCTTGTGTTGGGCGATCTGTGGGCTTCTGTGGACTGGGAGACTATTTCCTTCCCCAGCATGGGGAAGTTTCCAGCAATTATTTCTTCAGAGACACTTTCTATCCCTTTTTTATCTCTCTTCTTCCTCTGGTACTCCTATAATGTGAATATAGTTCCATTTGGATTGGTCACACAGTTCTCATAATATTCGTTCATTCCTAGAAATCCTTTTATCTCTCTCTGCCTCAGCTGCTCTGTATTCCTGTTCTCTGATTTCTATTCCATTAACAGCCTCTTGCATCTTGTCCAGTCGTCCGCTAAGCCCGTCGATGGCTTGTCTCATTTCTGCATTGTCTTTCCTAAGTTACCTCACTTGCTCCCTCAGCTCTTGCATATTTCTCTGTAGATCCATCAGCATGGTTATGACTTTTATTCTGAATTCCTTTTCAGTTAGATTGTGTATTTCCATCCCTTCAGTCTCCGTCTCTGGTGTTGTCTGGGTCTGGGTGAGCTTGGTCTGTACCATATTCCTCTGTCTTTTCATGGTGATAGAAGTGGTCACTGGTAGGTGCCATGTATGTCAGCTGGGCTCTTTAAGCCTTAAAAATAAAAAAGAAGGAAGAGAAAGAAAAGAGGAAAAAAAGAAAGAAAAGAAAACAAAACAAACAATGCCCACCAGGAGTAGATTCTGTAAGGATGCTGTAGGTGGCGCTGTTGCTCCACTGTTCCGCAGCAGCAGCCGCGCAGCTCCGCAGGGCTCTTTGTAGCTCTGGCTGGGTTGGGAACAAATGGGAGGCTGTTATTCCGTATGTGAAGTTTCAGTGCAGCTACTTTTTCCTAGTCGCCAGCCAAGGGGTCCGAAATTCCTCAGGACTCCCAGCCTGCTGAGCCGAGTGTGCTGGGACAATCCTGGGCCCTTTCCTCTTTAAGACTGCCAAAAAAAAAAGCGCGTGTTTTTCTTTTGTCCCGGGGGAGCCTGCTGCAAGGACCCGGGCACATTCCCAGCTCAAACCCTGCACCCTCTGTCTCTCCAGTCTCTGATACACCACACAATATGTGTCAGTGCTCCCGGCGCAGATCACCAGGGCTGGTTATTTGGTGGGCCTGTGCTTCCACTCCCTCCCAGCTCTGAATCCTCTCCTCCCGCCGGTGCGCTGGGGTGGGGGTGTGCTCGGGTCCCGCCAGGTTGCGGCTCCGTATCTTACCCGCTTCGCGGAGTACCAAGTCCTCTCAGGTGTAGCTGCAGGCTGTGTGCTGTCCTGTATATTCTGGTCTCTCTTTTAGGAATAGTTGTATTTGCTGTATTTTCATAGATATATATGGTTTGGGGAGGAGATTTCCGCCGCCCTGCTCACGCAGCCGTCTTCCCAGAACTTCCACTGAAGTTAATCTAATTTTACAAGTACTACCTTGTGTGACCTTAAACAAGTTCCTTAAATTCTTTAGGTCTCTATAGGTAAATGAGGAATTTGACAAGGAGACAGGAATCCTTCTTTCTGTTTATAGCTTGACTTTTTGCTGTGGAGGGTGGGGGGTGAGGAAGGCAGCCGCTGAATGCTGAGTCAGCATGAAATATAAAGAGGAGTTATACTCTGTACACTTGGATTTGAATCCCAATTCTGAAACCTTAATTTTAAATTCATCAGGTCAAATTAAATGCATATTATTAAAAAATAATGTTTTCATCAGCAGAAACAAAATTTTGAAGGATTTTTGAAAATTTGAAAGCTAGTAAGCTCATAAAGGTAGACTGATATTAGATCAACATACAAAAGCCAGTAAGTGTCTTTTATCTCAGTAAGAGCCAGTTGGAAAATGTAATTGAAGAAACATTCCATTCATAATATAAATTTAAAGAATGGAACTACCTAGCAATAAAGCTAACAAGATATATGTAAGATCTAAATGAATGAAACAGAACATTTTTAAAAAGGAAGAGAAGAAATGAACAAGTGGAAATATATGGGATGAGCAAAATCAAAGATATAAAATGTTGATTCTCCTAGAGCCAATCTAAAATGTCTTTTCAATCAAAAGACAACAGAATGTTTTATGGACTTGTCATGCTGATTATGAAATATACTTACAAAGATAAAAATATTCTCAAATAGCCAAGACAGCTTTGAAAATAAAGAACTACACAGAAATGTGAGGTGGAAAATTATCCTATGACACTTCAGAATGTACTGAAAAACTGTAATTAGAACAGTGTGGGTTTGAAACAAGATGAGATAAATTGATTGATGGGAGAGAATTCTAAAACCAGGCTTATTTTTAAAAAGGAATTTATGTTATGATAAAAGTGGCAGTAGGGAATAATGGACTATGCATAAATGGCTGGAGCACACTTGGCAATCCACTGGAACACCACAATAATAATTAGAGCCCTACCTTTCCATAAAGAAATATAAAATTTACATGGTTAATATAAATGCACAAAAAATAATAAAACAAATACTGAGGTAAATACAAAAGACTATTTTTTTAAACCTTAGTGCATTGGATGCTTTCTCAAACGAGGTATAAAACCATGACATGATAAAGGAAAAGACTGTTAAATTTGATTACCTCAAAATGAACAATTTTTGTTGACCAAATAGTCCATAAACGTAGGCAAAGAAGTAACTGACTGGTAGAAACACTTTACCATATATAATAACAAAGAATTAAAATCTAAAATATGTAAATAAACAAAATCTAAAGTATATTTAAAAATTAATATAAATAACTAGAGTTAAGAATTTGTTACAAGTTAGAAAAAAATGGAGAAGGGAGAGAAAATGAAACTACACAATTGACAGGAGAGGAAACACAAATAGCTAAGAAACAGGAAAAGATGCTCACCCCACTACTAATCAGAAATTAAAACACAAAATACCTTTTTTCACCCAACATGCTGGAATTAATAAAACTGTGATAACATTAAGTGCTGTCGGAGAGGTTGCTACATGCAGTGTTAATTCAGGGGATGGATGTGACAGCTATTCTGTAATGTGTGAATGGTAGTGTTTAAAACACGTATAAAAGATGTTTGTAAGAGTGCCACTGCTCGCTACCTTGAGAGCTATCTTATTTCACTGATTGGATGTGATAGCCATTTTGTAATGAACATAGATAAGTATTTTAAAGTGGTAGAAACAAAATAATCTCATGTTCTGTTGTTGAAAATATAAATCTTATGCATTGCTGTTAAGGTCATCAATAAGTAGAGCAATTCTTGGGTAGCAGTTTATTAGTAAGAACATTTACAGCACAGAAGAAGAAACAAAAGCAGATGAGAGACCTCTAAAAGTTTTTAGAAAAGGAATGCCAGTAGAGTAACAGGAGCTGAGTTAATAAGTGGAAGAAGCTACAACCTAAGTGTTGGCACTGGGCAAATAATAGAAGCAATTCCCCTGCAGAACCCTTGAAGGGTACACTCAGAGACCCCTAGGTGCCAGAGAAAAGAGGGTTGTGTCTGCATCTAGAGCGGATGGACCTCCAGATTCCCTTCCCCACTCACACTGTGCAGCAATAAAGGGTTCATCCTGTGAAGAAATTGAGCAGGAAGAGCTCTATGTTCAGAGACACCAGTAAAGGTAGACTGGAATGGATAATGGGGCCAAAAAATGGGCCCTCCCCACCTCTGCTTCTTCCGTCCGCCTCTCCACACCAACAGGCAGGTGGACACCACCCTGCTCCTAGTCCAGGAGTGGGCTGGACAGTCATCTCAGGAGTAACCGAACTGCTTTCAGTTTCTGACATTTGGGAATCTCCCCAGTGGGAAAGTCAGTGCATCACCTTCTCAGTGAGGCCAGCCAGGGACAAGCCCTGCCCATGCCCTGGGGCTTTAATCCACTTTTAGAAATCCACTCTCCTGTATTTATGGGCAGTCAAGGATGTCCAGACACTTAAGGACAAATTAAAAAATGAAAGACACCAAAATAAACAAATAGGATAAAAGTCCCCAGAGGTAACAGAAATGAGGAGCAGGAGAAAATTGCAAATAAAAAAATATGAGGGAAAACACTAAATCCATCAGTAAAGAAATTGTAACTATGAAAATAAAAATTTAAGAATTCTTGGAAATGAAACTATGGTAACCAAAATAAAAGACTAAGAAGGGGGAACCCTTCTACACTGCTGGTGGGAATGCAAACTAGTTCAACCATTGTGGAAAGCAATATGGAGGTTCCTCAAAAAACTAAAAATAGAAATACCATCTGAACCAGTAACTCCACTCCTAGGAATTTACCCAAAGAAAACAACTTCTCAGATTCAAAAAGACATATGCACCCCTGTGTTTATCTCAGCACTATTTACAATAGCCAAGATATAGAAGCAACCTAAGTGTTCATCAGTAGATGAATGGATAAAGAAGATGTGGTACATGTACACAATGGAATACTATTCAGCCATAAGAAAGAAAGAAATCCTACCATTTGCAACAACATGGATGGAGCTAGAGGGTATTATGCTCAGTGGCTCACAGACTTCAGGAAGGAACTAGTGGTTACCAAAGGGGAGGGGTGGGGGAGGGCAGGTGGGGAGGGATGGAGAAGGGGATTGTGGGGTATCATGATTGGTGCACATGGTGTGTGTGGGGTCACGGGGGAGACAGTATAGCTCAGAGAAGACAAATAGGGACTCTGTGGTATCTTACTGCACTGATGGACAGTAACTGCAATAAACTATGGGTGGGGACTCGATACTAGGGTGAATGTAATAACCACATTGTTTTTCTTGTGAAACCTTCATAAGAGTGCATATCAATTATATCTTAATAAAAAAAAGACTTAGAAGGATTGCAAGGTTAAATAGAAGTAATCTAGAAAGTTGAGGACAAGTTAGAGATGAAAATTTGAGTCCCAAAGCAAAGAAATTAGAGGATCAATGCAGGAGGGAGAGTAATAGGAATTCTGGAAAGAGAAACAGAGAAAATAGAAGAAGGCAACTACGAGATGAATAAGGTAATCCCCAGGCAAGGAAAGGCACAAGCATTCAGACTGAAAGAGCCAATAAATACCTAGCCCAGTGAGTTAGGAAATACCCACATCAAGTATATCATGAAACTTTAGGGTACTGGGAGAGAAGAGAAATGGCCAGGGGTCACTAAGGGATGACAAGGCAATTTGCAGGTTACAAAATAGGAACTACAAACTGAATGTCATCAGACCTGTCAGTAGCATTGCTGTTGGACTAACAGTGGAATGATGTGTTCAACCTACTGTAACCGACCAGATATTAATCAAGCATGAGGATAGACTCAAGATATTTTCCTGCTTACAAAGACTAAACAAAAGAATAGCATGTGTTCTGTTTCTAAAAAGCTGCTGCAGGGTGGTAAGTGGGAAAATGTGGATAAGATGGGAAGATGAAGCTAATAGAGGATTTGACATGGGAAAGCACAAAGAGAAGGCTCAGAATGATGGCGAAGGGCAGTCCTGCAAACAAACAAAACATTGTACAGCGGGCTTGAGACCAACCAGCCTGGGCAGGGCTCTGAGGAGAGGGCTTTAGGGAACAAAATGGAACTTAAGAAAAAGAAAAGGAAACTTTGTATTTGAGAATATGGAAAATATTATTGGTGGGTATTTGGAGGTATAAAAGGAAAATACAGGTTTTTAGAATAAAACAGGATTTTTAAAAATAAAAAGCTACTCCTAAGAAAGTTAGGGATTATTTATGACAAAGGTCACTATTTAAAAATATTATTAAATAGTTCATAATGAATAGCGTGCTATCTGCTTAGCTGTGCAATTAACGGTCATGATAGTTTAAGTAGTAATTGTGAATTACTGTGTAAGGGGAGGCAGGAGGTAAGAATACTTAATGGGAGAGCTTAGTCTTTATTTACCATGGTGGTGATATCTAAAGTTGAGAAATCAAGAAATAGCCATAAAACATGTTACCAAAGCATTTTGAGGGGTGGTACTTTGTGATCTATACTGCCAGTTTTGAATCCCAGTTTTGCAACTTGCTATATGACCTTAAAGAAGTTTCTTAATGAATGAACCCCAGTTGTCCCCTTGGTAATATAGTATAACATGAATAAATGACTTAAAATATGTATACTTTTATTATTTTTAAAAAGTTTATCTTTATAACTAGTTTTTACCTTTTGACTACCTTCACCCATTTCCCCCATCTCCACTCCTCAACCCCACTTCTGGCAACTACCAATCTGTTCTCTGTTGCTATGAGATTATTTTTTTTAGATTTCACATATGAGTGAGGTTACACACTATTTTGCCCTTCTTTCCATCATTATGTTTATTTAATTTAATATATTGTCCTCAAGGTTCATCCAAGTTGTGGCAAATGGCAGGATTTCCTTCTTCCATAAAAGACTGAATAATAGCCCATTGTGTGTACATACTACATTTTCTTTATCCATCCATCCATCATGGACACTTACATCATTTCCATGTCTATGTTTTCTTGGCTATTGTAAATAATACTGTAATGAACATGGAAGTATAGATGTCTCTTTGAGGCAGTGATTCCATTTCCTTTGAATATACCCAAAAGTGGAATCACTGGGTCATATGGTAGTTTTATTTATTTTTTAATTTTTTAAGAACCTCCATGCTATTTTCCACAGTGGCTGCACCAATATACGTTCCCACGAACAGTGCATAGAGGCCCCTTTTCTCCACATCCTCACTAGCAGTGGTTATGTCGTGTCTTTTTGATACTAGTCATTCTGACAGGTGTGAAGTGATATCTCATTGTGGTCTTGATTTGCATGTCCCTGGTGATTAGTGATGCTGAGCATATTTTCATGTGCCTGTTGGCCATTTGCATGTCTTGTCTAGAAAAATGTTCAGATCTGCCCATTCTTTAATTAGATTGTTTCTTTGCTCTTGAGTTGTAAGAGTTCTTTATATATATTGGATAGCAGCCCCTTATCCAGACGTATGATTTGCAAATATTTTCTCCCATTCAGTAGATTGCCTTTGCATTTTGTTGATGGTTTCCTTTTCTCTGTGTAATTTTTTAGAATAGTGTCTGATATGTAGTAAGCACTTTATAAGCCATAACTGTGATTATTATTCCAAAATGTGGGACCAAATATCAGGGGGAAACCTGGTATTAGAAAACAGGCCCAAGAGGTGGAGAAGGATAGGATGAGAGACTTCTATTTTGTGTTGTTGTAATTATAAACCATTTAGCAAAATTTGATTAAAGTTTTATATATTTCACTTGGATAAAATAAAACTAATTAACATGAAATTAACTGGCAGTTAAAGATTAAAAGGAAAACAATGAGATAGGGCTATCATGAGTATAATAACTATTTGAGTGAAAAATGGAACAAAGAAAAATTAATCCATCCATTAAAGGCTGGGACGTGAAAAAAATCAACACAGGCCTCCCCAAGAAAGAAATAATTTTGAACAAGCCTGATGTAGAAAAAAAGAATAAAAATGCAAATAAATGACATTGGGAATTAGAAAATGGTGCAAACTAGAGATAAGGAGAGCTTTATCCCAATAAAAAGGAATGCATAACATTCTAAGAAAGATAAAAGAGGAAAATCATCTTAGGAGAAGGTATGAAACCTTAGCAGACCAGTGTCAAGAGAAGAGGCTAAAGAGGCAAAGATCTACCCCCCTTAACAAAGCAATAGTTTCATAAGAGTGTACTGCCCTATCTTTTTAATGTAGATCATTTTTATCATTATTTAAACTATTTCAGATGGGAAGTTCCCAGCTTATTCTAAGAGGCTAAAATAATCAAGATTTTGACACTGGACAAGAGCCTATGTGAACACAAATATAAGTCTCTAACTTATAAAACATATATAGAAAAAGATCAAAATAAGTCTGAACATTGACAAATAACACCCTGTGGGGCCTTGCCTTTTATTCCAAGTCAGTCCTTTCCTGTGAAACTGTCCCTCTAAACAAAACTGTCACTGAAATGAGGTGGGCTGACTCCACTGCCAACCACAGACACAGTCAAAGGGTTCCCCAGGACCCCTTTTAAATAATGGGGGAAATGCATTAAGATCAATAAAAAACACCACAAAATACCTATTAATAAGTCCACTGAGAGCTCTGTAATCATATGTGAGGCAAATTGTCAAATTGTGTTGGACAGTAAGAGATACATAATATGAAGGATATAATGTCCGTGGATGGGAAGATTTAACAATGCAAAAATAACAGTATTCCCCAAATTGATGGAAACAGAATAAAATCCAATTAGCCTATTTTATGTACTTTGAAAAGAACTGAAAAAAATTTTTTGAAAAAGAAAATATGGGGGGACTTGATGAAGGGGGTAGTTAAAATAATCATAATATTGCACATGTAATTGTAGATTAATGAACCAAAATAAATTATTAAAAAAAAAGAAAATATGTAGGGGACTTGCCCACCAAATTTCAAAACAAATGAAAAGGCTACAGCTAAGTATGGCTTGGGCTCAAAAGCAGAAAAACAGATTAAAAAAATAAAATGGTATTTCCAGAAATGATGTTTAGATGGAAGTTTTGTTTATGATAGAGATATTTTAAATCAAGAGGAAATAATACACAGTCATCAAAATTTTCCCAAGAAAATAGTTTATAGCTCCAAGTCACAGAAAAGCAAAAGTAAATGTCAAATGGACTAAAGTATTAAATATAAAAATATATAGAAGGGTTTTGTAATCTTCTCATAGGTAAGATATTTATAAGCAATTCACAAAACCCAGAAGTCATATAGGAAATAGGCTGATATTAAATGCAGAACCAAACCAACCAATCAAATAAACAAAACCCTATTGCAAAGTCAGGGTCTATGGACCTGTGGCAGGCACAGTGTCCCCAAAGGGAGATCCCCCACAGACACTCATTTCCCAGTCTTCCTGAGATTAACAATATGTCTGCAGAAGAAAAATTTTAAGATATAAAGTTAAGGGACAAAAAACAGGGAGGGAAAAAAACCTCAATATTAGTATTCACACTATATAAAGAGCTCCTACAAATCAATAAGGACAATTAGTCCAATAGAAAAATGACCAAAATCTTCAAGAAGCAAAGGTTCTGTGCAAAGATTCAAAGATTCCGAATATCCAGTAAACAATCAACTGTATTAGTAATCAGTGAAATGAAAAGAAGCAGTCCCAAACATTGTTGAATATTTTAAAAACTGGCATTCAATATTTGGTATGTGATGAGTGAATGTAACTGAGTATGAATTCCTACATATTTTTTTTGGAGAGCCATTCAGCTGTTTCTAATGAAAATTTAAGTGTGTATGTTCTCAGCCACAGAAATACCTGCCCTGGATAGCTCTCCTGCAGAAATACTTGCACATGGGCACATATGGGTTTGCTGAGATGTTTATTCCAACACTGTTCAGATGACCAGTGACTTGAAAACAACCAAAGTAGCCCTCAGTGGAAAAAAGAGTAAATAAAAGATGGTTCCTCCATGTGATGGAACACTACGCAGCAAGAAAAATGAGTAGGATTTATCTACATCTACTGACACAGAAAGTTTCCCAAACACTCTATTATGTTTAAGAAAATTGTATAATAAATATGTCATCCATTTATGTTTTTTAAAAATGTGTTTCACCATGTGTTTTAAAGTCTAAGTTTTATTATTACTCAGCTACAGTGAGGTCAACAGATGGAAACCATTGCCATTGAAAAAAATAGTCTGTTATGGTTCCCAAGAGGAAGACATATGTGGGAGCTGTATAGTGTAGCACCAGGGCTGCTCAGGAGCCAGAGGAGTGAGAAGAGAACATGGGCGAAAGCTTTTATTGTGGTTTATCTCAGAAGGAACTGGTGAGGCAGGGGAAGCAGGTTTAAGATTAGCTAATAATTCAGGTAGCCTCTGGGGTGTAGGGGCTGCCCTGAGGTGTCTGATATATAGCCCTTGGGTCATTTGAGCAGAGGTATGGTGTGATAGTATAATAGCATGTAAGAGAGGGTTATGGACTCTAGGTTGGTTAGTGTGCAAATGAAAGGCACCCATTTAGGCAAGTTGCTTTCTATGTCTAGGAAATGGCTAACCCTGGAAGATGTTGTCTCTCCAGAGTCAGCAATGCACCAGGATGTCAAAGCCTCAGATTTACATACAACCAAAAGCATGATTAATACAGTATGTGTTTGTAAATCACATGCACCTGGAATGTTCTGGAAGGATGCCCACCAAATATAAACAACAGTTACTTCTGGGAAATAGAACTGGGGAGGTGGGGGGATGAAGACAGGAGACATAAAGACTTTCACTTTTACTTCATATACTACTACATTATTTGTACTTTTATTATAAGAATATATTCATATTTTTTAAAGTGAAAAGACCATTAACTACCACTGACCCTCCTTATATTCTCTGACAATTACTGTATTTTGTTCTAACACTGAACCACTTCAGGAAGTGACTGAGCAGATGATGACTATGCATCCTTGTCAGTCCCAGTGAGAGAAGAATTGCCTTGTATTGTTTTCATTTCAGTGCTAAGGACGCTCAAGTGTTCAGTACATAGAATAAGCTCATCTGTGCCAGTTCAGGAAGTGACTCATGCCCCCAAAATATCTCTTTTGCTGTGAACCCGAATTCCACGTGGGCCCTTTGTTCTTCAGACTGAGATGCCGTTTACTCTCCTGAGCTCCTGGGAGCACTGCAAGGGGGGGAATTCCAAGCAATTACAGTCCTTCGCACACTGGCGTAATTACCGGGAGCACCGACCAGTAAGCCAGACTAGTCTCCCAGCCTCCTCCCAGCACCCCTGCCAAAGGCTAAGAAGCAAACAAAAACAATCTGGGAGTTCCACTCATAAGAGCTTTCTGTTATTTGTTTTTACTTGTGTGCATCTTGTTAAAGATATTTTTTAAAACTTGGGAAGGAGTTGAAAAGGGTAGTGTGGGAATAAAAGTTTCAATAAAGCCTTGGCAGAGGGATGAAGGAAGCCGAGGGAAAGTAAAACACAGACACTGGAAATGTTCTTACGCGTCCGTTAGGAGGATAGAACTGAACCTAGTTTGTGTCTGTAGAAGGAGCATGGGTTTTATCTGTCTTGGAACTGTAGTGGGCATTAAGAGAGGGAGAGTCGATATCACTGGTCATGAAATGTGAAGATGTGGCTGGAGCACCAGATAGATTGAAATGCCTCTCGTGTGTAGAGACAGCCACAGAGCAAACCTAGTGATATGCATGTTTCCTGTTGAAATGATTAAAGGAGAGATTTGGAAAGTTTCTGTGGATCGGTTGTTCGCCGTGTTATACGGTACCAGCCGCATCAGCGTCGTCACCTGGCAACATGTGAGAAAGGCAGATTCTCGGGTTCACTGCAGGTCTGCTGCCTCGGACAGCCGGGTTTCAGCCAGCCTTTGGTGCCTGCTATAGTTCCAGGCCTCCTACTCTAGACTAGGGGTCACACAACTTTTTTCTTTTGTAAAGGGCTAGATAGTGTTTTAGTAAGGGCTGTAGGGCATCTGTCTGGACTACTCCCTCTGCCATTGTAGGCCAAAGTGCTATTGGTAACATGTCAATCATCTATAGTAATCTGCAAAATTGTGACTGTTCCTTTAAAGTTGTATTTATAAAAACAGGGATTTGGCCCATAGTTTGTGGTTTGCAAATCCCTGTTGTAGATAATACTGACAGCCATCACTTACTGAATATCTCCTGAAGAACACACATGATGCTTTTCATAAACGGCCTCATTTATTTCCCCCAGAACTCCATAAAGCATTGTGGCCCTCCTCATACAGACAATGAAGTGAGCTTCAAACTTTCCCAAGGGCATTCAGTTAGCAAACCTAGAATTCAAAGGCCATACTGTCTACTTTGATTCTTGAATAAATGGAAACTAATTGCATTGTACCCATTATTACTATTAGACCAGTAAGCCTGGTTAACATTTTCTTCATTTGCTGAGTGGATTTTGTTACTGTTACAGTAAATGTAAAGGAATATTCAGAAGTACTTTTCTGTGGTTACTAGCTACCGCAGTCTTCCATCCCCATTTTCTTTGTAAATACGAAGTCTTGTAGCTGACAGCTGAGATGATACTGTACTGTTGCCGGAAGACAGGCCTGCCATACAGAGTGATCTCCAGAACAAGCCTGCCCGGGCTTCAGAGTGGGCTCGAGAAGGCACGGCTGGACTGGGCGTCCCAGGCCGTGCTCCCCGGGAAGGCTGGACGGGACGATGCCAACAGGAAACACCTACTTCTTAGTCTTGTCAGGTGCTCAGCGAACATGATTAACAGTGGATGGAAGGCCTAGGAGGGAGGGGTCCTCCGAGAGAGATGGCTGCCTTCTGGAACTGGACTAGGCCCGTGTGCTGTGCACATGAGGTGAGCCATGGTCATAAAGACTATTTGCTCTGCACCCCTGGGCTCCATACACACCACTTCAGTGCTTTACCTGCAGTATCTCCATTTATCACCCTAAAATACTATGAGGAAATACTCCTGTTTTACAAAGAATAAGATCACCCCATTGGTAGATGCTTCCCCTGAGTAGATTTGAACCTGAGTCTGACTTCAAAGCCAGTTCTTTAACCATTATATCAGAGTGTCTCCACTGCAGACTAAAAACAGGTGTGGTGTCTGCCTTGGGCATTTTAAGTATTTGTAAAACCAAAGGGGCATGTCCATCAGATCTCAGACACTGGGCTGAAATACATTTAGACCTTTCTATCTTAGAGGCCCTATTCAAAAACAAGGATCTGTAAATAGACTTAAGGGTCATGAATCCACACAGACTCAGAAATCCTATGAGCTTTTTAGTGCAATTATAACTGCTTCTCATTGAATCATTTTTCATAACACAGAGGTTAAGCGCACGCATTCTGGTGCCAGACTGTCTAGGTTTTCACCTTGAGCAAATTGCTTTACCTTTCTCCACCTCTGTGTCCTCGTCTGTAAGATGGGACTGATACCCATATCTACCTCTAGTGACGTGGTAAGGGTTGAAATGACACAGAAGGACCCGCACCAGGCCTCACACAGCAGCTGCCCAGCCATTTTAACTGTTGCAATTCTAATTCTTTTTTGTCATTATTTTTATATGACTGTACCTTCAACCTCTGTCCTCAACTGAATGACAGACATACTTGATATGTGCCACCCTCTATATGGGGTCTTCTGCTCACACATGAAAAGCCATCTCTTCTGTATCAGCACTTCTGGGGATACCTGGAGTGTCTGTTTGCCCCCAGATACAAGCACGTCCTCTTCCCTGGCCTCTGCTCTTGCCCTGCCTTTCCCAGCCTGCACAGACCCACTGCACTATAGATGCCACAGAGTTCCAGGCCTCCTACTCTAGACTGAGGGTCAGAAACTTTTTTCTTTTGTAAAGGGCCAGAGAGTGAGTATTTTAGTGAAGGCTGTAGGGCACTGTCTGAACTAAGCTAAACTGAAGTCTGCTCTCAGCTACAAGGGAAACTCCTGCTTTCTTTACTAACCAAAGAAGACTTGTCATCTCCACCTGTCTTCTCTCAAATTTTCCATAATGTCTGCTTATGGGCCCCAGAGTTGCATTAATGTGTTCTCCAAGACCAGCAGCTCTGAACACGCTGGTACTATACTTTGAAAAGCAGCTGTTTGGGGCATATTGTTGGTTGACACGCTGTTTGGGAGGCATTGCTGGTGTTTCACGGACTGGAGGCCAGGATGTCAGACCTAGTCCTTTGCGTGTCACACCCCACAGGTCCCATGAGACCCCCACAAGTGCTCAGGCTTTCCTAAGCAGAGATCCACCAGCCTTTTACATAGAAACTCAAAGCATTATTGGCATGGTTTTAATACAAGCTGAATTATCTCAGAATTCTCCAAGAGAAGAATTAAACTTTGCTTTATTTATAATTTTTACCAAGTATGTTCCCTGCTTCAAGAAAGCTCCATACCAGATAGCTACCTTTAGCATGCCAGAGAACTAAACAAAGCTACGAAATTATATTTTTTATTATAGGCTTCATCAAGCAGAAGTTACAGTTTTAAAAAATATGTTATTACCTGCTTCTACTACCAACAGTCTATTGATAGAAGGGTAGCAAAGCGCACATTTCTCCTCCTGTATCATGAACAAACCTAGGATGGCCTATTTCTTCCCCACTTCTTTACCTTTAACTCCCCATTCACCTGGGCATCGTAGATACTCAATGCATGGCGCTTCCTGTGCAGTTCTTACAACTCCATCACTGCTCACTCCTTCTGTAGTAAATCTGAATTTTAATTTTTCTATCAAACCTGAAAATGTCACTGTTATTATGAACCACAAACATGATTTTGACTTGAAAAGCAAGTATCATTGTAACATCAGGGCAAATGGGAGGCATGTAATGCACATAAAAGTATGATTTTGTGTCAACAGGTCACCTCTGATAGCTCCCTGGATAAGCCATGCTGTGGAATCAAATAACAGCTCCAGCAGGCCCTTGCTCACTCAATATGCATAAACAACAGGTGTGCTGGTTAATTGTTTTTCTCATCATGGTGCATATTTCACACCCCATAACTCCCAAATGAAATACCCAAAGAATACATAAAATGAAATGATTCAAAGATTGAAAGGGTTTATGTTTTTTTTATGGTAGATTGGGAATCCATTGAAATCTTTAAAAGCAACTGTAACTACAACTGTTCTTAATATCCCTATGTAATATTTATTTTTGCTTTAAAAATTGACACTTGAAGATGACAGTCAATAAAAATGAAGCATGTATACATTCCTCATGTGAAAGTAAAGCAACCCATACTTGGATGTTACAAAAGGAAGAAATTAATTATCTCATGCCTCTTTCAAATAAGTGATTGCAAACACAGAAGTATAGCATTATGTGACAGTGGGCTTCTGTTCTTCCCTTGCTGTTTTCAAACTAGACTTTGACCTTTGCAAGTGAGGATCAGATCATGAAGGCCTAGAAGGAACTGAATCGGCAATTACCTTGTAGCCATTTTGCACCCTCTTTGTGGCACACCCCACTCTCCATGCATTTCAGGCCAGATGAATCTAAGTGAAGTTGTGTTATGTGACTTTTAGCACGGTAAACATGTTGTGAAATATTTTGTGTTGCCATATCTTAAGGAACCAACCATTTTGGGGGCATAAATCCACATGCTTACCTCTCCCATCCATGATAAGACCAGGGATAGTAGTTAAAGTGAAATGCAAGCAACAGGGGAACTTGAAACAGCTAGTCAAGCAATTTACCTCCTTTGTATTGAATTCTACTAATGTCCTTTCCTTTCCCACATGACTGGCCTCTGTTTCAGTGGTTTGATACTGGAAGCTTTGGGCTCTGTATGGAAAAGTCCTGTCACTACTGAATGAATTTCTGTTGACTCTGCTGAGGATGTGAAATATTATATTTAGAGATAATATCAGATCCTTAATGTAACTAAAGAGGCCATTAATTATTTAACTTTTAGTCACAAACCTCCCCCCCTGCCATTTTTTCTTTTTTTTTTTTTTTGTCTTCCTCTTAAGGGCAGGCCCAGCAGTGCAGACCTGTGAACTGTATCGCTAACGACTTGTCATAAACTATGCCACCTGTCATTATCAGGCATTACATTTTTGTAGGTAGTCATCCTGGAAGTTCATATTAAATTTGGTGGCTTACCTTGAACACGCTATGTTTCATTAGCCGCTGACCTATGTAGAGACACAGGAGAGAGGGATAATTTGTCTGTGTCCTGTGGGAAGTAAAAGGGCGACTGTAACATTATGAATTAAAGTCCACTTAACTGCACTTGAAATAGAGAAAGTTAGCTTCAGGATATCATCCCTCTGAAATCAAGACTGGCTCAGAGATCTCTAATACGTTGTTCTGCATGATCAATATTGGTTCAACAGATCTCTGATGATACATGGGCCTGCCGGAGACTTCTTTTGCCTTTTAAACTTGTGCCTTCTGGTTGACATTTCAAACTGACTCGAATCAGTCAAGACAGGCTAATTTACGCTGTGGTAATAAACAACTACAAAATCTCTGTGGCTTCAAACACAAAGATTTATCTCTTCCTCAGCTTGTGTGGCTCTTGTGGGTCAGCAGGGGTGCTCTGTACATCTCAGACGCTCAGGAGACAGGACTGACGGACAGCCGCCATCTCAGACGTTGCTAGTCACCAGGCTGGGAAGAAGAGAGCTCTGGGAGGCTCATGTCACTATTAAAAATATTCTAGTCTGGAGCATTCCACCACAGTTCATTGACCAGAACTAGTCATGAAGTTTTGTCAAGTCATTCACCTAATTTGCCCCCCGTACCCGCACCACCACCACGAAGAGTCAGGAAGCAGTCATATTCCCAGAAGGGGAGAGGATCAGACCGATTGGATAAGCAGCACTTGGCCACCATGCTCGGTCAACATCCTTCCTTCCTCTGCTACTGGAAAACCGAATACGCTGTTTCTCAGCTTCCCTTTTCCCTGGGACAGTCCTCACAGACCAGTCCTGGCCTATAAGCTGTAAGTGGAAATCTGCTCTGGGGACTTACACAACAGCTTTTGCTTTCCTCATTAAGGGGGTGAGATACAGCTCTGGCATGCTTCATTCCTGCCTGGAAGGTGGAGGCAGTGCCAGGATATACAGCAGCCCTCCTGGAAGGAGCCCTGGCACAAAGGTGGCAGAGCAGGACAGAAAGGTGGGAAGAGTTTGACTCCTTGATGAGGTCAGTGAGCCACTGCCCCAGTCCCTGCATGCCTACCTCTGGACATCTGGCTGTGTGAGAAATGGGAACCCCTATACGCTCAAGACACTGTAAGTCAGGCTTTCTGGGTTTTTATTTTTCATTCCTTTTTTTCTTTTATTCAGCTGAATGCAATCTAAGACTGCCCGTACTTACTTTGAACTTTAAAAGGAAAACATCCCACCATCACCCACTGAAATTAAAATACGGTTTGGAGGCTTCTGGTACATAACCCTGTTTCTGACTACTTTTGCCACTCGATCCTTTTGGCTGGCATTTCGGATTGCCTCACTTTATCAGTCAGGATAGGCAACACTGTGATGCAGTAACACACAACGCCAAAATCTCAGTGACCACCTACCTCTAAGGCTTCCTACTGTGAGAAAACAAACCACTGTATGTTCAAGCCCCTAAAAGTCCATTTTTCTGTTTCTAAAGTACAATCCTGATGGATGAAGTCCTGCTTATTCTTGAATTTAAAAGGATGTTTTATACCCACAATCCCTAAATGTTTTCAAGTTTTCTTAGGAAGGACTATCTGGGAAGATGATTCCATATAATACTTTAAGAGTTCCCAGGGTATTTCCCATGATCAGCTCCATCCATCTGGGGGGGAAAAAAAACTGCTGAAAATGTCTTTTATAACATTTTCTTTTCTCTTTCTAAACTGAAGAACTTTCTAAAAGAAACCCTTTAATAAAAATATAAATCTTCCATTCTGTGAAAAAAAGAAAATTCAACCTTGTTTTCATGTTTTACTAGGATACCTAGGACACTTACAGAATCAAATCTGTTGGAAATAAAGTGAAGGAAGGGAAAAAAATGTATGTACTATAGTTCTAAAAACTTTATAAAAGCCTTAAAACTAATTATGAGACTACCTCCCTAAACTGAGAATTTTACAGAATGTGGCTGAAGTCTCTCAAAATTCAAAACACTTCAGAACTGAAACTGTAACTTCTTGAACCTTACCCTTGAAAAATCCAGGTTCTGTCATGACATGTGACATGTCACATGTGACATGACGGCCTCCACTCCAAAGAACTCGGGACCTTGAACATCCAAATTGAAGTAGGATAGTGGACAATTATCCTTACCTCTTTCTCCTTCCACCTTCCATGCCATCCCCATTACCTCTTTAAATTTTTAGCAAATTAGGTGAATGACTTGACAAAAACATCTAAGGAAAAAGGCTTCTTCAAAAGCTCTGTTGGATTTCTCGCTCGTCACCACCCCCACTCCCTGGAAAGGCAGCGCTTTGCTTTATGACCATGTATTGATCTTCAATATCTCTATCGAGCCTTGTCTCCTGTTTGCCTCCTACAGACAAAGGTGAGAGTTAGATAACAGTATTAATTTTCCAGACATATGCACATGTTTTAATGGCCTTTGAAGTTTGAAAATAGTTTCTCTGTGAGCCCACCACAGGGCTGAAATGCCATTAAGGTCTTGACTGCAACAATATATAGCAATCATAGCTGTAGAGCTCAGCTTGGTGAGGAAAAGAAAGCTCATTTATTTTAGTGGAGATTCAAATTTATGGAAATTCCTTGCCCAACCAGGGCCAGAGCCCCCAGGTTCTAGAGATGGTCGGCAGGACTCAGGATGGCTGAAATCCACCCATGCCAGGACAGAAGGTCTCCATGTCAGATGCCAAATGAGATGGAGGGTTGGGAGCAGAGAGATCACTGAAGTTTATAACCAGTTTTTGCCTTGGACCATTTTCTCGGATCCGAAAAGCTTATAGTCTTCTTGGAAGAATGTTTTCAAATGCATAAAAAACAGGATTATAAACTAAACCAACTATAATATAATGGCTACATTCATAACTGAAGGAAATGCTAACTTTTAGTTCAAGTTTAGTGAAACTAAAGATGTATTTTCTTCCTCTCAGGTTCACAACTGCTCTGAATTTTACCCATGCCTCTCTGAGTTTTCACATTAAGAACCCACAAGAATCTGTATTTTCCATTTCCTAGAAATTGTAAATCTGTGTAGACACAAGGACAAATTTTTGTGTTATTCCTCCCATACAGAGTTTAAAATTAGACTTAAGAAAATACCTGGATGATTGTGCATCATATTTGACGTCATTCCCGACCTCTTCTTAGTGGAGTGTGTGCCCTGAGTCAGGCTCTCTGGAGTAGGGATTGTCCTGTGGAGGCGACCACACTGGTTTCTCTTGGCTCTCTTACAATTAATGAGCAGTTGTGGGGCTAGAAGCACCTTAGAGGATTTGTTTCTGCCCCTTTATACAAAGCTACCTGGCCAGGTATTGGATCCTACTAGAGACACTATCTCGCCAGTGGGTTTCAGCCCCGGGCAAGTTCGCTATGGATTCAAGGTGACCAAAGAAGTTGACAGCAAAGCGTTCTTTGGGGTGAAAGGGTTTATTACCTGGCTTGTTCTCCTGGCAGTAGGTCGAGCACTAGCATCTCTGCCTCCACCCAGAGCACTGGGCCGAGCTCTCTATATAACGCAGTAATAGCTTATTGCCTAAAGGTGTGGAAGCGGTAGCCTAGCAACAGGTCAGTTACATCATCAAGTGGTTTAAGTTCAGTGAGGATCATGGCCGTAGGAACGCCAACTTCCCCACACTCCACCCCTCCAGGATTCTCGCCTTACAATCTACACACGTTCAATCTTTCGCAGTGGTCCCTGTGCGAGAAAGCTGGAGCACTCTAACCAGATTCCACACAGCAACAGAGGATAACAATAACTTAGAGATAATAAAAATTAAGATGCAGCAAGATTTTGATACAGGTAACAAAAATTATAATCATGCTCAAGCCAGAGGAGGTTCCTAATAACAAAAATTATAATAATCCTCAAGCCAGAGGAAGTTTCCAATCCACAAAGAATTTAGGGGCGATAAGACACATGTTTTAATGCCACCAACATAGGCAAATTTTGTCCCTCAGGTACAATGCATGCAAGAGAGTGGTCCTGTGATGGGACTGTAGCAGGAAGGGGGTCCCATCCAGGTCTAGTATACCATACTTTTACTCCTCTCCCATGGGGGTTACTGAAGGGTCTATATATAGAGCTACTGGAGGTGCATGCACTGGCCATAATGATAAAACAAAACTCCCTGGTAAGATGCTCCTACCTTCTGGCCATTCAGGACATACTACTGTGACCTTTGGGGGCCACTCTGCTGTTATTCCAGGAATACACAGGAGGCCAGCTTCCAGGCCTTATCCCCAAGGTGCCAGGAGAGCCAGCCATCGTTGGTCCATGTGTCGAAAGGTCAAAGGCCACGTCCACTCAGTGGGGTCTCTGGGGTTCATTGCAGTTGGTGCTGGCAGCAAGATGTTATTCTGGTGGCCAAACCTCAGCTTTAGTGATTCTTCCTTGGTTTGTACTTGCAGCTGTATAGGGGAGGCAGCCATATGTGTTAACATGTCTGTGGGGCTCAGGGCTCCCTTTTGGGGTCTCATTCAAATGCCATAGCATGGTCCATAAGCGGACTGACCATCCCCACAGACTATTGGTATATGACTTTAGTCTGGATTTTAACAAGCCATTGTGCCTCTCTATCATGCCTGCTGTGGTAGGATTGTATAGTACATGAAACTTCCATTTGATTCCCAGCTGTCACACCCATTCTTGCAGTGTATGTCCAGGAAAATGGGTGCTGTGATCACTCTCAATTACCTGTGGTCGGCTATAGGCATCAAAGAGATGCTCCAGGCCTCTTTTGGTTGTCTGCTGGTCTGCACAACAGGTAGGAAAAGCAACCAGAAGTCCAGTATCTGTGTCCACACAAGTCATGGCATACTGATATCCTTCTGACACAGGTAGAGGCCCAATATAATCTATCTGCCACGTGACAAGGGGTATAGGCCCCTTAGCTATTGTCCCATGTTGCTGTGGAACTCAGTGTAAGTCCCTTTTGGAGCACATGACACACTCCTGCCAGACTTTACTAACTTTTTGAAGGTCAAAGGTAAGCCCAACCGATGGGCTACAGCCCACATTGTCTTTGGCCCTGCATGCAACAAACGCTGATGTAGCCATTGGGCTACATCAGAGGTAGGCTTTCCTTCTAACCAATGTATCTGGGCCGATTTATCTGCTTCATCATTTCCTGGGGCTGCCAGTGGCAAATGACCTGTCACATGATATACTGTATTTTTTTTAGTCTGACCACAGGCCCATAAGTCTTGCCAAAATTCTTGCCCCCAAAGGGGTTGGTGACCAACCAGCCAGTTGGCATGGTACCAGGTTGATAGCCACAGGGTCAAGCCCTGATAGACAGCCCAGCTGTCAGTGCAGACAACTATAGGGGAGGGCTCCTGGCTGATCACAAGCCACACGGCCCACAACCCTGCCCATTGGCTGCTCTTCCCCTCACCATCTTCCATCCATATTGTCTCAGTCTTAGGATGGAAAGCTATGGCCCTCCATTTGGGGGGCTGCCCACAGTTGGAGCCATCTGTGTACCATGCATCTTCGAGTACAGGAGCTCTTCCCTTCTGATACGGACTCTCTGCTACTAATGGTTCAAAAGCAAGTTCTTCCTGCTTTTCACTAATATATGTCACTGGCCCCAATAACCGTTGGAGTTCTTCACTCAAGGGGCTACTAGAGAGGGCACTACGCTGCTGTAGGTAAGCACCCCACTTGGCTAGTGTGGGTGTTTGTGCCACACCATTCCTTGGCTTTTGGGTTCAGTCTCGTACCCACCCCAAGATGGGATGGGTGGTTCTTACCTTTATCGGGGCCATTCCAGTGATGGGTTCTGTAGCCAGCAAGGAGTAATACATGGCAGCCAGTGGTTTTTCTATCAAAGTGTATCATACCTCTGCCCCTTTCCAGAGTTGTGACCAGAATCCAACAGGTTGGCGAGTTTGTTCAAGCCACTGCCAGAGACCCCAGCCATAACCATCTTCAGTCACATTAACGTCCAGCTCACAGGGCCTTGATGGGTCTATCACACTCAGGCCTGCACGGCCTTGACTGCCCGTTTTGCTGTAGTAAAGGCAGCTGCACATGTCTCATCCCAGTCCCACCTGACGTCCTTTCATACCAACCGGTATAAGGGCTTCAGAATTTGTGCCAAGTGCGGGATAATCACTCTCCAGTAGCCTAGAAGACCCAGAAACTCCTGTAACAATACTACAGTTGTTGGGGTAGGAAAGGCCGGGACTTTATCTATAACTGCTTCTGGTATCACTTTAGTCTTACCGGACCAGATGACCCCCAAGAATTTGACAGACAAACCAGGTCCCTGAACCTTGGTGCTGTTCACAGTCCATCCTTTCTCCTGTAAATGTTGCAGCAGTCTAGGTGCTGTACCTTCCAGATCTGAACGAGAATCAGACATGAGCATGACATCATCAATATAATGGTACAGCTGCACCATTGGAGGTTTCTCCCATGTAGCCAAGTCCTGGGCTACAAGTCCACGATAGATGGTGGGCTGTGGAGGTATCCCTGTGGGAGGATGGTGAAAATCCATTGCTGTCCTTCCCATGTGAAGGCAAACTGTTCCTGACTTTCCTGCTCAATGTCAATGGAAAAGAAGGCATTAGCAAGATCTACCATATAATGATATGTTCCTAGTTCATGGCCGAGGGTATCCATCAAGCCTGCAATAGAGGGGACAGCAGCATGCATAGGGGGTATGACCTTATTCAGTTCTCTGTAATCCACAGTCATACGCCAGGAGCCATCTGGCTTTTTTACTCGCCACACTGGGGAATTGAAAGGGCTATGGGTGGGCTTTATAATACCCACCTTTTCCAGCTCCTGGAGAGTTTCTCCAATCTCTTCATGCCCTCCAGGCAGTTTGTATTGTTTGGTATTAGTCACCCGCCGAGGCACAGGCAAAGCTATGGGCAGGTGCCTAGCATGTCCCCTCGGGACTGCCTTCACCACATGTACTCTCAGTCTGAACTCACCTGCGGTGGTCTGCAACCATAGACCCTGCAGCATATCAATCCCCAAAATATACTCAGGAATAGGAGATATATATACACAGTATACTCTTTTGGGGTTAGATGCCCTATTCCCAAAGGAATTTGGACTTTTTTCACTCTGACAGCCTTCCCCCCGTATCCATCTATGATAGTGGTCGTCCCAGGGAACCACTCAGGGTTACCATGAATCAGTGAACATTCAGCCTAGTGTCCACCAGAGCCAGGACATGTTGTATGTTCACTGGGGACCAATGGATAGCTATTTCAACATGTGGCCTCCGGTCCCTCAGGACAGATACCTCAACCTTCCCCTCAGTCAAACCGTGTTCCCCAATCACCTTCTGGTCTGGGCTCAAGTGAGGTTGGCTTGCTCTTCAGCAGGAAAGTCTTGTAAACACAGGCTGGACTCATGGCTCTGTCTCTGATCTCTGCCTCTTTGGGCTTAATGGCTGGAACTGCTGCTCTGGTTTCAGCTTTGGCATAGTTCTAGTAAGATCCTATTTGGCTTCCCATCTAATTTCCTTCCATCTGCTCCTGCCCATATTAAATCAACCCACATGTGGGTCCTCGTAACCTTCATGGGGCCCTGTAAATTCTTCTTCTGAGTGACATGTCTTATTTGTTTCTGAGTTCTCGTTGCTTCAGCCTCTCCTAAGTCTGCTACTGTACATGTCACCTCGCTTATGGAATGCCCTAACTGAGGGGAAAGAATGGCCACTAGAGACCCAAAGAGGGATGTAGGAGCCATTTGAAGTACAATATTTCCCATCCCAGTAGTGAAAATCTCTTCATCTGGGCCATAATTCTCTGGAGTATAGATGGCATTTCTCATGCCAGCTCTCGTAGCACCTGCTAGAGCTGAGCATATGTCTGCCATCTAACAGGAGAGGATGGTAGATCACCCGGATTGGTCCACACAACACGAAGTGCAGCCATAAGCCAATCAAGGAGGGAGTGACTCCCTGGGGTCTGATGTGCATTTTGTAATCGCTGCCTCAAGGTGGGCTGCTCTGTCAGGGAAGACAGCTTTCCCATCTCTGATCCCAACAGAACAATTCCATCCACCCCTAAGTCCCACAGATGCAGGAGCCAAGCCGCTATTGACTCCGAGGGCTTCTGCCTAAACTCGGAGCCCAAATCCCCCAGCTCAGCCTGAGTATAGGGGCGGACCATAGGGTGCTCCACGACCTGAGGAGGGGGCTGCTCCTCTCCTTGGGGAACCTTCAGCTGCTGGGTCTTTATTTTCTTTACAACTCCTGGGCATGCTTTCAATACAGGAGGGGCCAGTGCCTCTGGCATCACCCCTTCATCCTTCCCCAGTTCCTCCATTTCTGGGGCTGATGGCACCTTTCTCTCCCCTCCCCTGAGTGCCTCCTCTGCTACAACCATTACCTTTTCTACTGTGCCTCACAGCAATGCTAGCTCAGTCTTCAGAAGGTCTCTTACCTTCACCTCAATGCTTTTCAGCTGATGTTCTCATGTCACCGCCACCTGTGCTTCCCTCAGTAGTTCGTCTTTTTCCTTGATGGCCTCTTCTTCCTTCAGAACACCTGGCAGTGCTGCTGTCTCAGTCTGTAAAGAATTGTTTACCTCTCCAGTGGCACCTTGCTGCCAGCATTCTGGTGCTGCCTCATCTTGCATCAATGACATTTCCTTCTTCAGGAATCCACGGAAGTTTGCAGCTTGCATTCTCGTGCCGCCATTTCTTGGGTCTCTTCTGTAGACCTTTTTAAGACTGTGAGAAGCAGCCAACCCACAGTCCCCACTGCCTCACGGGCAGTCTGTTGCTCAAAGGATCTACTTACTATACCAAGGGCCACCTCTACAGCCTCAGGTGTCACCTCCACTTGCCTCCAGTCCTGGGGTGGGGCCCAGTCCTCCAGGAAGCAAGCCACCTCAGACCACATACCCATTGGGGGGACAGTCCACTGTCTCCCCATTCATAGGGGCAGCCCACTGAAGCACCCCTCCCATAAGGGCAGCCTGTCTTTTTCCTTGGTCAGTAGTGAACCCTGCCGACTTTTGCCAATTGTCTTGCCAATGGGTTTCAGCCCCGGACAAGTTCGCTGTGGATTCAATGTGACCAAGGAAATTGACAGCAAAACGTTCTTTGGGGTGAAAGGGTTTATTACCCGGCTTGTTCTCTGGGCAGTAGGTTGAGCACTAGCATCTCTGCCTCCGCCCAGAGCACTGGGCCGAGCTCTCTATATAGCACAGTAATAGCTTATTGCCTAAAGGTGTGGAAGTGGTAGCCTAGCAACAGGCCAGTTACATCATCAGGTGGTTTACGTTCAGTGAGGATCCTGGCCATAGGAACCCCAACTTCTCCACACTGACCTTTTCACCTTCTCTATGCAGCTGGCCAAGGTCACCGTACAGATGGCACCTGTTTATAATCTGACATCTGAAACTCCCTGAGAGGAGAGGGAAAATGGTTTCAAGGAGCGTCATGTACATTCTTGTTAGGATTCAACTTTGATTCTCCCATGGAACACAGTTTTAAGGGAGAATAAGTTCAAATTAACCTCTATATGTATGTAATTATCAGGGAATTTCTTATAATTTGAAAAATTAAGACTTAAAACGAGGAAAATTTTTATGTATTGTAGCGTTCTTGAGGAGCTGGTTTAGCTTGTCCCATTACATGGTGATAAAGCAGCATTTGATAGCAGCAGCCTGTGTGATAAAGTGATTATGGCAACACTGAGAAAGAATCTAATCAGGAAATTGATCTGCAGATTCCAATTCTTTGAGAGCCAACATCAGTCAACATAAATGTCAATAATGAGGTAGTACTGAGAACTGGCTAATTCCTTCAGATGATTCTGGGGTGCAGGGACAGATTCAAGACGTAAATGTGAACAGGAATTGAAGACTGCCACAGTCACTCCGTTGACCAGTAGCAGGCTCTACAGTACTTATGTGGTACATGAATCTGTCTTGGTGTGTGGGCTAAAACTAATCAGAGCAATTGTTAAAGGATTTCCATATTGTAAGGTATATGGTACCAGCACCACGTGGTGCCCTGTAAAAACAGTTGTTAAAGGAGGCAGTAATTACCAGTTAGATTTTGCAGTTTAGGGAGGAAGATAGGAAAGACTTAGTCCTCCTTTTTGTGTCTTTGGGAAGCCATGTCTAGACAGGGCAGTGGCAAAGAAAACTGTCAGTTCACAGAGATGGTTAGGGATAAGTTGTATAAATGTAGAAATCTGAAGTCAGCGTTTGCCGTGTTATATACCTTCATTGATTGTCTGCCCAGGGTTTTTATTAAGAACCAGTCCTCAATTTGGCATCAGATGAGGACCGTGGGTACTAAGAGGACAAATATCAGCATGTGAATGTCAATATCTGGAAACCTGGGAGTGTTCAGGCAGGTGGAGCTGCTAACTAGTCAGGAAGGAATGTCAGGTGAGTGGGAATAGAAATTAGGATGTGAGCAAGGTCAGAGCTCGGCACACTCACACCTGGTGCCATCTTGCTGTCTCATGGAGGGAATCCTCCCACATCGCCTGTCTATATGCAGGAGCACCTTCCAGGACATAGGCAGCCCTCCTGTGCGTACAGGAAGGAAATAAGGAAATAAATGCAAACAGGCAGGAACTTAGAGCAAGCTGCTCCTGGCATTCTGGTTATAAAGCAACAGAATGGATAGAACTGACTTTCCCAGGGAACATGTACCTCCCCTTCCCTTGCTAGTCGTATTCTTTCTGACTGTTGGCCACCCTGCTGTTGACGCTTTCTGGAGTCTTGCAAATTGTCATTATCACTTACATGCTGCCAAAAGGGTGGTTCTTCAGTAGAGGTGATTCTCATATTAGGAGGCTGTTTTAGGACTTGTTTCTAGTTTGCAGTGTCAGGCATACATTTGGCTCTATCACTAGCTGAGGATAGATGGAGCTGGGGGAAATCATGCTACTCTGTTATTGAAAATTACATAAAAATCCAAGTCCACTCTTACCTCAGTAAGCTTAGCAAAGAGAACATAACTAGGTCCTTGTTTGATTATAGGGTGTCTTTCATAATCTAATGATAGTCAGATTAATAATAGCCAGGGCTGATTTCATGGGTGTGGACCTGCACACTCACACAGGGGCATAGGCGGGCCCTGTGCTTGAAGTAACATGTTCTGTCAACATCTGGAAATCCCTAATATCTTTTTTTACAAATGGACCCCTTCACTGGGCCCCCAAAATTATATCACTGGTCCTGAAAATAACTAACATTTATTGATATTTACTATGTCCCAAGCATCTTAACGAATTGAATCCTTAGCATAGTCTTATAAATTCTGAGTTCCTTCTTTTGAACATCAAATCTTCAATAAGCCCCTGTGAGCTAATATTGTTACTGTGATACGTAAAGGAAATGAACACTGAAAAGCTGAAATAACTTCCTCATGTCACACGAAACCAGGATCTGAACCCAACCAGTGTAACACTTGGCAGGGCATGCTCTCCTGCCTCCCTGGTTAGGGATGTAGCAAACAGGAAGGGTAGCTAATTCGTGAGCCCAAACCCAGGATTTACCCTGCTTGTTTAAAAGCTTGTTTTTTTAGTTATAATCATCTTTCTTCTTAATATGTCAGTTAATCAAGGATTTGGATTGATTTGATTATAGTTATTGTTGTGTTTGGTAATACAGTGAACGTGGCCACAGCTGTGGGCCTGGCCTTCACCCTACTGTAGAACTTGATGACACATTGGACTAGATGGTATCTTCAACAGTTGGATTTCTGAGTCAGTGATTCACATTTTACCTAATGACTCTATGCACTCATGTTAGAGGGCATCTTATTTCCTAAGTTTTTGATTAACAGAAAAGTATTTATGAAAAGAAATTTACCATCCCATATAAAACAGCTAAATAGAAAAGTAGAGATTTATATGTAAGAAATGTTTGCAGCCTCTGGAATTATTAATATGGGGCACTCAAGAATAAATATTTATCACAGTCTCAGAAAAAAAAATATTTTCTTTAAAACCAGCTAATTAATAACAAGTATTTAAAGTCAACCCTTAATTTTACAATAATAATTGCTTCTTGGGAATTTGGAGTTTCCCATAGTTTCTCACATTAGTCTAAGAGAGTTTCTTTTCTATATAATGCTCATTTCTTTTTAATAACTATTTATAGCTCCATAACCAATTCCCCTGAAAAATAAGAACTCACTTTTGGTATTCTCTGAGGTTGAAAATGCTGCGTATGATATACAATGAAAGGAAAGCTCAGAGAAAAATTACTTTGCATCTTTTAAGAAAGTTTCCATCACAGCAGTTTATGAAAATTAATAAATCTTTAGGGATTTGAGAAGACAGAATAATTTTAGGATTATAGTAACTGGCAACTGTCTCAGAAGAAAATAGAAAGATTATGCTATTTGTATTTATGCCTCAAAATAGCCATTTAATACTTCACAATTTCCACCCTAGGAGATTAGGAATTGCTCTTACACCTTCTTCTTAGAGCCTGGTTTGCAAATTCATAGTGTTTACTGAACATTCTTGATCAGAGCAAAGTGTGCACGTCTGCAGAGTCTGAAGCAAAAGCAGTGGCAACACGACCTTCTGCCTTGTGGAGAATATGCCTTTATGCTGGATTTTCTGATGCAGTTTTACCTCCCTGATCTGTCATAAAAATGTTTATAATGTCACATCCCCATACTTTCCTCTTGTATGTCACAGTGGAGTCTTTAGTCAATTTGCTGTGGGATTTGCTGGGGAACCCGAGGAGCATTTTGACTTGAAAGGCTGCCGTCATTTCTGTCCCCAGATTCTGTTTTCAGTAACTTCTCCTAATATGCCTGAAAACAGCAACAAAATTCCAAAAAAATGGAATTTAAATATAGAATTTATTTAGCAAATGAGCAGAAAAATAAACATAAATCCACTTGACTTGATAAATCTTACATAATAGCTGAAAACTGCCATTTGCCAAGAAATAATTTAGCTTAGTGTGATGTAGTTTCCAGCTAATCCTTTAATGTCTGTTTTACATATTACCCTTCCCACTGTTAATACTGAACAATATTGTGAGCTAGTAATTTTATGCCCTATATTTCAAATTGCTATTAGGAAGCCACATAAATAACAATTTTCAACTGCTTGTTTATAATACCATCAGGCATTTCCTACCATGGGGTAAAGTAACAGTGGATTCAAAGTGTGGGGATAAAGCTACAGAAAAACTGATGCAAATCTGTGGCAACAAAGCCTATAAAGCAAACCGAAGTCATCAGTCTGGAACTCTGGTGATGCACAACTTAGTATTAACCACCAAGGGAGGAGAGATGATGGGCCTTGGTCAGACATTCAGCTGGAAATTGCATGCACATACCATGTCTTCAGAAATGTTGTAAAATGAATGGGACTGCAGCAACTTGTCCTGTTGGAGCCAGGACCCTGGGCTGTACAATGCCACTGAGCGCACAGCACAAAAGTTGTTTCCATCCACACTCTGGCCCAGTTATGCCCCTGCCAGGAGGTGCTGTGAGGGCGGGTCCCACAGCCTGCGAGGGCCCTGTGCTTATGTCATCTCCCACACTCCAGAGTTTGGGTGTTCTCATCTTTCCTTTAATCATGTAAGGAGGCACCTATCTTATAAATAATTCTATGTGGATTTTTTTCAGTTCTCTGAAACACTGACAAGGCGTTTCTCTCCCTGGGAGATTATCTTCTAGTCCTAAGCAATAATCACTTGGTTGTGATGTTTCCTCATGATAGTTGCAAGAACGGAGCAGAACCTGGGGAAGGTTTCTTGGCTGGAACCTGGATGACACATGAGACCCTTAGGCCTCACAGAAGGAGGATGAGATGTGTCTAACTACTCTGTGTCTTCAGGATTAGCGATTAGAGAGTTCTGGAGTGCGAGTAAAGCCCTCGTGCCCGTCTTCAGGAAGGAGTAGGCTGAGAAGGCAGAGAAGCTGTGTGTGTCCACAACACCTACCAAGGATGCTCCTGGTCTCTTTTTACAGACCTTTCTTTTTTAGACAGAGAAGGGGAATGGAGGCCTACGGGCCGGTTGAGCATCAGGAAAATGGGAGGCCAAAGGATGGAGACAAAGCATGTATTTTGGAGTGAGTGAGGGAGTCAACCGCAGCCCTGCTGCGTACTCACTGTGACTTGCCACAGACAAGTTCCTAATGGTGGAGACCTCTCTCCATCCCCCTCCTGAAGTGGCCTCTGTGGCCTCTCTGAACTTTCTGCAGAAAAATGTCACACTGTCTTTTATCTCCGGACCTTCGTGTGCACTCTGCACAGGAAGGGCCCTTTTTCTCTTCTTGGCTCCTTCAACTGAGTAATTGTTTCTTGTCTGTGAAATCTCGCCTTAGCAATCACGTCCCGGGAAAGGCCATCCCAGAGGCCCCCGCGGAGGACTTCACTGCCCAGGCACAGGATCCCTGGCGGCTCTCCTCTTACACGCACCCTCATGGCAGGGACTGTGTGTGTGCACCCTGCCCAGGATGGCAGAGGAGGAGATGCCCTAACAGGCACCCTGACATCTGTGTCCAGGCTCAGATCCCTGGCTGAGCAATACCTTCCCTCCTCTTGTTCCTCAGTTTTCTCATTTGAAAAATGGGGATCACAGTGGTTTCCACCTCGTTAGGTGATTGTAAGGATTGAATAAGGGAAAGATGAGGGAAGCACTTAGCACGGCACCTGGCATGCAGCAAGTCCTCTGGCGACGTTCTCCTTAGTCTTTTTCTCCTTAGTTTTGTTTTCAGTTGGAGCCAACTTCATGCATACAATTGTGTTTCCCTGGAAAGAATACAGAGTTCTAAGAAGAAAACAGCATCATTAATACCAATAATATTGCCAGCAATAATAATGCTGAAATACTTTAAAAAGTATGTCTTTTAATAAACGAATGAAATCTGTGGGAGTGTAGTTAAGAGAAGGTATCATCTTGTGCTAAAAGGTATTATTTTGTAGTCCACTATCCTTCATCTTGTTGTCTAATTTATATTGTTGTTGTAGTTATTGTTTATGACAAACTATCATTAACCAAATTTAACTGAAGAAATTAAGAGAACAGACTCTACAATCAAACTGCCTGGGATTTAAATACTATTTGTGTGGCTTTAGGCAAGATTTTTAGCTCTGTACCTCAGTTTCTTCACCCATAAAATGGGGATAAGCACATCTTTACTGTGGATTGTGATAAAGACTTAAAAGGATAATATATGTGAAATACATATTTAGTGCTAAAAAGTGCTCAGTGGATGTTCACAGCTATTATTGTTACTGTTGGTGTTGTCATAGTTGTTTGTTTTATTTTCCAGTTTTCCATTATCTGCCTCTAAAGATCCAGGCAGGAAAATTCCCAAGGCAACATAGTTCACTTGATGGGGTGGCCCAAATTATGGGTTTAACAGTGAGACAAAAATAAGCAACTCACCTGGCCAAAGAGACCAATGAGGATATCAGTTCCCTTCCTTTGAGAAAAAACAAGCAGAATGTGGTACAAAGAGTTTGAACTTAAAGGAAGGCAGATCTGAGAGAGAATCTTGCTCTACTGTTACAGGAGAAGCAGGAGGCCCCCGGGCCTCTGCCGCAGAGAGTTCTTGGCTCTGCACGGGATAGAAATCAGCTGCAAGCCAGGTACAGCAGGAGGCAGATTTATTAAGAGGCAGAGGCATAAGTTATAGAGGCAAGTGAAGTGGGCCGCTCCAGAGGCAGAGAAGCCCCTCTCGGGGGGCTTGTTAGCTCTTGTAAGGAAATACAAGGAGTGTGTAAAGTAGAGGTGGAATAGTCACGACTTTCCAGGGAAGATTCTGGTGAGGGTGGACTTTTCCTTATTAGGGCTCCTCTGGGGGAGCTGTCATGACAATCGTAAACTGCCATGGTACCAGCGGGCATGATTTTTACTAAGTCAATGAGATTCAGTGAAGTTGGAGGTCTGTTCTTGGTCAGATCAGTCACCATCTTGGCTCGCTCTGGCTTCAGCCAGTGTCCACCGCCTCCTGTTCATTCATCAGACTAGTTCAGGCCTCTCGTCAGCCTCACCAAGCCACCTCCTACTCCCGTCTCACTACCACTTACTGCAAAATATAGCCTTGTGCTTGGGGCACCTTCCTTAGACTCAGTTACCTTGACTACTTCATCTCTAAATTAAGATAGTAAGGAGGTAATTAAGCAGGAGTTAATTCCTTTCTTCCCACTAAATTATACCTTGGACTCCAGTGACCATCAATGCAGTTTGCAATAGATTGGGTAAAAATAAAAATATGAAGTCAAGTTGTTTGGATTTTTCTCCCCTAATCCCTTTATTTCTGTGAAATTAGAGGGAAATTTTGTTCCCCCACTTATAAAAAGCAAAAAGCTTCAGAAATCCAGGAGACTTAAAAAAAAAACACCTTGATTAAAAATATAAAATGCAGTGTAGGTAGTTTTACAAAACAGCAGGGGCAGTTGGAAAGCACTTACTAAAGTACCTGTTAAAGTAATTAGTGATAAAAATGGAAATTTCAAGGCACTTCTGTATCTCTTAGATCCCAGAATAGTCTCAGGCTGTGCTGAATCATTTCCTCTTTCAGATCAGAGTCAGGGAAGAAGACAGGGAAGCTTCAGAGGGTTTTAGGTTATGCACAGGCAAACGAGTGTGAAGCCCTAACCCCAGTCCTGTTTCCCAGCATTCTGTCACTTTGCTGTTATATGTTAAGTACTTCTGATTCTTGTTTTGGTTTGTTTTGCATAGAGCCCAAGAGATTTGGGAGCTTGAGAGTGAGAACTAAGCCCCTGTTGCCTGAACATTGCTGCACAAAATAGTTATCTTATTCCTATTTAACTGTGTTACCACACTGGCCCTTAACCTCCTCATGCCCCCAATACTCTGCCATGATCTCTTTTGCATATTCTGCGTTAAGAATTCATATGTTATTTTCCCATCTGTGTGTTTGGGTTTCTCACTGATAATTAGAAGGCTCCACTAATGAGCCTCCTTGAGTCTGTTCATGGTTCATAGTCAGGACTCAGTACATAGTAGATGCTTCAAAATGCTTCTTGTTGGACTAATTAGAGTGGACGCTCCCAAGGACAAAGTCTGCTGCCTTCATGCTCACCCATCTTCCTGCCAGTCCTTACCCTGCACGTCCTCAGGGCACTGGTAATGGGATTTTGGAAGATGGGACAGATCTGAGATACTCCGGTCATCAGTCTAAGCTGCAGAGGCCCCAGACAAACTTCCTAGTCACCAAACCAAACTTTCCCTTAGGCAGCTGCCAGATAATCAGGTTGTCATGGTAGCAAGGACCCTGAAGAAGGTTTTGAATATAGCTGTGGAAGAATTGCTTCAAAAGTGTTTTATAACCTTGGATCCCAGAGTAGAAAAGAGGATATAGAACCATGTCCTTTGCAAAGGCACCATCCAGAGCAAAACAGTTTGCACTCAGGGCACCTAAAGATTGATACGCAGGCCAAGTCTAAAGGCTGCCAGGAAAATAATAAGTGCAGCAAAGACCATTGTATATGGCTAAAACAAAAAAGCTATAAAATTTTTAGACTCTTAAGTGAGATCAAATCTTGATAAACATATTTTCTAAAGGGCCTCCAGGAGAACATCTGAAAGACATAGTCTGTGTCTCATCAGCAGGATGACGGAATGCAGATACTGTGTTGTATCTTTGCACCCTAAAATGGAAATAATGGCATAATTAATTAAACATCAGTTTTTATCCAAAAAGATTCTGTCCTAGGCTCAAATTTTTGTAAATCTGAGAAATGACCATTTAATACTCAGTTACGTAATATGCAATTATATAATACTCAGTTTTGTAATAAATTCTTAATGGAACAGAATGAATCCTGTGCGGCGTGAACCAGGGGTCTGCCACAGCATCTCTTGATGGGATTTGGAAGGGCTGATGCATAATCGCATCTCTGAGTATGGCAGAAATGTAAGTAAAATATAAGTCTGGTGTGTGACTGAGGTAAAACTTTGGAGGTTTTTTTTTTTGGAAGATCATTTGGCAAGTAAAGCTTCCAGAGAATCGACTTCAAACTATTTCGGGTAATTTCCTTGAACTTCCTTTCAGAGCCTTATGAATACCTATGAAAACTGCCTTATTAGCCAACCAGAAACAAAGCTCATTCACCTGGTTATGTGTAATTCGGGCTCATATTTAGAACAAGTCTCTGAAACATACACCAAATCCACCACAGATGCTTTCTACCCCTGTTAACAGAGGATATCCAGAAAAGTGAACTCACAGGAAATCATATGAAGTTTGCTACATCAAAAGATGCAGAGGCTGTCATAGTAGCCCACTCCAGACTTGCTTCCCTTGCGGTGGGATTAAAGGGGATGAAAACATGGCCCAGGGCCCGGCTGGGGCTGAGTTGAAGGAGCAGGAATGGGGTTCTAGGAAACTTTCTGGAAGCTGTGAGTTGAGATCAGCTCTGCAATGTGGAGACAGGGCAATTTGAAAACAAAGCTGAGGAAGCAATCAGTTCTTCATTCAAGAAATCAGCCCAGGAGCTAGGCCACTAGATCCTAAACAAGGCCAAGTCCAAACGAGCAACCAGCCAGTACGGCGAGAGCCGCGGTGCCCAGCAAGGGAGCAGGTAGGAGAGGGGAGGGGCAGGCAGGCCGACAGGGCAGACCAGGGCAGCTGTCGGCATTGCGTCTCTTAGGGGAGGGGCTGAAGGGTTAAAGGTACCAGTGGTGACTGGGCAGACTCCAAAAAGCCCCCCCACTCCTCTGCTTCTGAGAGTAGAGACATACCTTCAAATGGGTAGAGCGTATAGTGAATAGAATTCAGAGAAATGTGGTTGGTAAAGGTTTGGCACTAGATCATGTGACAATGACAGGCCTTCTCACTTTACAAACATAACAAGAAATCAAGAATCGTGGACATAGAAGCCATCCCCTTTGACTGAGAGACCTTTTCCTCAAGAGGGAAAAGCCACTCTGGAGAATATAAAACAGGGCCAGGGTAGAATTATCAATCCTGAAGGTATCCACCAAGGTTAAGTAAATCACGGATATTGAAGCAGAGCAGATTAAAATCCCTAATTCCCGTGCACCTTCTGTTTCTGAACCTAAATTGCTTGTGTTGGTGGAGCGCATGAATCTGATATGTGCCATATTCACTCTCATAACTTCTCTTTGTACACGTGTTTGGCTTTTAACAGGGGGGAGAATCAGTGTATGCATGATTTTGGTCATAGATTAATTCTCTCCCCAAATCTGAAGGAAGAGAAGGGAGGGATGGTTAAATGATCCTTTTTTGTACTTCCCTCTTTACATCTCAGACTGAGTCATTAATTTCTGAAACCCTGACATGAAAACATTCACACATTCTTCTCAAATCTTAGGAAGTACATTAGTGAATACAAAAGCTGCCCATCACCCTATTTCACTTGATGGTTTCCAACCTGCTTCCCCATGCTGCCCACATTTCTCAGATAAAGATCTGCTTTTTGCCCTCACCTTGTGCCACTAAATAAGGTCTCAATGTCTTCCTGGCCTCAGCAATCAGTGTCTTAGCCCTAAGATATCATCTCCATACTAAACAAAATCCCAGAGGCAGAATTCTATTAAGTGCAGCAAGCATTCACTGAGTACCTAAAGAAAGGCAGCCCCTGCATGAGGAGAGAAATGGAAAATGGAAAACTGGCCTTCCAGCCAAGCTCCGAAAGCCTCAAGCACACTGTGGCCTCCGGCCTCCGCTGCCACCATCAACTGGAGAGCTGTGGGATCCATCTCCACTCCTCTGAAGGGGTCACTCCACCTCCTTCTGCCAGATACAGGACAGCCAGCTGGTCCTGGGCATGGTCTGTTGAGGGCAGGTTTCTCTGTCTTACAGATTCGTGGGCATAGAAGCCCAGGACTGTGCACAGTTCTGATGGAAGGCAGGGTAATCCACCACATACAGTTGGACCCACTGCGTGTTCTGGGACTGGCAGGTCCCCGAGGCTGAACTTGGTATTTCACAGTGGTATGGGGTGGGTGTTCTGACTGTGGATTGCAATATACCTGAGCTCACCTCACAAAACCCCCTCTCCTGCCCCTGCATAGTGACAGAAAGTCGGCTTTTTCTCTGTGAAACTGAAAGTCCTCAGTGTGAGAGGTCATTTTGGCCTACTGATGTAAACATTATATATCCATGTGTGAAAATGTATATATGATGGTCTATGTTTGTGTGAGAATATCTGTGTGGTTAATGGACAGACTGAGTGGCTATGCTGTGTGCTGCAGAGTACTTATATTACAGGAGGGCTTTATCAGCCATCATTCTCATAGAGCTGATCGTCCTGTTAAGAAAACAGAGCCTGCACACAGGAGCCATTCAGAAATCATACATTTCAGTTAAGGGACCAAAAACTGGGAGTGACATAAGCCTGTGGGCTGGAGATGATGCACAGCCTTATGGGGGGCGGGGGTGGGGCTCATGCAGTCCTGAATAGCAGGCAGATTTTAGGTGAGTGGGCAGGAGGAGCAGGGAGAATGTGCCGTGGACAGATGGACAAAAACATCAGCTGAGAAACGAGAGGCACCCATTCCAGAGACAACGAAGCCAGTGTGGCAGGGAGAGAGGTAGAATGTTACCATCAAAGAAAGCACTTGAGCAAAAAGATCTTATCGATCTCTGGAAATGTGTGAGGATAGGGGTCTCTATTTCTAAGACCAAGTGGAATCTCAGTTACTGAAAGAATGTAATGGTGTGAGGTCAGTTCCAAACTACACTGAATATTCTTGCTACCTCTTATAACTAACCCATTTAAAAAAAAAGAAACTCATGTCTAAGTCTAGGATTCACCCAGATTCACAGATTAAAAGATTTCAAGTTGGAAGTGTTTCAGGAAAGAAATTTTATCCAGTAGGAGACTAACAGTAAACATGAACTATAGATATATATTTGACAGAATTTGCCCTCTAACGAAGCAAGATGGACTTTTTAAAGAGGCTGCAGTGTTTTCCTGTGAGTTATACTCTTTCCTCTTTCTGTCGATAACTTTAAGTGAATTTCCCATGTATCCATTCTACTGGCTTTTCACTGAGACCTGAATTAAGGACAGATAGTGTAACAGCACTAGTTTGAAAACTCATGTACTTGCTCTCTTTTGTGCTTTCACTCTGTCTTTGAAAATATACTTATTATAGTATTATATATTATATATGCATATGTAAATGTGAAAATACAAGACTTTCATAAAAATTCTTCTAAGTGTAACATCTATGGGCCTGTGAGCCCACAAGGTTATTTAGGGACATTACATGAAAAGGAGATATTTATTTACCTACCATTTTCTTGCCTGCTGCCATAACACAGAAGACTGCTTTCCAAGTCAGTTTTTATTTTCCTTACATATATGGAGACTACAGCTGTAAATGCTTCATCTGTACCTCAGCATTTAAGAAGTTACCGACCACCAACCCCCCGTTATGACAGTTAGTTGGTGTAAGGCTTTGTGAATTTCAGCACACCACCTTATTATCCTTTGTGACTGTAGCAATACCTCTGTCTACCTGTGAGTTAAGTTACATAGCCACTTCCATCCCTCTGTGGCAGGCAAGTAACCTGAGACGCAGAAGGTAAAATCACATTCCCAAGATCCAATCAAATGTATACTTCAAACAGGATTGGAACTCCGGCCTCCAGCCCCTCACCCTAGGACCAGTTCTCTTTGCCACTTAGCCTCACCAATTTCAATGGAGGAAACTGACCATTTGAATAAAAACTCCTGAAGCATAACATCATTGGGAGAATGGGTTAATACATATACATATTCATGCAGAGAGCAAAGGATGACATCATGTATTTGATAAGGAGAGAATGCAACCATGAGCCGAATAAGTCAGATATCTAATCTGTAAGGACTCTTCCCCCAAGTCACGTGACATACCACTCAAAATCATCATTTCCTTTCTTGAGTGTCATTCCCTATAACTCCTGGGACTCTTTGCATATTGATAAATGTATTCTTAGGTCTCGGAATGCTATTCTTTTGGCACTTGCTCAATCTTTCAAACCTGTATCTGTGGGTGCAGGGGTGGGATATAAAGAAATCTTTTTTCTTTCTGAACTACAGTAAGCTTCAGTTGGGTATTTATTGAGCATTACACACTCTGACAGGTCCTGGGGACTAAATGACCTTTGCCCCCAGAAAATTCAGATTCTACAGGGAGCTTGAGGTAAGGATTATAAAAATTGGGCAGAAACAACATCCTGGTTCTAATTATCTACTGATGTCTTAGCTGTTTTGGTGAAATTAGAATTTTCAAAATAACAGCTAACCATTATAGGTTGTATTTGGGAGAATGGGTTAATACATATACATGTTCATGCAGAAAGTAAAGGATGATATCACATATTTGATAAGAAGTAAGTGTAACCATAAGCCAAATAAGTCAGATGTCTAACCATAAGGACTCTTCCTTCCCTCAAGTCACATAACATACCACTCATGTGGTATGCCTACTATTTATAAGGTTTAATTTGCACATGTATATATGGAGCCCTGATAAACTACGATAAACTTTTTCAAGTCAGGAGATATGTCATTTCATCTAGAAAATGTCAACTCTTGAGATTTAGCTATCCGAGGCAAGATTTGAAACAAATAACAACTCACCACTAGTCAGTGTTTCTGCTTGTTTTTATCTAGTAAAAGTAACTCCACAAACAGGGTGAGAGAAGCACGAGAAGTGTGAAACAAGGATTCATCTGGTGTGCCACTGATAAGCAGGAGAACTAATTCTTAGCAGAAAAAAATGCCTTCCCCCAGCCCTGCAGACGGGTGCAGCCCAGCCCTGCCTCAGCACTCAGCCTTCAGAAAACATGTTTGCTGAGTGACCAGCTAAGCAAGTGCATAGGGCCCTCGCACAAGTTCAGCCTGAGGAGTCAGATGGGGAGCAGAACAAATGTGCCTCCCTCAGGGGAGTTTGCAGTCCCTGCTGATGACATGGTAGGTCTGCTGGGATGATGACCCGTGGGGCAACCCCTGCCCTCTAGGATGATCCTAACATTAACTACTGGCAGAGGCTCTCAGACCTTTCCCAAATGCACATCAGTATGCAGCCAGGCCTCACTGAGGAAAAAGAAGAGAAAAACTTCAGAGGTGAGGGAGGCATGCTTAGCCACATTATTTACTCACTAGATTCAACTTTTGAGTGTCTGAAGTCACACAAGTTGTAACCAAGACAAACCAGGCTAGAAGCACCATTTTAAAAATATCACCAGCCTAGCAGAAACATTAGACATAAATCGTGAGTTTTATTGTATTTGCAATTAAACAGATCAAATTTAATGTCCACGGAAAAGCCTTAGTAATTAGGATCAAGATTAATATAGTGAAATGTCCCTGGTTTAGCAGGCCTCCCAAGCAAAGCTGAAATAAAGAACTGAGTGTATAACCGAAGAGCATGTGAGTATTAATGCGTAAAATCCTCCAAGTCCCCAGATCCCTGATGCAATTATTTTCTATTCGCATTAATTGTTCCTAACAGATGACATTAATGACTTTGAGTTAAAGTGCGGCCAAGGGAAGATTTCAAAAGCTCTTTAGAAATAAGGCCGCTTTTATAATTATTTGCTTGGATATTAGCCACTGCTCAACATAATAAGGTTAACATGGAGGTGTTTTTTAATATGAATATCAAAAGTTAGTTTTCCAACTAGACAATAAGTGTATTGAGTTATTCACATTTTCCCTGCTTTTATTACCCAACTGCTACTTTTTTTCCCCCTATGACTTATTTTCCAACAGACTGACAGACTGCAAAAGTGTGCTTACTATTTATAAGGCTTAATTTGCACATGGATATATGGAGCCCTGATAAACTAGGATAAACTTTTTCAAGTTCGGAGTTATATCATTTCATCTAGAAATGTCAACTCTTTTGAGATTTAGCTGTCCGAGTTAATATTTTGAAACAAAACAGCAATTAACTCACCAATAGTCAATGTTTCTGCTTGTTTTTATCTAGAAACTTCACTCACGCATCTTCGATCTTTCATCCGGGGATTTGCTCGCAGAGGCGGAAAGCAGCCGAAGTGTGACGCAGTCACGGCCTGGGGCTGAGCTGCATGTGAGTTTCTCTGCTCCCTTCAGAACGCCTATTTAGGTTATTTTCCTTCCATCAAATATGATGTCACAAGTGAACCGTAAAGCGCGGCCTTGAGGCATTGTCAGGCAGCTAAAAATACCTTCCTTTCTTGTGTTCCCTGAAATTCAGTATCATGTCCCTCAGCTGATAAGAGTAAGCAGAAAGTGTCACTCTGGGCAAAAATATCATAAATCTTGGCTTTGTCCCCAAGATACCTTTTTGGATATTGATTACATCTCAAAGTCTCTAAGAAATGGTCAAGGAGCTTTTTATTAAAGCCCACATCCCATATTATTCATCCTTCTTTTATGATATATTATGTATGAACTTTAAAAAATTCATGGGCTGTACATTTTTTTTTCTTTAGCTAGGGTTAGCTTTGTGCTTATTTGGTAAAACTTTAACCAGTCTGGCTTTTAACTCTCATTGACATTAAAAGAAGTAACCTGAAAAACACAAAAGCCAAATAAATATACAATGAAAAAATGTTAGGCCTAAAACAGTGACAGACGAACATTTGTGGATAACTGGCTTCTTATTTTACTGTATAATTTTATCAGCATAGCTAGGTTAGTCCACCTCAGGGATGTAGATTGGAATTAAGTTTCAGTGGAATGCTGTCACTTTAAACATTCATGAAGACCTTTAATGGTGTCCAATCTGTAATGTGGCCTTAAGGTCAGGAATTTTTTAAGTGTGCAGTTTTTATCAAAGAAACTCTTGCCTTCATTCTCTCCCTGTGTCTCTCTCCTTTGTTAAACTACAGTTGTGGATTTTATATCACATTTCTAAGGATTTTAAGGCATATGAGTCACTTTAGGTGCTAATCTAAAATACACAATGAGAAAAATACACTTTGAATAGCACAGAGTCATTAAGATAATGTTGCGATAGAAGCCAATGTACATTTTCTTGGCCGAAAAGAATTTTAATGATCATCATTATCTATTGTTAATTATGACTCTTCCCAGTAGTATGCTTGGTGGTCTGTTTATGTCTAGGAGTTCTGCTTATTGTCACGGGCCTTACATGCTGCTGGAGCATGATGGCTGGGACCTGACATCAGACTGTTGTACTGGCGTGGTGATCTTAGGCAAGATATTAACACATCCATGACCCTGTTTCCCCATCTGAAAAATAGGCATAATGATATTTCTCTTCTATCTCTGAGAAATGTGGTAAGGACTAAATGAGGAAATGTGCATGACACAATACCTCTTACAGTATTGGGGCAATATTGCTGCTTTAGTGCCTGCCTGTTCTTCTTAAATATGTGACACCATGCCAAAGCCACAGAAAGTCATGGGAAGGATGGAGAGTGATGACTGAGAAAGGCATCTACTGGCATGTCTCTCCAGAACTCGCATCAGCAATGCCCGGAAACACAGCGCACCCACCTCTGGCTATTGTTTAACACTGTTTCTGTGTGCAGGGCATCGGACAACATTGGTTTATCAAGAAGTAAATACAGGGTCCCGTCCCCTAGGGAGACTGTGAAATTATGATTTAGTTTAAGAGCCAGGATGCATGTATATTAAAATTTTTTTTATATAATACTAGCAACACCTAGAAATTGCTAAGCATTACTATATGCCAGGGGCTGTTCAAATTCAGTGATCTTATGTAGTAGGTGCTTTCATTCTCTCCATTTACAAAGAAAGAACCTGAGGCATGAAGGGGTTGAGTAATTTTCCCAAGGTAAAAGAGTTAGCAAGTGGAAGGTCCAGGATTTAAGCCCACAAATGGCCTGAGAGTTCAAGCACTCAGCCACCGAGGAGTTATTCACTGCAGTAGATAATCCTACATGATAATCATGTGCTGCTGAAGGAAACTGAGGGAAAAAGAAACTTGCTTTGCAGCCATGATATCAGAGATTCTGGGTCCCTTATTAAATTCAAATGTTAATTGTCAAAGGTGGGGGTAAAGTCAGGAGGAGTTTCCCAGTAAGGAGGATTGGCCCCCTCCTCTTCTCTACCAAGTATTACTCTGTAAGCATGACAACACAGACACACACACCCTCTCCCAGTACACTGGCCCATGGGAGGCTCGGACCATTCCTTTCGTCCTGCTTCACACAGCCCTGGTCAGACTGGGCGATGACACAGCATGCTACCAGGCAAGACACAGAAGAGGTGGCCCTCTGCACTCAAAGCTTCCTCTTGGGCCTTTCTACTCAAAGCCCAGGTCCTGGGCCGGCAGCACTGAAGCATCTGGAAACTTGTTAAAAATACTCCATCTCAGGTCCCACCTAGAATTACTGATTCAGAACTTGCATTTAACAAGATCCTGGACCATTCGTGTACACATTCAAGCGTGACCTAAGACACCTCTGCTTAATTATCCCCAACCCCAACTATCTCCACATGACATTAATGGGTCTTCCCTACCTCCCTGAACTATCTTCTATCACATCTGGGCACCTCAATGTCAAGATCAAGGGAGAAGCAGAGATTTCTTCTCTAGCTTATCTTCTGAGTTCTGATTTCCTGTCATCTTACTCCCGCGTCTATACAGGAGATGCGCACATGGGCAACGACTGGGTAAGAATGCCTCCTTATTAAAAGAGGCCTGGGAATTGAGTTGAGTTGTAAAAATAGATAAATTTTGATAGGTGTCATGGAAAAGGATAGCTGGGAAAGATAGAAAGAAATCGCATACAAGCTTTATTTAGTACCTTGGGAAAAGATAGAATATAAAATAAACTATAACCTAAAGCCGTGCCAAGTGTGAAAAAGGCCATTACAGAAGTTTAGATCTGGGGGGCCTCACAGGACACAGACACAATCTCTCTCTGGATAGTAGACATATCTGTTGGAGCAGAGGTAGTCCTAAATAAAAACCACCACTCTGCTTGCTCAAACAATAAAATACGAGAGAATAGAATGGAAAAAATGGAAGACACACATGTAGGAGTGGGGCATAATGCGCTATTTCTGAAGCTTGTTCAGGACACATTCCAGATGTATGCAATGGCTGAAACTTTAGTGCCAGTTGCTCCTATGCAGTAGGACCATTGGGGTAGGCATCTGTTGAGATACAAATTTGAACTCCCCTTAAGTAAGTTATAGCCAACAATAATCAAGGTCATAAATTAGTAGATACTGGCTCAAGCTGAATTTTTAAGACACGTTTCTCCTCTCAGTAGATGGGGAAATAGAGGAATAAAATGATCACCTAAAAAGACTGTTATACAGCAAAAATGAAATATGGCTAACAAGAAAGGTGCCCGGTTTTGGAAATCTAACATTACTAAGCATTATGGGTATTGATTAGAGAGCAAATTCAGCATGCCCCCTGCACTTGCAGAGGGGTTAGTACGAGCCCCAAGCACTCACGGACAGCGTCGCCTGCCTTCCTCAAGCTGCTGCTTAGTCGCTGTCATTTGGAATCGCACTTAGGAACGGTGATAAGTACTCAGGTACTAGAGGCACCCACAAAGTGCCAATGAATTGCATAAGTAGGAGGCTTTGCCATTCTGCGAGTGACACAAAGACAGATGGTTCCCCATCAGTGAGTTTCTGGGACAAAGCTTTATATAGATAGGAGACAGGAATGAGACTGTAATGGAGACATTCCATCTCGTGATCAGTATGCTAAATTAATTTAGCCTGTCCAGTCCATGGAGCTTCATCTGTTACATTAGGGGCCTATCATGTGGCTTTCAGGATGTACTCGAATATTTACAGCTTTGTCACCTGTGCCTTATCAGACCCACTAGAATTTTAACCACTTGGATCTTCCACGTGGGACTCAGACCTAGGTGATGTTGAGAGTCTTTATCGTTTGGACAGCCAATTAATACGAAAAGTCCTATAATCTTTACAACAAAACCTCAGGATTCCTGAGTCTGGTGTCCCACTGCATCTGGCTTCCTGGGCATTTGATTCCTGACTTAGCGTGATGCTGTCCGAGCCGTGGGGGACCAGCCATAGGAGTGATCTGGTAGAAGTGCCCCACCCTACACATGACGTTAAGGTCCATGGAAGTTAAGTTCTTTCTTTGCTCAGTATCTCATGCCTAGTGGCAGTGTGCAGCCTGAGATCCAGTCATTAGACTCCCAGTCTACTGCTCACACTCTTGAACCCCACGACCAAAGATGCTACTCTTGTCCTCTTCCTTTCGTAGCATTTGAGTCATGGTTTGATATTGGTCTGATTGTTTAAACAGTACTACTGGATGAAATGGGAAGCTATCATTGTGACACTTCTGCCTAATGATGATAGTAGCTCACAATAATCAAACACCTATTGAGGCCAGATACTGGGGAATATGCTTCTTGTCCAGAACCTCATTTGGGCCTTGCAGCAACCCTATACGGTGTAGGCAGTATTATTATTGTTTGCTTTTGAAAAGGGAAATGTAGCTCTGAGGGATTAATTTCCCCTAGCATTTTTGTGAGAGGCAGAACCAAGATTTGAACCCCCTAGTCTGTCTTACCCCAAAGTCTGTGCTTCTAACTATTATGCTATATTCCCTCCTACCTCACCATGATGTTGAGTTAGTACTTGCTCTTTCCCAAGCAAAGCCCTTGCTCAGAGCTGTCCTGCCGTTTTAGGAATGCCAGCCGAATGCAAAATCAGGAACCCCTGCTCTGAAATGCCCCAGCCTGGGGCTTGTCATCCCTGGTGCTCTCTGTCCCCGAACAAGCTTCAGCAGCAGTGAGCTGTCTCTGTCAAGCACCTGCAGTGAGCACTCCAGCGGCTCTTCCTGCACGTGGCATGACGGGAAGAACCTCAGGAAAAGGGTAAGGCCACCTTTCAGGGCATCAGCATCAGTGTGAACCAGAAAGAGGGGTCCTGTCCTCATTGGAAGGTGGGTGGTGGGAGGGAGGGCTACAAAGGAAATGACCATCTGCTGAGTACCTGTTCCCTCGTTCCCCATGCAAGTCTGCAGGGAGATACTACCCTCCCCATCATAGGGATGAGGAAACTGGTTCCAGAAGGTTGTTACTTTCCAGAAGTCATGCAGCAAGTGAGGAGCGGACTGATGACTTGGCCCCAAATGACTTGGACATCCTGGGAAGGAGCTTGGGAGAGGAACACACTTCCCTTCTGAGCTTTGGTGGAGCCCACTGAGTTCACAGATTTATATCAGGTTGGAACCTGGAGCTCCGCCCTGGTGGACCTGACCGCGCTCAGAACAACTCAGATATTTCCAGTTAGTTTCATGGACCTTCTCTTTGCCTGGGGAGACAGTGATACCAACTGAGAATAAGCCTGAGCAAGGCCTCTTATCAAGCCACTCCAGACTGAGCATCCCATGAGAATACAAGGAAAAAATATTTTTTTTTCCTAAAGAACAGAGAGGGTGCACAGAATGAATGTTTTGAAAGTGTCATTAGTTTTGTAGGAATTCACCACTCAAAAATAACAGGTTTTTTTTGGTCCCCTGTCCTCAGTTCTGTAGTCTCATAAACTACTGAGTGACTATACACTGGAGGGCAGAATTGATAGAGAGAGAAAATACTGTGGTAGATGCCAGGGAACATGGCTTCAGTTAAGGGAGGTATGTCCCTCCTTAGATGCCTGGAGTTCCTATCCTGGGTTTTGTAAAAAAACTCCCACTGCTAGAATGACTCACATCTGCAAAGTGGGCTCACACCACTGAAGATTCCTTTGTGCTTTGAACAAGCATCTTTGCACTTTGGTGTAAGTCAAGTGTTTGGAGTAGCTGATTTTATAATTTCCTAATGTTGAAGAAAAGCAAAGAGTATATGAGAATGGAAACCCCAAATCAGATTATTTAGAGACCATTTTTCTATCATTCATATAAATTTAACTTATGATTTTGGAATCACAGAAACTAGGAAAATTCTATAACTGCCAGAAAATATTGGTGAGAGGGCAGCTTTGTCATACTCTGCACAGAAACTCAGAAAAAGATTTAAAGCTTGAATTTAGAGCTTATTCCCTTCAGCTCAGACTTCTACTGCAAAGTGTGGAGTCTGGTACATTATCAAAATTGTTCCTTCTAAGCACATATTCAGAGCTCTGAATCCTGACTGCTAGGGGCCTGGCTCAGAACAGACTGGGAAGATGGTCAGCGATATTCCCTCTGTGTGAATACCACTGGCCCCCAGAACCCCTTGCTCAGCAATTTTCGGTCTCAGGCCTCTTTTCTCTTTCCCTCACAGACCCCCTTCTCCCCCTTTCTATTTTTTTTTTTTTAGGTGGGAGGATGGCTAAAATTCTTTCAATTACAACAATCCTTGATCTTCTAGAGAAATCTCTCCCTGAAAGAGGAGAAATAAGGGTCTTAAATGCACCATACACATTCAGGTGGCCACCATCTGGAGGTTCAGTACAGTCTGTCTCAGCATGAGACATGCTGAGAGAACGAGCATGCCTGTCACATCCCACAGAGAAAGGCCCAGTTCTCAAGGACCTGGCAAAGTAGGCCCAGTCCCATAAAGACATTTTAAATCTTTATTATTTAAGGAACTTCTATAGTTGCTACCATGTTTCAGGTACTCATTTAGTATTAACTTACATAATAAACTCATATAATACAAATTCAAATGTGCAAATATTAACTTACATTATATATATATATATATATATACATACACATTGTATATTACAGTATTAGCTTACATTACATATATGTATTTATATATGCATACATATATACCTACACTACCGATGGCTCTTTGATGGCTCACAAGTCTTTTTTTTTAATATTGTTTTGTGTAGAAAGAGAAAGGAAGCCTGTATGAAATGTGTTATCCTGCCCTACATGGGTGATCACTCAGCACCACACCCCTTTGTGAGCACTTCACAAGTATGACCTCATTTCATGCTCATGGTGGTCTATTTAAATAGGTCCACCTATTCCCCACATTTAACAGATGAGGAAACAGGTTCTGAGACACTAAGTAACTAGCCTGAGATCTCATAGCTAGTCAGTGACAGAGCTGGGCAGTTGGTTCTAAAAACTTAATTCTTATCCATTATACTATGTTGTCCTTGTTGAATCAGCCTAAAACTTGGAGGATTGTTAATTGTTCCATTGGATGGATTTGTTCCCATTAAGACCAATAATGTCCTTTAAAAAAATTGTGTAAAACTGTTATTCACTCAAGACACAGAAAAGGACTGTGGACATGAAACCCATGCTCCTACCTTACGAGCTGCATCTTTCAGCCAACTCCACTGCTTCCCAGAACAACTAACTCTCTTGCAGCTTTTCCCAGCAAAGAATAAAGCTGCCTGTGGAAATGCCAGCACCTATCCTCCTATAGGGGATTCATGCTTTTTTTTTTTCAAGTTTCAAGATTGTTCCAAACTTTTCTCAAGTTATTAAATACCATAGCCTCCTGTGGAAACTGACAGAAGAATGTGGCTAATCTCACAGGGCAGAGAGCTTGTGCCCTAGTTGCTTTGTGGCCACCAGCCCTGGGAGGTGTCAAACTGCGGCATAGGCAGGCTCTGGAGAAGCAAAGGGCTGTGGGTGGGCCGGGGCTGAGCACATCTTCCATAGACTGAGCAAATCTGCCTTTTTCAAGCTCTTGCAGGATACTTTTGCCTGGCTTCTTTTCTTTACTGTTAACATGACTGTCAGGATAGTGGAAATTCTTAGAAACCCAAGCTGTGGCAGCCTGCTTTTGGTCTATAATACCGAGACATACTATGGGATTTCTTTGGATTTCCAAAGGAGTTTTTTAAAGATGCAGCGGAAAAGGCTGGTTAAGGGGAAGCATCAACAAATAGCATCTATCCCCAGCAACTTCTGGCCCTGGAGAATTTTCTAAAGAAAATATATAATTTGACTTAAAAAAATAAGCATGTAACAAAAAATAAACAATATATGTTGTTGATAGCAAGAGCAATTTTTATGAAAATGTGTGAGATGTAAAGCAAATGTTCACAGCTTACTAAGGACCAAGATTCCAATGGAAGTTTCTGACACTTTTACAACCTCTGCATATTAGCATATGGTTGGTGTTCAGAGTTATGGGGTGGGGGTCCAGCTGGTGCAGAGATGCACACGGGAGCTACCCTCTTAGCCAAGATCGGCACAGAGCACACATCTGAAACCACCAGATTCACTCTGATGCTCTTTACCATTAATCATATTTTTTATAAGTCATGAAGTCAGCCCTCAAATACCACCAATATCCCTGAGCGCTGGTTTGTGATTGAACTCTGCAATTTCCATTTAAGAGCAGAGTGTGGGGATAACCTATGATCTCTGTGATGACACTGACCAGTGCAGGGGGGATAAGAGAGGCTAAGCTTGACTCTAGCAAGTCGACTCTAGCAAGTATAGTATTGTGATTAGGCATGCAGGCTGTAGAGGCATTCTGCCCAGGTTCAAATTTCTATACTGCCACTTTGTCATAGAACTAATTCATAGAAAGAGTCCAAGAAACCCGAGTTCAAAGCTTTGCTGCAACTCTTTCTTCACTGTGTGCTCCCCACAGACGACTCATGCTGAAGTTTCCTCCCTAGAACAATAGGACTGATAAGGTCTCCCTCCTGGTGTGTGGAAATTAAACAAAGCACTGTGTAAGCGGCTGGTACACAACAGATGCTCAGTAATGTTTAACTCTTCCCCTCTGCCATTCCATTTCTTGTTAGCAATACAATGAAAAATATGGATGTCTGTGCAGAATGCAGTATTTTTTTCTATGTCATTTCTGGGTCACTTCTCCAAAGCTAGTGCTTGGGGAAGTTTGAAGGATAGGAAATCAACCTTTCTTAGTCAGTAGGTGAATGATTTCTGTGGGGCTGTAACAGCAAATACCCAGACGCTGTATGTATAGAGATGTATTCCTCAGATATTCACTGCCTGTCCAGTAAAGTCATGAAGTCACAGGACTATCAAATGTTAGCATGGAAGGAACCACAAAGACATGGAACAACTTCCTTTCCCAGTTACCCCCTTCCACCTCACGTACACAGGGCACAATGAGGCCCTGTTGTCTTCTGACTGTTCCCTAAGTGTACCTTGAGCATATCTTCCCAATTTAGCTCTTTGCCGTCCCATTTCTTGGAAATCAGCTTCCCCATATTTAAACTAAGACAGACCTATCCTTCACTTAAGGGCTTTTCCAAACAGAGAGAGGTGTGGTCTCCCTCTGGACTTCCCCAGGACCTCCTACATTTGCCCTTCGCATTTGCTCTCATTTTGTGCCAAGTCTCCTCTTCCCTGCTGGGCTGCATACTCCTTGAGGGCAGGGTCCTATCTTCTATTAATTTATATCACATGCTACTTAGCTCAGACCCTGACAAAGTAGAGATTTGCTGCATCATTAATGAAACAATTCACACTAATTAATATATGCATTTATAGGTAAATACTTAACCACTAGAACAAAGTAAGTTCAGTGATGGGCTTTTCTTTTTATATATTTGTGACCCACATGGTTCAGTCATTTCTGATGTCTACTTTTCTTTCCTAGCAATCATCACAAAACTGGGATAAGAGGCTAAGTATTGATTCTTCGCTCCCAAGTGGCTTTGCTAGTCCTACAGATGAACTACCTCCATCTCGTGTCAAGGAAAGCCACATTTTGGAAGGACTAAGAAAGCTCCAGAAGCGAAAAGTGTTACTGGAACCCCCATCAGTGATAACCAAATGGGGTTATAAAGATTGCATGAACTCAAACGAAGGAATATATTCTCCAGGAATTAAGAGTAGCAGCCTCAAGGAGCGTTCCCCCCACAGACCCCCTGGGGCCAACCGCGAGGGGCCCCGCAAGGCGTTTGTGTGTGGCGCAGATTCCCACGATGCTGAGGAGGACTCCTCCTCCTTAGCATTCCTCCAAGTGGTTCCAAACCAGGGCTGCAGGCTGCACAGCTGTAAATTAACCCACAGTGTTTCTGACAGTCTGTTTGGCTGGGATCTGAATGGAAAACACCTTTCCGAAGGTACATCTTCAGTTTACCCCAGGGAGAGGCCTGAAAAGCTGACCCGTTGTGCCAGCAGCTGTCCTGTGGGGACGAAGCTGTGCCCAAGTGTGCACGTGCCTCAGGCGCAGAGAGAGAGTGATCCATGCAGCCAGGGCCACCGGGCTCTTGGTCTGCAGCTGTCCGACACCGAGGATGACACCCTCGATGAGCTGCACATAGACAGCAGTGATGGGAAAAGCCCTTCAGACTTGTCCCTGACCGCTGACACCGACAAATCCGTGGAGAATCTGGACCACCTCACAGGATCTGGAAAATCTGACAAAGAGAGAAAACAAGTGCCCATCCCCGTAGAGAGCAGGCCAAAGACGTTCAGTTTCATTAAGCAGCAAAGAGTTGTAAAAAGGACTTCTTCAGAAGAATGTATTACTGTAATATTTGACGCGGAGGATGGCGAGCCCATTGAGTTCAGCTCTCACCAGGCAGGTGTTCTCACTGTTACCAGAGACGACATTTCCATCAGTCAGGCCCCTGCTGGACCCAAGGCAGAACACGCTGAACTTTCACCTCAGGGAATTCCTCATTTACAGCCAAGAGCTGCTGCAAGAAACTATGCTTTCTTAAAAACACCTGAAGAGAAAACTGAGAACATTCCAAGAGGCGATGTAGGTAATGCGGCTGCAGCCTCCGCTGCATTTTTCAGCCCCAGTACCGTCACACAAAATACTCAGCGGCAAAGGTTGGCCCGACCAACACACAGTATGCCATGCCAGAGTGACTCTAGGTCTTCGGTGTCCATGGGTATGTATCCGAAGCAAAGCCTGACAAAAATACCTGCCAGGGGCAAGTCTTCACCTCAGAAATCAAAACTCATGCAGGCTGAAAGCACCACAAGAGTCCCTTCATCTGGCCCAGTGACTCTTGAAAAATCACCCACCTCAGCTCCCAGTAAACTCTTACAGGCCAAGAAGATTGAGGGCCTGGAACCCCTCGCTGATTTACAGCCAGATTCACACATTCCAAAACACCCCACCCAACCTCCTCACAGCTCCAAAATGTCCAGCAGAAGGGACTGGGCCCAGTGCTCCAAGAGTCCAGGTCCTGTGTCACAGCCACTGTCAAGGCCCCTCACTGAGCCTGGTGACAATGAAGAGCCCCCCACCAGGGATAAACGCTGTGATGCTGGGCCGGAGGCTGGTGTGGGGTCGCCTTCCCACCCACCCCATCCGGCCAGGTCCGTCTCCCTACTCAGGCCCAGTGATGACTGTTTGCCACCACCTGCCAAGCCTGAAGCCAGGGTCCCCAGCGAAACAGCAAGGACTGTATTCAAATCCCCGCCTCTGAAAGGATCCTCTGGTCCTATTATTTCTTCTAATCTGACCGTGACGGAAGTGCCAGGGAAGAAACCGTCAATGGCCTTCAAAAAGCCTATCTTCACTCACCCTCTGCCTTCCACAGAAACAGGGATTCAAACCAGATGTTCTGCCCACACGCCCTCCAGCTCATTTACCGTGATGGCTCCGGGGCCCCCGAAGGTCTCTCCAAAGAGAGGTGTCGCCAAAACCCCACCTCACCAAACACTTGGGGCCACACACACGGACCCAGAGTTACGGACCCCTAAGAGCTGCCCTGCAGCCCAGGAGCCCCTGGAAACATTGTCCTCCAGAAGTGTAGGCCCGGGGAGACAAGGACAGCTGAAGGACAGCATCTCCACATCGCCTAGGCCCTCCGTGTTGGGGCTCAGTGAGTCACCGCCAGCTCAGGGAAACAGTCCCTCTTCATCACCAGCCTCCAGAAGCCGCCGCAGCCCCCATGGCTGTCTGCATGCTCACGAGAAAGGCCTGACAGCTCGCCTCCCGGCTGCGCTCAGAGTTCTCACAAAGTCTCCCCAGTTGCTCAGGAAAAGTTCCACAGTGCCAGGGAAACATGAAAAAGACAGTCTAAATGAAGCCTCCAGAAGCTCTGTGGCTGTGCGCACGTGTCCGCCCGAGGACTCTGGGGATGCAGCAAGCCCGGGGACCCCCGCGGGTGAAAGCAGTGGGGCTCCACTGGGGCCACAAGCACAAGACGGTTTGGCCGGAGGGCTTCTGGAAGCTGCCGTCCCAGAGGCGCTGGAAAATGGGGCTGCTGCTGGAAAAGATGGGCTAGAAAACAGGTCTGTGAAAAGATCCCTTTCCTCCAGCAAGCCACACCCAAAACCAGCTCTGGGCATGAACGGAGCCAAAGCCCGCAGCCAGAGTTTTAGCGCTCGCTCAGGAGACAAGCCCCCAACTCCGCCCGTGGAAGGGCCGGGCAAAGTCCGGACTCAGATTATCACCACCACTGCCGAGAGAGGCAGCTCCCTCACCCGGCAGAGCTCCTCCACAGAAGGCTCTCCTCACAAGACCCCTGCGGCCCCCGACAGCCCGCCCAGAGCCGGGAGGCCCCTGGTGCATCCCTCCTCCAGGCAAAGCCCCCTGGGGAGCACAGACAGCCCCAGCAGCCAGCACGGGAGCCCATGCAAGCTGCTTTGGGGGATCCCTCCCAGATCCGCAGGGCCCCTCGCCCCTGCTGGAGTGGAAGACCAGCAGGCCTGCCCTCAGGGAGGAGGCCCTCGTGGGGCTGTCCCTGCGGAACCAGGCAGCGACCACTGCAGATGCCCACCCACCCCAGCAGACTGCCCACAAGCTCTGCAAAGTCCAGGGAGGACACAGCGTGCAAGCAATGCTGAAACAAGCAGAACTCCCAAGCTAGAAACTTCTGGGAGGTATCCAGATAATTCCACAACCAGGACTGGTGCTGTGAGCCCAGAAGCTCCCCTCTCACCCACAATTGAAGAAAAGGTCATGTTGTGCATTCAGGAAAATGTGGAAAAGGGCCAAGTGCAAACAAAGTCCACGTCTGTGGAGGCAAAGCCGAAGCCCGGGCCTTCCTTTGCCAGCTGGTTTGGTTTTAGGCGGAGCAGACTTCCAGCTCTCAGTAGCAGGAAAATGGATGTTTCCAAAGTGGAAAGGAAAGATGCAAAAGGTTTGGGGTTTGGAAACAAACAGCTAAAATCAGAGAGAAAAAAAGAGAGAAAGAATCCCGCACTACAGTTGGAGATAGAAAATGGGCTTCGCAGGGACTCCGAGGTGGCAGGTAGCCCAGGTAGTGGTTTGCAAAGCAAAAATCATCTGAAAACACCACTGGACATTTACCACCAAATGACATTCGAACCGCGAAGCAGACCCAGCCCTGTTATGGGCTCAACGAAAGATACCTTTTTAACAGAGCTTCTGAACAGGTAACACATTGGCAAAGTGGGTGGCAGTGTTGAGGGGTGTCCCCCGCCACCTGTCCACAAGGAGACTTGTTTGCTTCCTGCATATTAAATTCCAGTCAAGCATGGTTTTCATACAAGCAGAAATTCATAGTAGCAGTTTTTAATACATTAGCCAGAATTTAAACAATGAAATAAAAGTTAGCAATAAAATGATAATTTAGACCATGTTACTTTGTTAACCAAACCAATGGTCTTTGAAATTAAAGAATGGTAAATTTTATCAAGGTTGATAGAAATTCCACCTACACTGGGAACCATGAATGTACCCACGTGGCATGAAATGGAAGAAAATTACACATACGTTTCAAAGTATGCCAGTCTCATTGATTGTACCAAGTGAACATATACTGAGGAACTTTCCAGAAGTAATTACATTTCCTGCCGATCTTAAGCCAGAACTGTGTTTAGCAATCACTCTTCGGTGGTTTTTATTTTGCACCCACCTATCCCCATCTCTCAAGTGTTCATAAAGTTAAAAGAAATTATTGCATTATCAAATTTAAATTGACACACTACTGGAGTATCAGAGGAAGATTTGATAGAGGCCAGTTGAGAAACATTATCACAAAGATTTAAAAACAAAGGGATACAGGAAGGTTACTTTAAACATTAGAGGATTGGGGAAAATAGAGCGATTGGGGAAGGACAATGTAATTTATCAGAGGAATCACTTTCTACTTGCAGAGTTGATAAGAAAGCAGTTCACCAGACAGAAAATGGATCAGATAGTGTTACCTGCAGGAGTGTGTTAAAGGGCAGCTCCCAGGGCTCCGGTCATACCTGCAGCTCTACCAGCCCTCAAGGAAACCACAAGAAAAACATCAAAACTAAAGCTGATCTGGAAACACCAAAAGGTTCACTGGTAAGTGCTCCACCATCTGGTTAGAAGGTGTTAGGCTTTGAGACTGGCTGGTAGGGTTCTTTCTACCTTTGCTGATGAAAATATGTGAGCCGGAGATTGGGGGGCAAGGGGGTGCATTGAGAAAGTTAGAGAAAAGAGAGAAACTCTGGTGACCACTATAGCAGAGAGAGAGAGGGCAGCTGCATTGCGAATGGGCGTGGCTCCCTCCAGGGAGGTTGCTTTTTTAGCCCTCTTTTTCAGGACGACTGTGTAATCACAGTGCAGGTAAATGATGCGCAAACGACACTGTTGGTATCATCTTCAAATTACACTCTTGTGCTGGAAATCTGTTTTGATGATTGTTTCCATCATTTCCAGCAACATAAAAAGGAATGAACATGATTATAGAAAATACTAAGTACTGAACAATTTAAGAGAGTATTGGCTATTTTGATGATTTGATTTAAGCATTTTTCATTTTTGCTGCAAGCTGTAAGTACCAGTTCATCCTTTCAAGACAGAAGGTGTTAAGACTAAGAAATCCTTTTGGGAACTTGATGCATTATCATTTTAGTCTTTTAATTATGAAGTCCAGAAGTCAGGGGGTAATTTCCTTTAAAAAAATTAATAAAAGGGCATTTTTATATTTCCCCTTTATATGCTGGTTTTGAGTAATATTTATGTTTTAAAATCACCTGAAATTGCGCTTAGTCTCCTTACATCTTTTCTGTTCATGCATAATTCATTTGGTGATGTTCATTGTTCTTTCGTGTAGGTTTTAAAGCACTTACTCTATAGGACATACTACTGTTCCCTCAGGAAAAACCTGAATATGAAGTAATTATACTTTTTTTTCCTGAAGATGTTCAAGAGTAGAAGAGATTTGAAAGATGTTCATTGTCAGTTATTAATTATTAGTTTAACTACTTTTTGATGTTTAGAGTTCCTTAGAGTTTCATGGGCATACTTTAATTTGAGACAATGCACACTGTTTTTTTCAAATAGTTCTTGAATCTGAAGAGCCATAAGTTATTTTTTTTTAAGTCTCTGAACTCTTACGCAGACTATGTTCTTTGCAAAAGTTTTTTTTTTTTCTTTTTCCCCCATTTTTGCTCTTGGCTTCCATGGTATCCTCCCTTCTTTGAAAACACAGAGGTCCCTGTTTTATAAAACCACAAATTACAAGCATATCTAAGGCTGCCCTTGTAGTGTCACTGAAAAGAAAGAGAGAAAATGAACGTGTGGAAATGTGCAATATGCCGGAAATTCAATCCAACTGATCTAAAACTTTGATATCCCGGCAGAGCCGCTTATCCAGAGGCACCCAATTTAGCTATGCCCCATTTAATATGGTTCTGACAGCTAAGGGTATATCTTCACTGTACAGAAGTACCAAAAAAAACAAAAAACAAAGAGACCCTCTGTTTGGCTTTTGCAATTTCATTCTTACTTCCTTACTACTTCCCGACGCTACAGGAACTGGCCCTGCTTTTCCTCTCTTGTCTGCAGCCTTCTCAGTGCAGTCATAAGTATTCTTTGGCCCTTCCAGAATATATGCAAGAAATGCTCTTTATTATTTTCTGTGAAGTACAAAGATTCCCATACCATCCCAAATATACATAATCAATAGGGATATACTGATTTTTCTATTAGCTGCAAGAGCAAATTAGTCATACTGGGAAGCTTTTCCATATGGAGGAATATTATTAACCTGGATAGTTGACCAGGGAGTCTTTTTTTTTTTAATGTAAAATGCAGTATTTTTTTGTTTCATCTCCATAATCATCAACATGGATTGGGATAAAATTAGTAATTTCAGAAAAGGCATTGCCATAGACTCTTTGGGACTAGTACAAGAATAGCAGAGAAAACTTATTTATTATATGTTATCAGCCTATATAGGAAGGAAATTAGATGAAAAATAAAATATATTCTAATACCATAGCACATTGATGTGAATACCCATGAACCTTTTAAAATTAAGGGATTTTTCCCATACAAGGGTTTAAGGTAAATTTGCTATCTGCTTATTTTAAAGTGTGTTGCAACAAATTATTCTTACAGTAGCTGTTTTGGATGTAAATAATAGCTGTGCATAATGCATTACACATCACACTTTTTTGTGAATGAAATCACTGTTCAAAACCTTAAACCACCACCCTTGCCCTTTACACACTAAGGCTATATTTAGTTATGAGTGTTCTAAGGCATTTTAATTATTTTAATCTATGATGATAATAGATTATTTTTGTACCTTATAACAAATCCATTTATGTAGCAGACCTCCACTTAGTTCACTAGCAACTGCATCTCCATTTCCAGGGTTGCTAGACATATTCTTAAATATGTGTAAAAGTCCCATTAATTCTTTGCTGAATTAAAATATTTTTCTCTTTTCAGAGCCTTAATTAGAGGCTTATATCCCCATTTATGGCATCATTTACCAACCACTTAGCTCTAATTTTTGTGTAATTTAGACAGGGCTCTATTACTTTGTACTTTTATTTAAATTATATAAAATCATTATAAGAGGGGAAAAGTCATCCCCAGGAAAAATTGCATCAATATTAGGTAAATAACTCAGAAAGAAATGCACTCTACTTCCCACATGTTATAGGCCCTTCCTCCCTATGGATTTAAATAATTTTTCTGAAATGAGAAGTCTCAGAGGAAGACAGTTCCAGGCTTCAATTTAACTATCACTGTACAAAAAAAAAAATTGTTAACAAAATTAACAAGACCGTATACCTTCATCATACACTGGAAAGGGAGGCCATGCTAATATGGGTATTTTAATTTAAATTATGAGTATTCTATTTACCCAGTGTCTTCACCACAGTCTGAAGAAAGATCACATATGCTAATAAAAAAGCATCAAAGGCTATTCCACTAAAATGGTGTGGGTGATGAAGGAGTACAAAATAGTACAATAATTATACAAACTGTTATACTAAGTTCTGGAAAATGTTGTAATTTCAACATCCTTAATTGAACAGTTCTGTTCTAAATGCCATTTTGATGCTAATAAAAAGCATGCATATTTTGTCCTCCCGCAAAGTTTTTTAAATGACTAACTTTTCCAAAGGTAATGCTTTCTGGAGTTTTTCTTCCAAAGATCACTTCCTGTTTCGCTTAGGTTCATTGTGTTCCTTTTCAATAAACTTTGACATTAAATGTTCTTTTCTTTGGAAGCAATTCATGTTAGGATGATTCAGAGAAGAAATATATGCAGAATCCCAAATGAAGGATGTCTCCAAATGTTGGGCTTAATTCTGAAATTATGCGTATGTGTACGTACATGTCAGTGGTAAATTATTTTCTCCCTTTTCTTCCTGTGTCCTTTGTAAGCTCACTTTTCCCTGCCTTTTCTAATGGTAAGGTTAATTGAATGTAATGGGTACCATGACATTTAATGGGTACCTGTAATAGACCGACATTTGGTAGCGCTCTTGACTTACCACTGCAGATCCCAAAAGATGCCTAAGAGTTGGAGGTGCACCGCTGACAACGCCTGAAGTGCCAACAGTAAACTGAAACCAAAACTAGCCCCTATTACTGCCAGGGAGTCACCTGCTACTTCTTACCAAAGGGGACATTACTGACATTGATCCAAAGCTGCTCCTGACAGAGCAATGGCTGAGAAAATTCTCAGGCTCTAACCACCATCCCTTTCTGAGCCAAACTTCTTTGTCCTATGACCACTCTTGTCTTTGAAGTGCTTCACCACATGAAGGCTGTCCCTGGTGTGCCTAGCCTGTACCCCCAGGAAGGTTCCATTCCCACATCCTCTCACCAGCACCCAGCCATTGTGTGATGAGGGTGAAAATTAATTTTAATTCCAGCCTATGAAAAACATAATTAGCTAGGGGAATCTGCTGCCAGAATAAATGATGCCCCTCATTTCCATAGGCAAATGGAGTTTTTTAATTACTCACCACTTTGCATTGAAATCTATTTGTATGGGTAATTAGAGCTGCCAGCATGCCGTTCTATGACACTCCCCCATTTTCCATTCCTTTGCTGATTCTTCATCCATCCCTTCAAATTCAAAATCTCCTCTCATGGGTCCAGGAGGGTCCAGGAGAGTCCCGGAGAGCTGAAAGAACTAGGGGCCTTGTCTGCAAGCCCAGTGCCTCTGATGAATCCCCAGAGGCCATGTGTAGCATTTGCTGTTAAGCACGTAAAGCCCTAGAAAAGTTCTGACAGGGAGCTGACAAGTAACCTATAATATGATACTTGGAGAAGGGTGGTGGTTAAGCTCCATAGATGGCCTAGGGAACAGATGCAGAGAAGATACACATATGTGTGTATACATACAAAAATGTTGCTACTGTTAAATAAAGATATAGGTCCTGTATACTTGGAATACTGCCTACATATCTAACTGCCAAACACCAACAAAGGTACAGTAGTTCTTGGGACAGTCTGGAAAGAATGGTTGCAGCAATATGGCACACTTTGAAAAACTGAATTACATCAATAAATAGGGGTCAGGAATGCCCACTCTAAATATGAAATCTTTTGTGACCTTGAATAGATCACTCTGAGTCTCTTTTCTTTTATCTGGAAGGTGGGAAGTTTGTTCTAAGTTATTGGATTCTTTGGTTTAGAATCTCTTAGGCTGATGGAGATGGTGATTCACCCACATTCCAGCAGGTTAGCAGGGCACCCTTTTAAGTTTAAACATTTACAAAAACCTAAAGGAAATGCTATTTTGCATAACGGGCGGGGGGGGGGGCATTTGAACATGTCAAAAGAACTGATATGGGCTGAAAATATAAATTGATTTCCTTGATGTTTCTGTCGATGAGGATAGAAGGTCCTTGTTCCGTTATCAATAGAAAGTCAGGTGCCTGAGGGTGCTTTCCTCAGCTGGGTCTTCTGGTTGCCTTGTTGCAAACAGATTACTGAGCCGGGTGAACCTTAGGAGGCAAATAAGTACACATGAGCCTTGCTGATGCTCATGGCGCTTTTCCTCCCTTCCACCTGTAAATGTGCACTACTAGAAGACCTTGTTGAGAAGCCTTTCTCCCCCATTCCCTCACTTTCTTCCTTGGGAAGCACTAACAAACAGGGAAGCACCTGCAGAGCTGGTGGGGAAGGAAAGTGATGAAGCCTGGCCTCTGGATATTCAAGTTTAACAATCTCAAGCTATCTACATAACCTCTTGAGTGTGCCACCTTCTGGCTATCAGCAGGTACAGATTAAGCAGCAATTACATTCTAATGTTGGGACTGCACTCATAAAATGTAAATAACTGGTCTTCTATTAAACATGAAAAACAGGAGGTAAAAACTAGAAAGCTAAATCTAGCTCAAGGCCAGTATGCAACCACATGATTTACATTGTGAGTATAAACCAAAGGTTTCTTGGCATTCATCTGGAGCCACTGGGCAAACCCATCAACAGCCCCTAATGTATGTGCTAATAAGCAGAATGCCATGACATTCATTGCACCGTTCACATTATTACCAATGGCTGCCCAGGTGACTGGCTGGGATGTACTTTAAAAGAGCTATTTAGGGTCATTCTCCCAAAGGCCACAAGCTGTCTTGATATGGAGGCTGAGTCTACACTGGCATAGTCAAATGGAAATTTGACAACAAAAGTCCCTCGAATGAACACAGATCAGAAGCCAGATTTGCTGCGTTTGAATCCGGGCTCCACCCCTTGGGCAGTTGCTGTCTGTTTCTTCAGGGGCCATCTCTAGAAGCAGGCTAACAGTAGCACCTGCCTCCAGGAGACTGGTGTGAGCACCATGAGTTCCTAGGTGTGACGAGTTTAAGCAACGCCCACTCCCTAACATTTCAGTGTTTCTTCTTTTAAATTGTTATCAGTGACATCACTGATGGTACTGTTATTACTGCTGCTACTAGACTGGGAAGGAGGGGATGGGCTTAGCTCATGGTGCCACTTGCAATATGTTTAAGGAAACTTGCTAGATCTTAAAATTGTCATTCATAGAATACTGTGACTTTATTAGAGTCTCTCTATGGGTGCCACACTGTTCAGCATTTGGATGCTCCAGCTGAAATATAAGGGGAATGTTTTTGACATGAAAAATCTATATAAATATGCCACTGCTCTAGTTCACTAAATACACATCATAGTCACCTCATGTTTCATATCGAAAGAACAACAACAACAAAAATCATTTACTTAGAGAGTTACATTTTTGGAAAGGGTCAGGAGATCAAAGTGTATTTCTTTATATCAAAATAACTTGTGGTAGAAGTCACTGTCTCAGGAGGAATTATATTTCCTTAGACCTTAATTCTTCCTAACAGCTCTGTTACCGATTTTATTAAGTATTAAAAACCAAAGCTGTGATCTCCAAAATTATGCAGAATTAGGTACCCTGTAAATCCTCACTTTCAAAGCTGGGGTTGTATTTCTGAAAAATATGCTTTTTTAATTAAAACTTGTAATAAAGTGAGGAAAAGTAGAATGAAGAAAATATATATGTATATGTATACACACACACACACACACATGGCACATGTTTGTTACAGAATGTATACCATTATTCTGAATATTGCAAACAATCTATTTAGCATAGTAAATAAGAACTTACAGTGTTTCTTATTGCTACAGATGAAAGAGGCTAATGAAAACCTGCAAGACGATGAAGAAGATACAGTTGCAGATTCCACATTTCAGAGCCACATCATAGGTAAAAATTCATGTCTTCATACATGTTTAACTGAGATATTTTCTAAATAGGACCTTCTTTTAGACACGGTGTATCCCTGAAGAGCATTTCTTATGGCCCCCTCTGTCAGGACTGGGTCTTAACCTCTCATACATGATTATCTTTATTTTCTTAGACATTGGAAGCTACCACATAGTAAGTGAGTCAAAGCAGAACCTATGAAGAAAACATAGGTGTTTGCAAAGGAATGCCAGGCAGATTGATGAGAAGTAAGTACTTGTCAATATAAAATGAACATGATACTGAGTGTAAATAATTTCTCTCTGAGGAGGTCAACTTTGAATGGATCTAGGTTCTATAATTGTCTCAGGAAGCACTTTGTGCAACCACTGTTGGTGAGAAATGTTGGGGGGTGGCTTTCTTAAATTGAGTGTTTCTTCTAATTGAATATGTTTTACACATAGAATGAAGTAGATTAGGTAGATATAGCTTACAAAAATCTTGAACTCATTTTCTTCATCATTTCTGTCAGAACCCTGATTATAAAGAGTCCTGTCTCTGAACTAAGTTTGGCTTGCAGGCTATTTCTTAAAACTGTTCATAAGCCTAGATTGAAGGAACTCAGGTTCCCAGCACAAAGGGACTTTGCTGACCTGTTTCCGGCAGCTGGGAGGCAGCTGGTGGTGGAGTAGCTGTCTGTGACTGTAATCCTTGTCAGGAGATAGAAGAGGTGAAAACTTTAAGAGCTCTGGGCCCCCTTGCACACTTGCATAATTAGCTGTTCCCCAGGCTCTAAGAATAGCTGTGAATACTGCTTATTTAGATTTATACAGGATATCGAGGCATGATGGAATCAGTTCTTCAAATCACATGTGACTGTAGTCGATGATACTGAATACCATGATCTAGAGCATGACAGTCCCACAGATTTCTGATTCCTGGTATAATCAGTACCTACTGCTCTTGTCCTTACACTGGAGGCACCTTAACCTACGAACTCCAGTACTTCACGCTCTCGGCACCGCACCGGTACCCTTCGTAGCTCCTTTTCTAGGCATACCCAGCAGTCTTCCGCACACTGTAATTTGTAATTTATCTCAGAGAGTTCTCGTACCCCCACAGCTTAATGAGACTGGCACACCACTATTATTCTTTTCATTTGTAATTGGGAATACAAAAATCTTAACAAACAGCTGAATGAGTGCAGTCTGAATGAGATTATCATTCCCAAAAGACATCCTGTGTTATAGTTGTCATCGTAAAATGCTTAAACTGGTATCAGTTCTGTGTAGTTAGCCAATATTCAAGTTAAATATTGTTTAACAACCTTCAGGCGTGACACTATGTAAAGCCTCACTGAGTCATCATTTTTTCATAATGAGGATTCCTGGGCCTGTAAAATAACAGAGTTAGACGCTTTATATCAGAATATTTTTCAAGGAAGTACAATAATCTTAAGTGCTTTCTAATAACCTAAAAATTCTTTAGAACTGCATTGTTCAGCATGATAGCCCGTAGCCACATGTGATTTCAGATTCAATTTAAATTAAGTAAAACTACACTATGTAAAATTAAAAATTCCATTCCTCAATTGCACTAACCACATTCAAGTACTCAGTGGCCACATATCCTCAACGCTATGTATGGACATTTCCATCATCACACCAAGTCCTGTTGGCAGGCTCTGCTTTGCATTACTCTCATGGAAGTAAATTTGGGCCATGTTCTCACAGAGAGCTGACTTGAGCTTAACACAACTGGAACCTCATCTCCGGAAACCAGTGGAGAACTACGAGAAGGCTCCAAGTAACGACAGCGGTGACAAAGCTGCATCGCCCTTGCTGGAGCAAAGGGTCATTTACTCACCCTGTGTGCGGACCAGTCTGAAGGCAGGCATGAGAGAGGTGCAGCAGCTCAACAGTGTTATCAGAAGCCCTGGCTCTTTGTTCTCATGCTTGTTGCTTCTGGTTGCAGATTGATTCCTGCCACTCTCGGCAACCAATCTACATCCCGAAACACAAAACATAAGGGAAAGTGAAAGCTCCTTCACTGTCCCCCTACAGACTCCGGAGGCCTTATGTGTCATCTGTCATCAGTGAGGACCCAATCATAAAACCAATGCTAGCTGCAGACGATGCTGGGAAAACCATTATGTTGCTTTCCAGCCTCAGTTGCACAAGGTAGCAGGGAGAATGGGGCTGAGAGTGTTCCCTGGGTTAGCCAATCAGGAAGACCACCACAGAAACTTTTAAAATGTTCATCCATTTCAAGACTAAATGAGACTCAACAAGCCAAACTGCCAAACTGTTACTTACTTTTATTCCACCAGAAGAAGTGAGAATATATTTTTAGCACTCCGATAATCCCAATGTTCTTCATTTTATCTAGACTTAAGTACTGTCACATATCCTTGTGATATTTTATAACCATGAAGTATTTCTAATCACAGCAGCTGAGCAAATCTAAATATATTCCTCTTCTAACCAAATACCTGCTAATGTCTTTAACAATAAAGAGTAATCAGGAAATTTGTGAATCTGAATGTTTGCATTTCTGTAGTTAAGGATAAGGGTGTTCTTGGTTTAATCACAGTGTTATGAATTAATTACAAGACAAGAAGATATTGATAACTAAATCTGCTCTACATTGATATCCAAGATTCATGAATTACGTAAAATAATAATAGTTTTTTTCTTTAAAATTGCCCCAGTAAGTTTCAGACTTCTATGTTAATAAGGAACAAGCAAATGAGTAGCTTAGCCTTCTAGAAGGATTAATACAAATGCTCACAAGCACCACATTTCTAATTGTTCTTTCCTGCTATTTCCTGCTAATAGTTTCACCTTACATATCATACCTATTATCCAATAGGATTAAATGATCAGTAGGAATTCAAATAACATTGTCTCGTATTAAAAATGTCGGCCAGTGATAGCATCAAAAATAACCTCCTAAGTGGAAGCAAGAGACTGGGACATTCCTGAAAAGAAGAGAAATATCTTTTGGGGAGTTTGAGGAAAAAGCCAAGCAGAATTAAATAATATCCAAAAAAATCAGAGATGCATGGTAGACTCTTGGGAAGTGAAGGATACACGTTAGTTGAAGAAAATGTTTTCTCTTCCCCAAGGGCTGGGTGTACTCCTAGTCTCTTCTGGAGGGAGACACAGCGTGTGGCCTGGCCCTGAGGTCTGGCTTTCTGTGGCTAAGCTCTGCGAAGTTGTCCTGGGGCTCTCCACCACCTCAGGAATTGCCTCTGCTGTCCTCCTCCTATTCCTCCCCAAACTGGCCTAAGCCAGCAGCTAGTCTGTTACTTATGCAGGAGGATCAAAGCTATTCATTAAGAGCTCCTTTTGACTTACTTAAGGGACCACACACCAGTTGATTGTCGTTGTTCCTGGGCGTTTCAGTTCCTCATTCCTTGTTCTCCTAGATTGAGCTGGCTCATCGGGTAACCCAGCTACTGTCAGTGGAGTAATACATAGGTCAGGCCGGTACTTTTTCAGGTCATATATCTGCATTTTAACAAGGACTTAAGAAAAGCGTTACCTCTACTGAAGAGGAAGTCTTGGGAGCTGAAGTTTCAGGCATTTGTATCACCAGTTTGAACAAATTAAGAGGGCGAGAAGGGAAGGATAGTAATCGACCAAGTTCAGACGGTGAATAGCACAAGAACCAGTGTGGTGGGATGGGGAGGAGGGAGGAAGAGTTATTTTATCATATAACCCTGACCTTTGAGAAGTGGCCTACCTGCAGGCAGAGAGGTGAGACAAAGCTGTGACGAGCCAAGCAGAAAAGATGTGGGTCACCAGTTCCAAGGGCCATTTTCCCTCTAAAATGCATAGACCTTGTTCTTGCAACCTTTTCTCATCTAATCATAAAGCATCTAATCCACGGGAGTAATGTGCCCAGCCTGGGCTTTGGTAGAGGCCGAAGGCATTAACGAGTCATGGAATACATTGTTATTGTCAGGGAATCTGTGCACCAGATCCCAGGGAAATCAGCAAATGCAGCAGCTTCTTTATGCAGCAGAGTAGAGAAAGCCTAGCGCGGTGTCAGGAACAGAGCGTCAAGCCTGATGCGGCTCTGGTTCTTTAGGAGAGAAGTAGAAGGTCTCACAGATTCCTGAACAAAGTACTTCAGTTACATGGAAAGCAAGAACCTAGAAGCTTCTCTCATCTTAATGGAAGGAATTCTGGAACCTACTTTATTGTATTAAAGCCCTAATGTAATATGGTCAGCAGTTGTTATCCATACATGAGTTATACAGTTTGAATTATCCAGACCATTATTCTCAAATCCAAGTTAGTTAATAATTAACTAATCATTAATACCAGTAGGATTAATTTCAAATTGGGAATGAAAGAAACCCCAAAGTTCAGTGGTTAAATAAGAATAGAAATTTCTTTGTGGCACACGTAACAGTCCAGAGGGAAGTGGTCCAGGCTGGCAGGACAATGCCAGGCTGCTCCTGTGTTGTCCCTCTCCTTCATACAGTCTCCATTCCCAGGCTCACCTCATGGGCCAAGATTGATGCCAAAACACCATTCCTTTGGTCTGCTTTCCAGCCAGTGGGAGGGAGGAAGGGATGAGGAAGGGTATGGTTCATCCCCTTAAGAACACTTCCCAGCATTCAACCCATCCCTTCTGCTAATGGTCCATTGGCAAGGACTTAGTCCCACAGGATGGGAAATATTATTTCATACAGGATGTTATTTATCTAGCAAGAAAACAAAGGAGGTTCTCAACTCTGGAAGAAAGGGAGAATGGACAGTAAAGGACGTGAAGCAATCTCAGCCTGCTGCCCTCCCCCTACCAAGGTTATCTCCTTGGTAGAACACAAACAAATGTTCACTGTCGTTTAAGAAAGCCATAGGAAAATATATTACAGACTTGTTGGGAGAGATATAATTAATTTCAATGACCTAGGCTTAGTTTCTGTTTTGCATGCTCTGTATTCCCACTACTCTCTATTTGCACAGTTAACCTTGAGAAGTTTTTTGAGAAAATGAATTGAACTCAGATTAGTTTCCCACCACCGTATTTATGAATAATATATAATTGGTTGCCCACAAAGTACATAGAGGCTCAAATAAATCTTCTGTGGAATACAATGCATGTAGAATTTTCCCTTCTCTAAAATTAAAACTAATAGGGCACCAGGGCTTCCAGTACTGTAGCTGCCAATCAGTTAAAGTCCTTGATAATTGTCTGTCTTATTTCAAGAATATTACTAATTATCCCCACTGAGAAAATTTGAAAAAAATATAGAAACTTAATGTACAGAGAATGACAATCATATTAAAAATAAAATTAAAGCATATTTCAGAAAGTTGAGCAGACTTTCACAGTGTTTTGGGTGAAAGGCTATTTGAGTCAAATGTCACATTTTGAACAGTGTGCTGGCATATTTAGGCTTAATTGTAGAAAGAGTGAGCTATTATTGATGATCAAAACAAGATGTGAGTGGGAAGTACAAATGTTCTCAATAACAACTTTGATAGATAATGTTCTGTCGTCTACTAACAGACTGGCACTGAACAGAAAACTGCTTAGATAATAATGCCTATGGATGAGGAATAAGATGGAGTCATTTTACATAATTTGGTTCTCATATTAAGACTTCCCAGGATGACGATATTTCTGTACTTCCAAACATACAAAATGACATCTAAAGAGGTACTATAGAGTACTAGCTTTGGCAAGGAAATCTCCAGTGTGGCTGCACTGCTTTCACTCATTTATAACTGCAAGTAACAAACTCCAAAGGGAGAGCTTTGCATCTGGCATTCTGAAATATAAATTCCACCTGTCGTGAAGATAGACTCATGGAAACAGGACCATGTGGTTCCTCTGACCAAGGTCTGCAAATAGCAATGTTAATTTCCACCCATTGAGTATCCACAATGTAGCAAGCCCTGCACTTGGAGCATTACATGTCATCCTCCTTGTTGCTCATTTCTTTGGAACTGGTTCTCTGTTTTTGTTAGTCTGTCAGCTTGGTTCTTGTGCCAGATAGTCATGAGGTAAGGCTCTGATGGAGATTCTGTATTTGGGAGCCCACTAAATCCTAGTCTGTGACTCCTCTGTTCCTCCGTTTTTACCCTGGAAAGAAAGAGCATTATAGATGTAAAGAGTTGAAAGCATGGCCTCATTACTCCTATAAAACATTTGCTCCTATAGATTGCACCAGGGATTTGAGTTCTGTTTAGTTCAACAAGCCTACATTGAGCATCTCCTACAAGCCACACCCTTCGTTAGATGCTGGAGATATGGAAATCATAAGACACAGTACCTGCGCTCTGTAAACTTCAGTCTAATAGGGAGACAGAAGCAAACAGATAATTCTGATACAGTGTGATCACAGATAAGTTAGAGGCATGTTCTGCATACACATGAGTGCACAGAGCTGGGTGTGGAGCCCAGCTTTGGTGAAGCTGAGAGTGTTGGTTTTCACCCACAAGGATAAGACAAGATAAGTAACATGGTGAAGTTTAAGAGCATCTGCCATTTATACCGGTGGTTCCCAAACTTTGCTTCACATCAGAATCCCTTGGGAAGCCTCTAAAATTGCTGATGCCTGGGTCTCCCCATAACACCTCATAAGAATTAAATCACATGGTTTAGGCATGGGCGCCAAGAATAAGTATTTTTTAAAGATGCCCAGTTGATTCCAATACAAAGCAAAGTTTGGGAACCATTGTTCTAAGGCATAGGATTTCCTCAGCAAAGAGGAGAGAGATGTCCTTCAACGCAAGGGACAGCAGAGCAGAGTCCTCGAGGTAAGAATGGGGCGCCCTGTGGGTGAGGGGAGTCACTGACAGGCCAGCTTGGCCAGAGTAGAAGCTAAATTTTGAGGAAAAGGTATGTACAGACAGAGTTTGTTTTGTAGGATGGGAACAGATGAAGACCTTGAAAGCCAAGGTTGGATGTATGAACTTTATCCTACAGGCAATACACAAACAGTGAGGACTTTTAAAATAAGACCAGCATGAGAAGTGGTTGTCCAGTCACTATGATGTTCACATTTAGATTTTTAATATAAAAACACATTGTCATTTTCTCTCTTTAGCCTGGGACCAACTAAATGAGCTAGTCACCATACCGTTTCCTCACGGGTGGTGTGCTGTGATGAATCCAGAAATATTTAAAAGTTTCCAAAGAGCTTCCTGCCCCAGAAGACCTCTGCCTGCAGCCTATTAGAGTGCATCTGAATTTCCAACCCATTAGTAACTCCTTTAGTTAAAGGTCCTCAAGTTGCCTGTTATGTAATATACCTGGTCTCAGAAAGGGGACACACTGAGTACCACTGCCTGCTACATGCAGTGTGTCCATTGGGTCAGCGCCAGCAGGACTCTAAAGGAAAGAGTGGTGAGGCCAGTGCATTCTCCTGCCAGGGAACTGAGAAGCCCAAGAAGGGATGGTTTAACATTTAGGAAAGAGGAGGGTGGTGGCTTCAGATGGGGAGCTCAGCTTCCAGGAGCAGAGGCAGGACGCACGGAGCTTTGGGGGGGGGGGGTGGCATAAATTAACCCAGGTGCCAGAAGGGGAAAGAGCCCACTGAACAGGTAATGGGTGGGCACATTATGTACATTTGCCTTTGTTCCCACTTTATCCCAAGGTCTGTTGCTATATAGTACAAGGTCGGGAAATCTGAAATAGCTATCCAAAGACTTCTTTTTTGTACAGTTCCTTCAATTTCTTAAAAGGCAACTAATTTACTTAAAAATAAATATAAGAAAGTGTGTGACTTACAGGGGTGCAGTAAGGAATAGGTGGGGGTCAAAACAAAGTCAAACAGCAAGAGTACTTCAGCCCCTGAACCAGAAAGCAGCCCCATGTGACAGAAAATTCTGAAGGAAGATGATGACATATATTATGCTAATATCTACTCTTTATTAAGAGTTTTCTATATGCTGGGCACTGGCCAAAGTGTTTTATGTATGTTGCCTTGTTTTATCCTCACATTGACCCTGCAAGTCAGGGGCTGTGGTCACCCTTTGAGATGAGGAAATGGATATCCTGAAAGCTTATGTACTTTGCTCGACAATATGGCTAATGTGGGTTAGAGCCAGCATCCAAACCCAGCTTAGTCCATACTTGTGAAGCAAAGTTAAATAACACCCCCAAGAATGCTAGATGATGACTAGGTACTTTTCTTGGTCACCTTGTAGGTACCAGAGACCAAGGGTCCCTTTAGTAGATTGACCAGGAGCTGCGATTCACATAAGCTGCTGGGTCCATGAGTGAGACAGGCTGCACTTGACATGAACATGCATGTCTTATATGAGTGATGGGAGTTTTGAGGAATGGAGAGAATACAGCCCATCCTAGGGGAGCGGCTACTTCTCAGTTCCAATTGTCACCATAGAATAAGCTTGGCCCTATCTAGCCAAGGCTTTCCATTTTTCACCAGAGCCAAAAAAATCTAGATTTTTCTGTGACATATGATACACTTAACAAGTGGGCACAGTTTTAAAAATGAATCTTCAGAGACTTCCTTTTATCTGGAAGTATTTCAAATTAGAATTTCAAAATCCTGTCACAGAATGCCACATCTAAAAGTATAGAATAGAATGTAAATATATACATATTATTTTTAGATGCATGGTTGCGTTGCAGACAAAGAATTCATCAGAGGTTGGGGAGAGCAAGAAAGCTTGAATCCATAGGATTCAGAGTAGTATAGCAGCATTTGCCCAAGGGATATTTGTTTATCTCTGGTGACCTAGAACTGGGGTGACCGACTGTCCTAGTATATGCCTGGGACAGTCTTGTGTTAGCATTGAAAATCCTGCCTCCTAGGAAACCCCTTAGACCTGGATGAACTGAGACAGTTCCTCACCCAACGTGGAGCCTGGTCTTCAGGCGCTAAACTGTTGACATATGAAAGTCTAGGACCTGAGCAGGGTGAGATGTAAGATCAAAAACATCCCTTCCCCACCCAGCATAAAGCTGGACTTTATTAAAAAAGAGCAACGGTGACAAACCCACTCTGCTGAGGAAGGCTGTGGAGATGAGCTTCTCACTCAGCCTCAACTCAGTCTTAACTCTAGCTTGAAAGAAAAAGTGTTTTTAAAATATCCCCTCTGAAGATTCTGAATCATTAGCTCACACTCATGTGGATCAGGGAATTAATTCACTCTGTCTTTGTTTCCTTAAACCCCAGCTTGAAATTTTTATATGGTCCAAATTATGCTTTTAAATACTCCAGATGAACTGGGAAAGGGAACAGATGAAGCAAGAATGGCAGAACATTAATGTTTTTGAGGCTGGGCAGTGGGTATATGAGGATACATTACAGTGCTTGAGAATATTTTAAATGTATCATAATGAAAAGTTTTTTTTTTTAATGCAGACTCAGATTAATAATACTCCCAGGAATCTGGCAGAACCCAGCTCAGATCCTCTCTCAAGTCACCCCTCTAAACTTTACATACATAAAAATTCTAAGGAAAGTAAACTCATAATAGAAAATTACTAAAAATATGAGGGGGGAAATGACTTTGTTAGTGAGTGTCAGAAAAAACAAACTATTGAATGCAAAGACTGCAAACTTGAGAATTAGCCAATAAAGAATATAAAATAAAGATACTGAATGTCCTTAAGCAAAAATGGAAATGAAAGTTAATGAAGGAACAAACAAGCAGTCAAATTTCAAAAAAAAGGACATAACAGAACTTCAAAAAATATTATAAGTTATTAGGTACTGTTTATCACCACTGAAGAGAGAATTACTGAACTGGAAAATAGAATTTAAAAAATTACAGAAAAGGTGTCAAAGAGAACTAAAGCAATAAATAATATGAATGAGAGGTTAAAATACAGCAAGTAAAAGGTGATAAAATCCACATACATCTATTTGTAGCTCCTAAAGGAGAGAATAGAATGAACAAGGTAAAAACAATATTTAAAGAGTTAATGTCCGAGAAATTTGCAGAATTGAAGAAAATAACCAACTCTCAGATTCAGGAAGCAAAATTAGTTCCAAGCGAGATAAATAAAAGGAAGTCGACACTTAAGGATAGTGATTTTTATTTCCTTTGATTATATACCTATACACGGGGTTGGGGGATCATATGATAGTTCTATTTAGAAATAAAATCATTATTTCAAAAAGATAGCTCCACCACATGTTCGCTGCAGCATTATTTACGATAGCCAAGATATGGGAACAACTCAAGTGTGTGTCAACAGGTGATGAATAAAGAAATTGTTCACTTTTATTTGTATAGTCTTACCATTCTGTCCCTCAGTTTCACTCTTTATACAGATAGAATCATATTGTAAGTATTTACTACATTCGGCTTTTTTCAATCAATATTGTTCTTGCAATGAATCTATGATGGTACATGTAGCTCCCGTTCACTACTGTTCACTGCTGTTTAGTATTCCATAGCATATATATAGTTCAAATTATATTTTTCCTAACAACTGTTGGTGAACATTTGGGTTGTTTTCCATTTTCACTGTTATGACAGCATTGCTGTGGTCTCTGTGGTATATATTCCCTGATAGTACTTGCCAGGGGTTTTTCTAGGGCAATGCCATACCAACTTTTTTGACTAGTATCCACAGTAATAAATTTTATATCATAAACCAATACACCTCTATATGTGTATCTATACATAAATGTAGTCAAAATGCACATTTAATACAAAAACAAAAATACACAGAAAATTAAGGAGTAACATGAAATTTAACAGTGACGATGCCTTATGGAGGGGTAGCAGCAGAAAGATTTAATCAGAGAGGGGCTCAAGTGTGGCTTAACAACACTGTTTAGATGTTAAGTTCAATTGTGGATTTTTTTAATGATGCTAATGATTTAAATGTAATTGTAATTTACACTCTTGTGGGTATATACAGTCTGTACACAATTGTATACTATCTGTGGGCTGCATTCTTCCAAAACAAAACATTGTGTTTCCCTTCTGATCTATGCCATACATCCCCACCCTCTTCCTGCCTACTTTGACCAGCTCATTAGTGTCTCCAGAAGAGAGGGCCGCAAGAGAAGAGAGAGAGAAAAAGAAAGGGGCACAGCTCTGACCACCAAATAAAAGTAGCCACGATCAATTCTGGAGCGCATCAGTTATCAGAGGAGCAAGTTAGAAACAGAGGTTGTGGGAAACCCTTGAATTTTAATTCCTGTATGTTCCACGTGGCCGCTGACAATGCTGCATTGACCTGACACTGTGGATGGGCTGAACTGTCCATGCTTTGAGTGCTGTTAAGGCCAGCAGCTCTTCTTATGCCTGAAAGCAGTAAAAATTGGTGACTGAGAAGCAGCAGTGATTAGAAAGAAATAAAAACCCTTGCCAGAGAAAAGCTTGTAACCTTTCAGAAGCCCAAAATCAAGCTTGGAAAGCATCGTGCCTACTGTCAGAACTCAATTATACATACCTAATGAAAAATTACCTCTGTTCAGGTGATCTACACACTCGGTCCACAGGGGTTCCCAATGATGTCCTGCACATTTGAGGAAATACCTGAGCTTGAGAGAGGTGTCAAGTGCTAGAATGACAGATCAGGTTAGGGCTCAGGCAAAGTGTGGAGATTGACTGGTGTGATGAAATATTTGACTGAGGGAAAAAAAAGGATGATGGTAGTCTTGGGAACAGGGTGCCCTTAACTTGAACGAATTCTTATTCAAGAGGTCTGCTAGAGAAAAAGAGAATGGAATGAAGAGAAAGGAAAACATCTCAGTAAAACTATTACCACATGAAGCTGATCTGGTCACTTTTTAATAAGTCATAGGCATGCAACCAGGGCTCAATTGCATTACAAGAGAAACCCTCATTTTAGAAAATGGTAGTGTCTGAAAAAATAATTTACCAATGTCACTTAATTTCTTTCATCAGCCCATTGATGGAATTTGAGAAGAGTCATTTAGCAATCATCTAATCAGTTGTACAGTGCCTCTCTACTCATTTTGCACACGATCAGATGATATATGCTTTATCTTTGCTTTGCTACCCCGGTGCAGCTAAAAACTTTTCAGAAAGCAGGGAGAACAACCTGAGAGGTTACCAGGTTATGAAACATTGTAACAGCCAAGCCAGTAACATTGAATCAACTTCCAATATGTTTCTTATGTGGCTAAGCTAAAACCTGTACTCTGGAGATGTTGTTGTTTGATTATAAAAGCAGGAGGAATTTGAAGAGAGACTTTCATGCCACCTTGATAAACAGTCTCTGCCTGAAACTCGATTGTGTCAACTCCCAAATGGAAGGGAAATATGCTTTAAGATGACTTTCTGCCCATTTGAAACTCAGCCATGTGTTCTCCCTTGAGAGCACATTTGGAAGGAATCCTATGTGTATAAGAGCACATTTGGAGTAGGTGTCAGCTGCTTCCAAATGAGTGGATTGCTTTTCCAAAGATGGTATTTCCCCTCACCACTGACCTGCCCATCAAAATGTTTTCCTGGTGTCAAAAGTATTTGTGTATAATTCCACTTTAAAAACAGGAGGTCTCTTTCCTACGTAACTCATTGTTTAAAAAACAAAAGTGCTTCTCTTAGGCTGGGTTAAAATTGAATCTGGTTTTTAAAAAGAGAAAAGTGATGAGGAGGCAGTATACTGAGGAAGTGAATGGGGTGGAGGTCCCAGGTCCAGTTTTGGATTTTACGACTTAGTGCAAAAAGCTGCATTTCTCTGGTTCCTCAGTCATAAGATGGAGGACTTACTCTAGATATTCTAATATGTTCTTTTCTGGCCCAAACTTCTCACACTCTGAGGGAGTGGGGTAGTGGGCATACCAGAACTTCAAAATGCCTGTCCGTGTCAAGTTCTCAGATTCCCATGAGTCTGTGGAAAGATAGGAGTTTCAACACAGGATGTGAGTAAGCTAAAAAAGGTGTAAAGCTTATCGAGAGATTTTTGGGCAGGACTTAGACATTGTCCATAGTGTAATGTCACCACCGTGTGTCTGCTTGGAGTTGTGCATTTTTCAGTGCTTCTCCTGACCCCTCAACAGTCTCCCAGCCTGGGGTTTGCAGTCGCCTAGGCCTACGCTCCAGGTCCCCTTTGCCACCTAACAGAGCTACAGTCCTAAGTAAGCTTCTGAACCTCTCTAAGCCTCCATTTCCTCACCTGCCAAAGGGAGATAGATAATAGCAAGACCTGCTTTGAAGTACTGTTCAGAGCATTTAGTGGAGCTTCTGCATGTGAGTGATTGACACCATGTCAGGTGCAAGCTCGAGCTCACTGTTGGTCTTCATTGTTGTTGCGGCTATTAAGAAGGGTATGCGCGAAGTATAGGAAGCTATGGATTTCATCTTTCCGTCTTTTTTCTTTTAAGTTATACTCGCAGCCATGATTTATTACAGTGAAAGGATGTAAAGCAAAACCGGCAAAGGAACAGGTGCAGGGGGTGATGTCAGGGGATGATCGGGCTTCCGAGACTTCTCTTCCAGTAGAGGCACAGGGCGCCCTGAACGCCCGCAGCAACACCTGGGAAACGGGATCTACCTGAGAAGCTCATTGCAGACCTCAGAGCCCAGGGCTTTTCCTGGGGGCTGCTCACACAGGCCCCATTTTGCTTAGCACTTAGGAAAATTCCAGATTCCCAGAAGGAACATAAGGGAAGCAGGCATTCAGTATAAATCACATGGTTTGCAGGAGCAATCCAGGCCCAGTGGGCCACTCTCATCACTTAGGTGGTGGGAACCCTCTCAAAATCCAGGTTTCCAGGTGCCAGTGAAGGGCCCCCTGGAAGCATGCCTTCCTAAGGGAGAACATTCTCAGGCCTGCTACGGTAACTTGTTTTATGCATGATCACTCACCTTGGCCATTGTCCAGATCATCTTTACAGCAAACTATTATCGGTAGGACTCCGTACAGCAGCGTGAGACTAAACTGTACTGTTGACTTAAGTTCTCTTTCTGGGTTCTCAACCACAAGCTGCTGACAGGACTCATGTTGTAGACTAACATGCCTTAAGGATGAAAAGATTTGGTCTTAGGAGTTCCCAGCCGTAAGTCTCACACTTGGAGAGGAAGTTCTAAGATGGTTCTCTGTTTCTCCAGCCAGTTCTCCAGTGCTGCACTTCCTGCATGCTGTGCATGGTCCTCAAACACAACTGCCGGCCCTGGGCAGCATCCCACCGAACCTGCTCCTGACCCACTGCCTTCCGCCTTCTTCCTCCCGTACTGTCCTCCTGTACTGCTGTTTTACCCAGTCGGTAAATTCCAGTCTGCAAGAAAGGGATAATGGGAAAAACCTATAGCTTCTTCCCAGGCAGGGGTGAATCAGTTTCACGTTCTGGTATTCAAACCTCAAGACACAGCCATAAACCGAGTTCAGTCAGTTAGTAATTATTTATTAGGCTTTGACTCCATCACAGGCATTGTGCTGGTCTATAGGGATATAAAAATTGAGAATACGTGGGCTCTGGATTTGATAAGCTGAACTCATTCTGAACCAGAATCCTTACCTGCATCTTTTTCTTAAATTTTAGTTGAAGACTGGCTCCCTCAAATATCTTGCCTCATTACTGGACTCTACAAAAAGGTCAATTTCCCTAACCTGTTTCTCAAAAAGTTTGTTGGACATTATTTTTTAAAAACTTGATGGCTATAAATAATCCAGTTCTCATAAATAATCAAGAACTTAGATGCCTTAATAGTTCCTAAAGTATGTGAACTTATTCTTCTTGACATGCTGGCAAAGACAAACAATTTCTTTCGAACAGATGGCCTGCAAAGCCATTGTTTAAATGTCAACCCCACTGCTGTTTTTGCCCTATTTATTCCGAGAGATATTTGCATGTTGGATTCACCTGGGTACCGGGTCTGTGATGCTAAGAAGTTAGGAAATTTAGTCGGATGTGACTTCCTTATAAAGCCTTTTAGATATTACAGGATGGCATGGTAATGACAGATGATAGAACCATATTACTTTTAGTGGCTATTAAAGCCATGTGCATTATTGTTTCTTTTTTTTTTTTTTTTTGAACAGTAGTATGGCTTTTGTCAATTATTTATGCTGTTTTTCAGGATTTTAATGACATTTGCCATAGTCAAGTTTGGGGTCTCCCAGAAGTAGACCTGGTGAAAAGATTCCAGGACAAGTGAAATAATCAGGAAGTATAGCAAAGACCAATAGAAGAAGCCAGACAGGGAAAGGAGACCAGCTAACAAAAGGCATGATATCATGCCAGCTACCACCAGGATGTAATTTGCATAGTGCAGTGCAAAAATAAAATGCAGCGCCCCTTGTTTAAAAGTTATTGGGCATCAGCAGAGCAGGAGGTCACCCATACATGCTGCCATCCCAGGCTACCATTGTGGGTGACAGAAACTAAGCCTCAGAAAACTCTAGGGGATACATGGGTTCCAGACTTGATGAGGATAGAGCCTTTCCTAAGTGAGGATAGAGGATAGGGGACAGAGCCCAAGTCTGAGTTCTCTCACCTGAGAGTGAGGACCTGGGTATTCCTCACTACCTCCCGTCACTGACTGGTGGAGGCCTGCCCCTGGGACGTCACCTCCAGGCAGAGATGCAGGTACCGGCAACTGGAAGTTCACCGGGGTTGCAAGTCCCCAGGAAGGGGGATGCTCCAGCAGCTCTGTCCAGCATGCTTTGCAAACACCAGTAAATCCCCTACTCCCAAGCCAGCAACAAGTGTCAGGAAAAGTAAGCAGCCTTCTTGAGGGCACACCTACTCAAGTTCCCTCTCTTAAAAGTAACATCCCCTTGGGTCCCTTCCACCTGCTTCTCAGCCAGCTCTTTAAAAACCAAGATACCCATCATTTTCTTCGTGTGGAGTTCCACCATTACTCTTTTAAAAACCTGCAATCTTGAGTTCTTAAAATGCAGGCACATTCATTTTTCAAATATTATGATGCTAGACAAGCTATTTCTTCCCCCAGATGCTTCATTTGCCTCATCTCAGAAGAGGGCTTCGAATCATGCTAGTCTGTTTCTACAAGATTTGAGGAGTCTGCATTAACAAAATATTAGGAAAGCAGTTTTAGAACAATGATTTGGTCCCTAAGTAATGGTACTGTCTCTCACAGCCTTGGGGTGGGGTGGGGGGAGAATTAGCCCTGTGTTTCCATTGAGTTCATCCTTCACAGGCCATCTTGTATGTGTTTATTTGAAGGGGGGAATAACAGTTATGCTTTAATTAGAAAATGCCAGCCCCCATTTGGCTTTAATCATTGCTGTGTGCCAGAAACAGCACCTTTATTACTGTGATGGTTAATTTTATGTGTCAACTGGATTGGGCCACAGTGTGAGATGTTTGATCAAACATTATTCTGCATGTTTTTCTGAGGAAGTTTTTAGATGAGATTAGCATTTAAGTCCTTGGACTGAGAAAGCGGATTGCCCTCCTAAATGTCGTGGGCTGCATCCAATCAGTTGAAGGCCCCAATAGACAAAAAGAGAGTTCTTCCTACCTGACTGCCTTTGAGCTGGGATGTCAGTATTTTTCTGCCTTTGAACTTTTGAACTGAAACACTGACTCTTCATTGGTCTTCAGCCTGCCGGTCTTCAGACTGGAACTACACCATCAGTTGTCCTGGATCTCAGGCCTCAAGCCTCAACTCAAACTATACCATCTTTCTCCTTGGTCTCCAGCTTTCTATCTCAGCCTGCAGGTCTTGGACCTTGCCGCCCCTCATAACTGCATGAGCCAGTTCCTTATAATACACATATACATACACACACATACACACATATATACATACCCTATTGATTCTGTTTCTCTGTAAAACTGTAACAGTTATGTGTGATTAGATTTTAACAGTATGATTAGAATGTCAGCTAGTTAGAGAAAGTTGACCTGTTGCCATCTGTCCAGGTGACTACAGACTTCAGGTGGCTTCACCGAGGCCAAGGAAAATGGAGTAGGTACACTTATCCTAGTAACTGGGCAGAGTGTGGGAGACTGCAGACCTCAGGGTTTGAGTATCAGGCGGCCCACATCATCACCACTTATATAACAACACAACTGAGCAGGTGGCCCCTGTGAAACCCCAGTTATTAAAAGCCTTTCAATCTAGTAGTCCAATTTTATGTGAGCAAACAAAGCTAGGCATTTCTACTTCTACTAAATGTAAAATCAGAACTCCTTCAGATGCCTGTGAGATGCAAACCTCCTCGGGGAGGGGTGTGCCCGCTGCAGATGGGCACCTTTCCCAGTGGGATCACAGATTTGAGAGGCCGGTGCACGAGGAAGGGCCCACGGCCCTTGGAAATCTGCATGCCTGCACACAGCACATTTATTCATTACATAGTAACTTACCCCTGTTAGAGAGAATTTGGGTTTTAAAACAAAGCTTCTCTAAGGGCCAAAATGATCCCATCAGGTGTTCATGAGATGCTCTTGCTGCAAGTCAGTGGGAGCTGCTTTCCATGCAGATAATTGTGCTAGCTGCCCAGAATCATGGGTAACAATTAGTGCTCTGTGCAGTATGCATGTTGCTCTGCTCTTCAAGGAGACTGGGCTGCCAGGAAACCGGGGTTAAATGACTTTCTTCACCTCCAACCAGCATGTCTGGGATTTTACAATGGATGGAGTGCTGTGCTGAATTTATGCGAGGTCTCCATTTACAACTTGTGTAGAATGTTGTAATGAAACTGTGCATGGAGTGAAAAAGTGCCCTTGTTCACCAACTGTTACAGGAGAAGGTGACACCTTAGACCACATATGCATGCCTGCTTCTGCTTCCTTAGTTGCACGGGGAACCTTGAATCCAGACAGACTTTGTGTCAAGCATGTGAATGCTGCCAAGTTGAGTGAGGGGTCCCAGGATGGTGAAGGCTTGGGTGATGACGACTAGGAGCAGACAGAGGCTGTGGGGCACGTGCCTTGCTTCACAATAAATTGTACCTATTAGTGAGTTTGTATTTACAAGGATAATAAACTCCATTTCTAGGCTGACGTTCTGCAGGCATATGGAACAGGAGCTAAGATGAATCCTTCAGAAACAGGTGGGTTGAGTATGTGGTTCAGAGCAAAGTTTCTCCTTCACCCGCACATTTAAGCAGATTTTGCTATTAAAATCCTTTCAAGCTCAGGCGTGGTCCATTTTGCTACAATCCTTAGGACCCCACAGAGACCTGGTTCAGCCTCTGCATTATTTCCCTCATATTTTTCCATCTCTGACTCTTTCCCAATCAGCTGGGGAGAGGGAAAGTCTGGGGAGGGTCACAGTGTGTCCCGTACCTTGCTTGCACTTTCCAGAGACATTTTCAGCCTTTATGTACTGAAATCCTCTGACCTGCCGTTGGCTTCCTCCTTAATCCCACCTATAATGCTGTCTGTTGTAGCTTTCCTTTCTACTTCCCCAGCAGGTCTATATACAAAGAAAATCCCCAAGCATAGCTCCAGATAGTTCCAGTATTGCCTGTGCCATCATGGTTCCATTCAGCCCCACCACCCCCACCACCATGGTCACTCCTATTGTGATCTTGCCCCATGCTCTAATTGTGTCCTTGCTTTAGGAGACCCCCCTCCCCATTACTGTACTCCCAATTGTTCATATTTAGAAAAGTGAGAGTCTTCTTTGACGCCTCTTTCATCTTTCTTCTTGCTTCAGGAAGATACACTTTTTCTAAAGAATCAAGAGCATGTTCAGTATTCTTCAACATGCAATATAGTATGTTTCTGTTGGAAGGCCAAGTTGTGACAGTTGCCCTAGGTGGTACCAACATATATTCTTGATAATGTCTCTTGAAGTTTTGTATGTTGGCCTTGGTTCAAAATGGTTGCAGCCTCTCATCAGATTTTCTGTCAAGTCTTGTTTACTTTTCCTGACCACCAAAGGAAGGCCAAAAATATATAAGAATCAAGGCTAAAATCCAGGGTCACAGTTGCTAAACTAATTCCTAAGCCTTCACATCTTTCATACAACTTCCCTAACTTGCAAGAATCAAAGCGATGCAGCGTGAAGAGCAGTGAGCCTGGAGCCATTTTCCTCAAGCTGCCATCACCATTCTGGCCCTTCTTGGTTAAGCAGATCTTTGCCTTGGTTTCCGTAATCTGTGAATTGGATGTATTGGTTTCTGCCTTCCCCAACTTACTACATGATTTTTGGGAACATCAAAGCAGGTGAACTTCATGGCAGCACATTTTAAATGGGAGATGGTCCTGAAGTTCAAGGAACTCCTTTGTGCCTGCACCTAGGGCTCTGCTGGTACTGAAGCCACATTCATCTGCCATCAGCCTTCTATTTCCATTCAGCTAGACCTGGAACTCTGGCTGAAACACTGCCCTGTGTGTAGCTAAGTAGATATTTGAGGACTTTTTTCCATGTCATTGCTCTCAAATATCTTTTTTAGGAAAAAGATGCTACTTTTATAACACTCTTGCTTTCAAAGCCCAAAGGCCAGAACATTCTCCGTAGGTCTATTAAGGAGAAGTATACAGGTGGTGAAAGTCAGGAAGCCCAGGGGCATGGTTTGATAGCACGTTGATGATAAATGCGGAAAAAGAATGTGAAAAGGAAAGTCTCTTTGAACATGAGATTATTTAGAAAGTGAGATTGAAGAGAAAAAAGAAATCCTACATCAAACCAACTAGGTTTTAAGGTACATCAGACGATGTATTTATTTTAAATGATAGCTATAAAACTTCACTAGGAAGGAAGTGCTGAAAAGAGTCACCTGACTTGGTTATAAATGGCTTCTGGAGTCCATATGGAGTTATTAAATTAGGAAAAAAACGATAATAAACACTAGAGGAAACAACTCAGAAGATGAACATATTCTCAACAATATCTTGGAATTTCATCTGAATAGGAAGAGTGGGGTAGGTTCCCGGTAGTGGAAAGTGCTCTGGACTTGGAGTTAAGGACCTGACTTTGAGTCCTAGCTGCTGCATATGTTCTCCTGTCCCTGGGGTGTATGTGCACCGGTTTTCTCATCTGTACAATGGAGATGGTCAGAGAGACCTGGTATTGCTGTAAAATTCAGTTGAATCAATGACTAAGGAAGAATGTAGTAGACATTATGGTCGGCTTTCCAATGCTGGTTTCCCCTCCAGGGGTACAGCATGACCAAGACAGTCACAATAATCTCCCCTGGAAGTGACAGGCGCAGGAATGGCGTTCCTCAGGCATAAGCTTAGTCAGTGAATGGCACTCTCCCTAGTGACATGGACTGATTCAGAAATGAGCTTGTGACCTCATTTGGCTAATTTCCAGGGAACAGGGTAGTTGGAGGGATAGAGAGAATCACATAAAGAGTCAGCTTCTCTTCATCTCTAGACTTGGGGGTATACAGCTGGCTGGTATGGAGCTGCTGCAGCCAGCTCCTGCCAACAGGAAGATAAGGCCAAGACGCAGAAGGAGCAGAGCAAAGGGAACTGCTGGGAAATTCAGGCAGAGCCCCTAGAGGAAGGCAGCCCAGAAGCTTGCTCTAAGCCTGGCCTGTGAGCTAATACATCCTTACAGTTAAAATGTGTTGCTTTCTACCATATACACCCTTACAGATGCAGAGTGCTTGGTAAACGGAATACAGAAGACAGTAGTGGAATCATGTAGTAGTCAAGTGTAGTAGTCAAGCCTGTGAGCTTTGTGCTTCATTTGGACCAAATCCTGGTTCTCCTACTTGTAGCAGTATGACTGTGGGCAACTTTATTAACTTCACATCTCATTTTCATCATATGTAAAACGTATTCGCTGCATATTGCATAATGACTCAATAAAAGTAAAACACGCTGTAGTAAGCAATCAGCAAATGTTGTTATACTGCAGATATATGATGTATAAGAAAGGTCAAATGCATTTGCACAGGATATGTCTAGGCTGCTTGTACATTCATGTTTCAGTGGCTCTGCTCCTTAAGAACCCTCTCTACAGAGGAGAATCTGGGGCACTCGGCCAGGGGATCCAGCGGTCTGTACACCATCCCCCAGCTAGAGAAGCACTGGGCTACAGAGTCCCTGGCAAGCTCTCTGATACTGGAGTCCCCCATCCTGTCAGGAAGCAGTTGATAAATAGAGAGAGGCAGAGCTTTGGAGGTGGACTTACACTCTGTCAAGAGACCATCCTCAATTCTGAGCTTTGCTTTGCTCCTGTCAAACATGAATACTGTTAGCTACTTTCCAAGGTTGTTGAAAGCATGAAGGAGTACACAAAGCCCTTTGTATGCTGCCTGGACCTGAGATTAAGGGATAGCCCCAGTTTTGCTTCGTGGTGATTCTTGAAGACCCTTCCTTGCCAACATCACTTTAATGCCTCTAAGGATTATTCAAGATTATACCTGGGGAAAGCCCAGCTCCTCTCTTCAGCCATTTTTGACCAGGATTGTACTTTCAGATTTCAGTAAACCTTTACTGGCAGACTGGACAGATAATATTTAAAGTCAGGTATATTGAGGTATAATTTACAAACAATAAAATTTACCTATTCTAAGTTTACAGTTCCATGAGTTTTGATTAATGTATACAATTGGGCAACCACTACCACAGTTGAGATACAGAACAATTTATCACCCCAAAATATTCCCTCATGCCCCTTTTCATCAACACCACTGGCCCCAGATGATCACTGATCTGTTCTCTAACACTGTTGTTTGGTTTTTCTCGAATCGCATGTAAATGAAATCAATCATACAGTATATCTTCTGGGTTTGACCTCTTTCAATTAGTGTAATGCTTTTGAGAACCATCTATGTTGTGTGTGCATCCATCTATGTTGTTGTGTGGTTTTCTTGTGCTGATTAGTATTTCATTGTATGTGATGTACTGCAGCTTGTTTATTCACTAGCTTATGTATATTTTGGTTATTTCCACTTTGAGCTATTATGTGTAGAGCTGCTTTTGAGTCTTTGGGTGGACATATATATTCTTTTCTCTTGGACAAGACAGTACTCATCATATAATGAGTATATGTTAACTTACAAGAAACTGTCAAACTGTTTTCCAGTGTAGTTTATCATTCTGTACTCCTACAAAAAATGAATGAGAGTTTCGCTTGCTGCACATCCTTGTCAACATTTTCTATTGTTGATCGTTTTAGTTTTAGCCATTTTTATGGGAATGCAGTGATATCTCATTGTGGTTTTAATATGCATCCTCTTCATGACTGATGATGTTGAACATATTTTCCTGTGTTAATTTGCCATCCATATATCATCTCTGGTGATGTATGCATTCAAAATTTTTGCTCAATTTTTATTGAGTTGTGTGTCCTCTTCTAATTACAAGAGTTCCTTTTATTCAAAATCCTTTATTAGATATACTTTTTGCTGTCTCTCAGTTTATTGCTTGCCTTTTAATTTTCTTAATAGTGTCTTTGATGAGGAAGGATTTTTTTTTTAATAAAATCTTTTATTTTCTTTTATGGTTCATGTTTTTGAATTCTATTTAAGAAATCATTGCCTAATTCAAGGTCATAGAGATATTCTTCTCTGTTTTCTCCTGGAACTTTTATAGTTTTAGCACTTACGTTTAGGTCTATGCATTAATTTTGCATACAATGTGAGGAAATGGAGTGAGGTTCATTATTCTTCAGTTTCCAGAAACTTTGTCAAAACACTAACTTTCCTCCATTAAATTACCTTGTCATCTCTGTCAAGAACCAACTGACAATGTATGTGTCAGTCTAGTTCTAGAATGTCTGTTCAGTTCCTCTGATCCATATGCAAATCCTTACCAATATCATATTCTCTTGATTAATGTAGCCAAGTAGAATTCAGGTAGCATCAATCCCCTGACATTGTCTTACTTTTTGAAAAGTATTTGAATTCACAAATAATTTTAGAATCAGTTTGCTAATGTCCATAAAAAACCTGATAGTATTTTGATTAGATTAACTTTGAATCTATAGATCAATTTGGAGGAATTGACTTCTGAATAATACTGTATTTCTGATCCATGAACATACTTAAAGTGGATTTCTTTAGACAGCATATAATTGGGTCTTACTTCTTTTTTTAAGTCTCAGGCTACTAATTGGGATGCTTAGGCCATTTACATTTAATGTAATTATATAGATAGTGGGATTTAAACCTATCCTATTACTATTTATTTTCTACCTGTCCCATCTATTCTTTATATTTTTGCCTCTTTTTCTGCTTTTAAATTGAACATTTTTTATGATTGCACTTTATCTCCACTCACAACTTATTAGCTATACCCCTTAGTGACTGACCTAATGTTTAAATGTAATTTAATTACATCTTTACTTTAGCAGTTTGTCTTACATAATATACAGATTGCTTTCTTATAACCCATCCCACCATTAATGCTATTATTATATATTTTACTTCATATATTAGAAATCTTTCAGTATGTTATTACATTTATTTTAATTATATTTTAAGGAGATAAAAAATAATAAAAAATATTTATATAAATCATATATTTTACCATTTCCAGTGTTCTTCATTATTTTATATATATCCATATTTCTACAATCCATTTTTCATATTTATTTTTTCATATCTTTTTCATCTGCCTGTGAAAATTCCTTTAATATTTCTTATACTAAAAATCCTCTGGTAATGAATTCTCTCAGCTTTTGTTTGTAAAGTATTTATTTTTCTTGATGTTTAACATAATGAAAGAGTTAACTAACTGAAATTAATTTTATAAAGTTGATAGATATTTTTTTCTCTCAGCACTTTAAAGGTGTTATTCCATTGTCTTCTGGCTTATATCATCTCATATGAAGTCTGCTATTAGTTTTATCTATATGTTCTTCTGTAAAATACCTTTTTTCTCAGTTTTTGAAGTTTCAAAGATTTGTCTTTATCGCTGTTCAGCAATTTGATTGTGTTGTGATTTAGTGTGGTTTTCTCCACATTAGTTTTGGCTGGGGTTCATTGAGCATCTTATATTTTGGGATTATAGGGTTTATCAAAGGTGGTACTTTTTTTGTTATTTCTTCACATAATTTTTTTCTTCCCACACTTGGGTGTTTTTATTACTCTAATAGCTATAATATCTTGAGTCAATTTTTGTTAATTTAATTATCTCTCATTACTGTGCCTTTTTCTAGTTGTTAATTTTTCTCTTGGATAGGCATCATATTTTCCTGCTTTTTTGCATGCCTGGTGGTTTTTGACTGGATGTCAGAGACTGTAAATTTTACATTGTTGAATGCTGGATTTCAGGATTCCTATAAAGACTATCGGATTTTGTTCTGCATGTATTTTAAGTATTTGCAGATTAGTTTTATTTTTCAACTCTTGCTCTTAGTTTTGTTTTGATAAGTCCAGGGAAGCCTTTATTCTGGGTACAGTTTAGCCTTTCTATTAAGCCTTGATGTTTCTTAGGACTCTATCCTGTGGTCCATGTATTGGAAGGCTTCTTCTGGATGGTGGAAACAAACTATTTTCAGCCTATGGAAGCTCAAGAAACTAACAACTGCTTCATAGTAATTGTTTATGTGACCTCATAAGTTTCATCTCATGCTTGTCCAGGATATGCTATATATTCTTTCTTTGCAATACACTGCTCTGCAAATTCTAGCTGCCTTCACTGCCCTCCCCCAACCCCAACCCCATCCCCCTCCAGACACCTATATTTATCTCTTCAATTCAGCAAGAACTCCATACTCTGTGTTCTTTCTCTCTGTGTTTCAATCGGGAAACTGTTACTAGGCAGTTGGCTGATAAGGTTGTAGGACTCACCTCATTGGTTTCCTTTGATTTAGAGATCAATTCTGTGCTGCCTATTGTCCAGTCTGAAAACAGTGCTTAACAGTATATGTGTATTCCTGTTACAGTTAATTTTTTAATGGACAGAAGCAAAAATCTCTGTATTTTTACCCATATTCCCATCCTCTGGTCTGTTGGATTTCATCACTTCCTTATGATCTTCCTGTAGAAGCACCCGTGGGCTGTTGGTGAGTGAAGAGTGGCAGCTTAAATGAAAAGATAGGCTCATATCGACTTCAGCCGTCTCTTCATTCACATTTCAACTACAGTCAGATAAAAGAAAAATAATGATCTTTGAATATTCACTTAAAGTAGATTACTTCCAAAATAATTAAAATCCTAAACCAAGCAAGTAAGGCATTATTAAAATGAATATTTAAAAAAAATTAAGTATGAAGACTTGAGCTTTCTTCCTTTTTGCCTACAATTAGAAAAATCATTGCTACTGATTAAATATAGAGATAAATGGAGAAAAACATCATGGTCTTTAATTTCTTATCTTTCTAGAACCTTTCATTAAATGTCTATAATTACAGATATATAAACAAACTAAAATAATTTATAATTTTAGATGTATGTAAATTTTTAATTTAAAAAAGATAATAATACCTAGTGCATGCTTTAGCTTTTGTAAACATCTTTAATAAATTTTTATTTTGCTAAATTGAGAGGTCTGACTCTCCCATGCTTCTCTGTTTATATATGCTTCTTACCAAGTTTAGCTGTCTTGAATCTCTCCCTGTAGCACCTTACCCCCAACTTATTTATTTTCCCTTCCCTTTCCTCACTTGCCTTATCAAAGCAGATTTATCCAGGCAGGTGAAATGGAGAGTAGAGGCAGTTGTCCGTATAATTCAGCAAAGCTGACATGAGGTAAAGGAGACTTAGAGAGACAGAATAATCCACAGTAGCCATCTGTGTCTATCGGATTCACCAGGTAATTGTTTAACTTTTCACTGCATTTTGGCGGGACAGAGATGGAGTGGATTCGTGAGAGAGGGTAGATCACTGATACAAGGATAGCCTTTTGGGGAAAATATACTGTACCTTCTCTAAGAGGGGACTATTACTTACTAATTTGGGAATGTGATCTGAGTATGTAATGAGTCTGTGAACAAAGGAGAATAAGTAAATATCTGTCTTAGGCCTTTAACATGCCTTTCATAAGCACCAGCCCAAAAATGGGCTTAAAAGAAGATACAAGCATACAGATAAATTAGATTGGGAGAAAAAAGTTAAGGGTAGAGTTACTTGTCATGAACAGAGAATAAGTAAGGAAAACCGGAAACCAAAGGGAGAGAGAATTTGGCATTTCTTCAGTTGGAAAAACAGTGATCATGGATCAGGGCTGGAACCATTGTTATTCTATGTTTTTATGGAACTCCAGAAAGTTTTGCTAATGAAAGTAAGGTTTTGTGGGTTGTCAAACTAGGAGGACAAGTCTTGACATATGGATAGGAAAGTGGGCAGAGGTGACATTGCTTTGTGAGGAGTTGGGAGCAATCTCTGTTGTGCCTCATAATCAAGGACTTTGAGCTGGAAGTGGTGATTCCCAAAGCAGGATATAGGAGTCTGGAATCCAAGTCTGTTCCTAGATCATCTGACCTATTCAAACAAATGCTGACCATTAAACCGTCATGGTCACATTAGCCTACATATATCACAGTAAGCGCTTCATACATGTCTGGCCGTTGTTTTACAAGACAAGCATAGTAGCACAGCAAGATTTGAAGGAGTGACGATCTCAAGATTTTTCAGTACAAAGGAATAAGAGAATAGAGCAAATATTAAAATATGTAAAATGAAGAAGGGTTTGGAAAGTTGCATAACAAATCCCAGGATATGAGACCAGGAGCCATCCCCAGAACCTTAGAAGAGGTTACATTAGTAACCTTCCATGACAAGAAGGAACACATCTTACAGAAAATTTAAGAAACTTCTTCTCAGGGATTATACCAGGTGAAAATGTAAATAAATTCAAGAAAGATTTCTATGAAGTCATAGTCTACATAGGCATATGGAAAACATTTCTATCTACTTCCAGTTTGTATCCTCAAGTCATATCCCACAACAATATTTTATGTGATGATGCTATCAGACACAAAATACTGGCTGGCCGGATAGCAGCCCAGCCTGAGGTGACACATCTTTTATATTGGTTTAAAAAACTGTCCTTTATCTTTACAAAGGAGTTTCATAATCTGGTTTTTTTCCTTTAATTTTTGTCATGTTAATTCCCTGCATTTTTCTCATATTCTCTTTAGCAGTGTACCAGACCCCCAATGTCCCAATCTTCCTTTTTCTCCAGAGAGCACAAGGGATTAGAAAACAAATTTACATTCTCTTATATACCTTTCAAATCTCAGAAAGCTTAAATCCAGTTTGAACTTAGAGGCTGAGTATTCTCATGCATTCCAAAGCCACTGAATTGAATTTACTCTTCCAGAAGGTCATCTTAATGTCACAGCCAAAAGTTACCCAATGGTTGTGAATAAATAGCCAATATAGTCATTTTTTTTTGACTACTTTGACAAAACCCTGAGGTAAACTTAGAATGAATAACCTACATTTAATTGATATGGCTTTGGCAACAGGCCTTAGGTTTTTTTTAGTTTGTTTCAGCCATACAAATAAAGAGAAAGCTGTGCAAATGAAGAGATCTGTTCTCCCATCTGTAGTTTTAAGTTTCTGTTGCCAATACCACACATAGCTTAAAGATGTTTAGAAACCTGGAGAAAACTCTACAAAGACTTATGTACATGACCACTTGCGTTATAGGAGGGCAGACCAATTAATAATATAGTATAAGTATTAGATGCCCATAACTTAACTGTGTTGGGTCCTCATTGCACATTTGACTGAAATTTTTATAGATACAATCAAAGTTCACAAATTATAAAGAGTTTGTGTTTTAAAGTTTTCTGTTTTCCTAGGATTTATGAATGTTGAAGAGGGAAGAAAATGATGACAAAAGTAGTTTGTTTGAATCTATAAGAGCAGGTAAATCATTGCACAGAAGCAAGTATAACCTTGTAGGATAGACATGCTGTACCTTCGCTAACTGAAAATCATGGCTTAATAATTTGGGGATGTTCCCTGAGAATGTAATAGGTCTGGGAACAAAGGCGCATCAGTAAACATCATTTTTTAGGCTTATGAAAAAGCCTTTTGGAGCGCCAACTCCAAAATGGATTTCTTGAAAAAATGGACTCCGTCCTTTCTAAACATGAAGCGGCTGGCAAGCAACACCAAGCACTTCACTCTGGATTCATAATTGCTCATTAATGATTGTGATCAACTAGCCCCCAAGGAAATGGTTGCCAAAGGTGATTGCTTAGGAAGTAACCAGGACAGGTGTTCAGCAAAGTGTACACATGTGTTGCAGTAGAATGCTAACCACACAGATGGAAGTGTGGTTTGCCTTGGATTCCATGGCATATACATGCATGCAGCACGTACCTACAGGGGTTCTCACATGGAAACATGACTACCACCTGTGGAAACTTACTGTGCACCTACTTTATAATGAGCTCTGTGCCAGGTTGATTATATGAGGTCAGAAGAGTTTTTTAAATCCCTTGTTGCCACACAGCTAACAGGTGACAAGCAGGTCTTAAAGCCTAGTCTTTCCAGCTCTGACGCCTATTTTCATTTCACTTTATTCTTCTGAATATTCAGGAGGAACTTAGCTCTCAAGTCAGGTTTTCTTAAGCCTATCTTGTAAAATAATCTCTTTAGACAGATATATTAATAATACCAAGAGTGTTGATTTAGAAATTCAAGCAATTAAAGATGTGTGAGATAGGATCTGTGCAGAAAAGTTGAGACACTTTAGTCTGTAGAGGGGAAGGCTGAGGGAAAAATTAGTGGCATTTCCCAAACACTCAAAATCATTGCTAGTTCAGATTCCACTAACTTGGAAATTTATATTAACTGAAACCCAGCTAGAAAGAAAGTTTTTCCTGTGCAGCTATTTTTAAAGATAATGTTACAGTGTAAAGGAATAGTATAAAATGAGTTTGGAAGAAATACAGAGAACCCAATTAAGAGAACAAATTGTGTCAAAAGAGAGAAACTTACTCAATGTTTTGTGTAAATATATATAAGGTACAGAGTGATCTCATCTGCTTACTACAAATGGCTCCCGGGAACTTGACTCTGAGAACTTGGTTCTTATACTCCTATGGGTGGGACGCCAGCACTCGGCCTGGCATCCAGCGCCCCCGAGAAGGAGGGCCAGGGCTCTGCTGATGCGCGGGCTTTGCTACCCCTGGACCCTCCGGCCCAGCCGCACTCGGAGGTGGCGACGGGAACCAAGCTGGCTGCTGAGGCAGCATTCCCCGGGCTCTCCTTCCTCTTGGTCACTGGCCCTTGCTCTAGGGCTTGGAAGTATTAAGAAATTAGGCTTCAAGATATTCAATAATTCTAAATGATCTTATCCCTCTGGCTATCTGAATCAATAAAGCCTGGCTCTGTGTGAAAAAAGCTACACAGAAGAAGGAAATGGGCTGTTCCCTTTGGTGCCTCAAATCAGAACAAAAGGCAGCAGGTTGGGATTTTAAAAGGAAAGGTTCATATTCAGTTTAACTTTGGGAATAACTTCCTAAGGATTAGAACTGTTTTTCATACACCTCTTCTTTTCATTACACTTGACAAGAGCTGACTGCATCAGGCACTGTGCTGGGCGCTGCTGGTGGAGAATAAATCATGTCCTCTGCCAGCCTAGCATTATCAGCTCTATGAGCACGTAATCACCACACTGTCGGAGAAGGGCAGTTTGGAATCAGGAATGAGCTTATATGGGAATATGGAGGAGATGAATACAACCCAGTCTGCCCCAAGATGCTTAGAGCCCAATAACACTTATTTTGAGAATCACTGCCCTTTTCCGAATAATGGCTATGTACCAGTTCCAGGCATTATGCTATGTTTCTATTCCTTAAAGCACCCCTGTGATGGTGGTTCTATGCCCTAATTTTCAGATAAGGAAATGAAAATCACCCACCGAGACACCTGGTACAAGGAACAGAAGGGCTAATGACCAGCACAAGCTGAGGCGGAGTTCTATGTCGCGCACCCCAAGTTAAAGTTGAAAAGTCCCCGGCGGAAACATTTTTCCAGAATTTCTTCTCTGCCGCCATCCCGTGGAGAATTTTGCCCTTCTTGGCTGCTCAGTCCCAGACTGCTCATCTCTCTCTTAAGCCCAGTATCTGCCCTCTTTACTGAAGCTCTGACACTATTCCCAACACAAGCACTCTTCACATTTTTCCCCAAAAAAGGAGGGCCTACAAGTTCCCGTATCAGTTGCTAAGACTAAAATGATATCTCTCTCCTTGCCTGCCATAGATATGCAAGGTAGTGTTTTCAAGGTGTGAACAGGAAGGTCCTGAGTCCATTCCATAAGCAAGAGATCCCCCACCCTTCTGCTGCTGACATGCCCAGAATGGATCCAGGGGCTGAGGTGCTGCGCCCTCTGCTCTCAGGGGGCCAGTGGTGCTGGAGCAGCTGGTGTTTTCCTCAGTGAGACATATGTTTTCTATGTGTGTCAAGACTTTAAAAGAACTAGGAAGCACTGCCCTAAGCCATCCCATGAAACGTCCGGGGCTTAGTGGTGGTGATAAGGGAGAGAGCCTTGAGAGCAAGATAGAAAGAAGGCAAATGGGAAAATGAGAAGTAGGTGAGGGCTGACCGAGGTCCAGGACGTAATTGGTGACCTTGGAGAATGAAACTTGGTGGTCCATCTAGGAACCTAACCCTTGAACTCATTATCAAGGCCCTGTTGGCAGCTGCTCTCACAGCCACGCATGTGAACTTGAACTTGTCAAGATCAAGACTGAGTCAGCTCATTTGAGATGGAAGGCTAGCTTGCCCCTTTGAACTTGGTTCCCACCACGGCCATTTAATTATTTTGTGAGTCCTTATAATTCTCTGAGAAAAAAAAAAACTGGCTTCAGAAGTACAGTCCCTAACACTTTTTCAGGTTACAATATTTTTATGAACTGCAAGAAACTTACAGTGCTGTAAAGAAACTATATAAAGAAAGTGTCAGCATTTTCAGAATAAACTCTATTTCCAAAGGTTTATGCATTCTGGAGAAATTTGCTTGAGGGTGAAATTTGGCATAGAATGCCTGAGTCCCTGACCGTCTACACCTCATTTCCCAGGTACTTTACAAATGAGTCCTTCAAATTCGCTGTATTTGTCACCTGTAATTTTTAGAATTAAAAAATGGCTTTAATAGCAGGTGGCTTCTGGGTTTAGTGTCAGTGTACTTCTCAGTGAATCAGAGAACTGAGGAACACCAAAAGTCCTGTTCTGTAGAGTCTGTTATGGTAACATGTGAAGAGAAAAAACAGGGGAAAAATAATTTAAAGGGACGGATGACAGAAAATGTATGGGTCTGTAGGAGGGCAGCAGGCTGAGACTTCCTTCATGGTCTCCCCCATCCCAGATCCCTCCTTGCTCTGCCTGTTACAGGCCAGCCCAGCGTTCCTGGGTTTTGGTGTCCAGGGCTTTTCCGCAGAGAATTACTGAGGAAGGCAGCCAAGAGTCTCACTTTGCTTTTGAGGCCCCATTTGAGGGACTGGATTAAGTGCTTTCGAAGCCATGAAATACTTGGAGGACAGTTTTTAGACAAAGCCAGGAAAACATTGCCCTTGGAAGCAAATGCCTGTCACCAAGCCCAGAGAGGTGAGATAAATGCCAGAAAAAGCCCGGCATGGAGGGAAGTCTATGGATGCAAAACACCAGGGCAGCAGGAAGGGTTCTGGGCGATCATGGTTCACTGGTGCCCCGTAGATCAGGTTGTGTAGGCCTCCTGGGTGGAGGCAGCGACCATGCAGATGCTGGGAATGTCAGACAGACTCCAGCCTCAGGATGGGGAGCGTGGGACCCTGCACAATTCCAGAGCAGAAGCCCAGTGCCTCGCGTGGGAGCAGCGGCCATTCCGTGAGCTTTCTGCTCGCAGAGCTGCCTTGATGACAATTAACTGAACAGACCCTATTTCTGGATTACCTGTCCATTTTGGGAGAATCAATGTAGCTTGGCGGTGAAGAGGATGATCTTTACCATGATGCGAGGCTGGATTCAAATCCCAGCTCTTTATTTATAGCATACGGCCTTGGGCAATTTACTTATCTCCTTGAGCCATGACTCCTTATTTGTAAATGGTGATAATAGCTCTTACCTTACAAGGTTGTAAAGATGAAGAGATGATACAAAGAAAGTCAACTCCTGGTAGCTGTTAATAAGCAGCCAAACTAGATGATTCATTTTCCCAAAAGGAAAAGAGCCTCTAACAGCCCACATGCTGAGCGTTGTGGTTGTGGGTCCGCAGTCCCGACAGTGCTGGGAGCAGATTATCACAGCAGGCAGCCAGGGTCTGTTGGGACCAACACGTCACAGCTGTTAGTCCTAGGAACCTGATTCCCATCTCCAAAGACTGAGCTGGTCTTGATGAAGATCTGCTTAACCCTGTGAGGCTGAACTAGTTCCAACATTTAGAATTGCCCCAAGTACAGCACGTGGACATGAGGAGTCCAAGGAGTTTTGCAGTTCTAAGCTAAAATGAAGAAAGGACGCAGTTCTGAATAGCAGGGGTCTTTCTTTTCGAGGACTTCTGGTAACATTTCCCCATGCAAACAGCTGACCGTTTCTCAAAAAGGCCATTCTGCAATAATTAAGTCCCCTTAATCGAGGATAAAATGAATAATCTGTAAAGCTGGTTGAGAGTAAAGCTGACCACGTAGAGGCCCTGAAATGAGTGGGGCTAAAACTGAGCCCTTGCGATCCTGGAAAAAAAAAAGCACATCTCAGAGCCTAGCCGTGTGATTCAGGGTTCCTGCACTCCCTGATCAACCTCAGAGATCCGGCAGTACACGAGATGGCTGATGAGCTCTGCGTGGAGAAAGGAGACCTGCATCACCCTATTGAATATCCCTTTGGAAGCTGAGGTTTCTCTTCTGATAGGGACTTCATCTTGCTACTGCCTCCAAAACCAGGCCTATGAGAATCTATAAAGCCAACTCTGTGCACATCCCCACTCCTTTGTTTTTACTGTAGTATTAGGAATTTCCCAGAATTCTACTCACTCACAGTAAAGAGGTTTCGAGGAGGACAGTGGGGAATGGGCAGATTCTGAAATTCAGATACCGATTTCTCAGCATGCAATGAGATTGTGTAAGAAAAGTACTTAAGGTCGAATTGTTTCCCTCTCACTAATATCTAATAAACATACTAAGCGCTTCGTACATGTCACCGTTAGTTCATTCTTTCAGCTATCGCACTGTGTGCTAAGTGTCATTCTAAATCCCAAAGATCTGATGCTGAACACATCTTTATCGCCACAGCAATCCTATAAGGAGCCTGAAAAGTCTAGAGGTTACAGTTCTTTTTCAGGGATTCATTCCATGGTTATTGGTGGATATCATACTCCAAGCCCACTATTCCATAAAGCACCACCAAAATGTTAGCTGTAGAGCCTCCTAATACAAAAATTGCATCATATTCTCTTATATTCTCCACTACTCCTAGCATGGGGCTGACTGGGCCTCTTACCCAGTCCTAGACTTACAAGATGCTGACATAAACTTGACTAAGTTGTTTCATTCCAAGATTGTCATATAAGCAGGAGACTTTTTGGGTAACCACCAGATCTTAGCTGTTGCATTGACTTAGATAAACCCTACCACCGTTTCAGAAATACAAATAGATAACAATTTTTTTCAGGAAAAATAGTTTTTTGGGCTGTATATAACATTTTTTGAAGGTGAAACATAATCAGAATATGTCTCACGCACATATGGTGATAGAAGCTTGATTTCTTTTAGGGAATAGAGGGATCCCTGGGAGTGACAGGAAATCCAAAGGTGCTGATGAGTTTTGTCATCGCACTAAGTGAGAATGAAAGAAAGTGGCTCCATAATCTTCTCAGTAAGACTTCAAGTGGCGGCCAAGCCTGACGAAACCCACACAATAAAGTGATGTTACCAGGGGTTAGGCACTTTGGGGATGGCCCTTAAAACAGTCCTCACAGTCAGACTGAGAAGCCAGAGGCTCAGTGAACTGCCCAGTGGATGATAATTCATGCCTGAGATGCGCAGTCACCTTTGTTAGGACATCACATCATGTCAGTTTGTTATGGGTGCTCATTTCTCATCTTATTTCAGTTAATAAATTTTACCTAATCAGTTGAAGTCATATGATTCCCAATCGAAATAAGGGTAATTGAAAGTAATTTTTTATCTCTAATAATTGTTCTTTTTCTGTTCTAACTCCAGAGAACTATCCAGGGTATACATATCTGTACCCTTTTGCTGCCAGTAACGGCTTTCTTACCTCACATTATGTGAAGGGAATATTTTCATGTTCAGTTAAATGTTGTGTTTAATGTCACTCCCTGGAAAATGACTACAGCGTCAATAGTATTTGTTCCTTCTAAATATCCCCTTTCCTCCAGATCAGATCTAAATGCCTATGATCCTTGAGCCTTCTCTAATATCCATTGTGTTACTCTGTCTAGAGTCAAACTGCCAGATGAGAACACTGGACAGTGGGATCGGAACCTTCCCCCTCTCAGACTCGGGAAATCGCTCAGCAGGACGGTACATATGCCAGCCAGACTCCCCAGAGGACACAGGGCCCATCCTGTCTCTCCAGCCCGCCCTTTGTGCAGCTTCATCCATCGGAGCCCAGACCCTTGAACAAGAAGTGCCTTCCTCCGCAGACTGCCACGGCATTGCAGACGACGCCATTGTGCATCCCGCATCGGACCCCATCGTGATGGCCAGAGGGACGCGACCTCTTCAGAGCCGCCTCCCCAAGCCAGCCTCCTCAGGTAAAATGCCTATTACCTTCCAGTTAGGTTGCTGTCCCACCTAAATAAGGCATTTGCTGACAAAAATGGAAAACAGAAAAGGTTTCCACCAAAAGGTTAGCAGTGACCTCTGCAAAATGGAAATGCAGATGCATGAAAATCCCCGGATGTCCTCAACCAAAGGGTAAAAAGACAAATATCAAACATTGTGTACTTGTCTTGCCAATGGATTTCAGCCCCAGACAAGTTCACTATGGATTCAGTGTGACCAAAGAAATGACAGTAGAACATTCTTGGGGTGAAAGGGTTATACCCAACTTTATTCCCATGGTGGCAGGTCAATCACTACAATCCCTTCCACTCAGAGCGAGTCTGCACACAGCAAGCCAGTCGCTGCCCCTGGGCCTCTCTACCTGCACAGCCGTCCTCTGGGCCTCTGTCCTCAGCACTGCCATCACTCCAGCCTCCGCTCTGCTCTCCTGCATCCTTGCAGCTGTGCCATCGTGCCTCTCAGAGCACTGGGCAGAACTCTTTATATAGTGTCAATAACAACGCATTGCCCACACGTGTGTAGTGAGCTAGCCAACCAGGGCCAGGTGAAAATCCTGGCCACAGGAAGCTTCACTTTATCCACACTACTTTTTTTTTTTTGCAGTTTCTTCCTGGGTCTGTTGTTCTGTTTTTGTTTTTTTTTAATTGAAATACAGTTATTATCTTAATATCACGTTAAAGGGTATAAACACATCAAAAGGAAATGAGTGTGTAAGCACAGTGTATTAATTAAGAAAACACCGACACAACACACACGTGAGATTTATCTTTTTTTTTCTTTTTGGTATCCTTAATCTACAATTACATGTGCAATATTATGGTTATTAAACTACTCCCTTCATCAGGTCCCCCCCACCAACCCCATTACAGTCACTGTCCATCAGCGTAGTGAGATGCTATAGAATCACTACTTGTCTTCTCTGGGTTGTACAGCCCTCCCCGCGCCCCCCCAATATTACATCTGCTAGTCATAATGCCCCCTTTTTCCCTCTTATCCCTCCCTTCCCACCCATCTTCCTCAGTTCCTTTCCCTTTGGTAACTATTAGTCCGTTCTTGGGTTCTGTGAGTCTGCTGCTGTTTTGTTCCTTCAGTTTTTTCTTTGTTCTTATACTCCACATATGAGTGAAATCATTTGATACTTGTCTTTTTCAGCTTGGCTTATTTCACTGAGCATAATACCCTCTAGCTCCATCCATGTTGTTGCAAATGGAAAGATTTGTTTTCTTCTTATGGCTGAATAATATTCCATTATGTATATGTACCACATCTTCTTGATCTATTCATCTACTGATGGACACTTAGGTTGCTTCCACTTCTTGGCTATTGTAAATAGTGCTGCAATAAACACAGGGGTGCATCTGTCTTTTTCAAACTGGGCTGCTACATTCTTAGGGTAAATTCCCAAGAGTGGGATTCCTGGATCAAGAGATTTATCTTTTAAGACTTAACTTTGAATGTAGACCAGTTTAGGCCCAAGACATAAATTTAGCTGAAACATTGTTTGCCCACTAATCAGAAATGTATGTCTTCTGACATATTCCTATCCTGTTCAATATATTTCTGTGTCAAACTATAAAGAAACGTAGTCTGCTGTACCAGCAGGAGACTGTGCATTAGCTGCAGTGGAGTGGAATGAGCCTCCCCAGGGAGAAGTACTATCCTTTATCGCAGTCAGTTGAAACAAGCTTTCATGGTTAAAGATAGGACCAGGGTAAGGGTCAAAGTTTTTTCATTATTCCCTCAAAATTAAAAATATTTATTGTAGCTCAAGATGACACTAAATAATTTTTAACTCATATGGCTTTTGTTGCACTTATAACATGCGTAAGCATATGAAATAGAACTCTAAAGACTCTCATTTATGATTTGATGATAGAAAGGAGCCACAAGTAGAAATTATGTTATAGGCTTCTGAGAAATTAGAAAAGGGACTTTTAATTAAACATTTTTTAATAAGCGTGATTGGGCTTATTCCCATGGCTGAGTTCTTTTCTCATACAGTAATACTAACGGCCATGAATGTTTCATCACAAACTTCTGCTCACTTCAATCTCAGTCTACATCTTAAAATGCTGTAATGCATATTATTTTTTAAATAAATTCATTGTTAATTAATGACACAGCCTCTGGAGATTCAGGGGCGAAATCTTAGTTATAGATTATGTGCTCCGTGCCTGAATAGTCACATGTGTGACCTCAATTCAGCAGCAGGCCGCCGAATAGACTTTGTGATTAAACACTGTCATTATAACAAATTGAATAGAAACCACAGCCTTGGATTGTTCTATAAGGGGATAGGAAGGAGATTGTTCTGATCGTGCTGCTCATATTCACTGCACCAGTTTTCTGAGGTTTGTGTCTTAATTAAATTGTCACGAGGAGTTGTAAAAAAATAGTATGTGGTAAGAGTGAGGTCAGCACACTGCAGGACATTTATGTGTCACCCATCCTGAGGCTTCCTGTCCACGGAATGATACTGTCACTGTGGTCCAGAGTCAAGGCTTGCTTTCTGAGGTTTCTTTTTCCCTCTGTGGCCTTTGGTTACTCATTTTTAAAACTAGGTGATGGAGAGTTAGTTGGAACAAAAGGCAAGTGGGATTCTTCCTACTTGGAGCCGTCACACTTCCTGTTTAACATATGCATTTGAATTGGTTTTCCTCTTATCCCCAAATCAAAAAGGGAAGTAACTGTACAAATCTCACACTGCTGATGAAAATACAATTACTTCACTTCTGCTCACAAGCAAAATGCTGCTGAGAGGCTGTCACAGCATGTCCCGCTGATAATGGTTGAGGCTGGAGGGTAATAACAGCATTTCTCCTTTCTGGCAGGAGGGAGGACTAGACGCTGCAGGTTAATCTACTATTGGGGATAATGGAGGAACTTTCTTTAATCATTCTCTGCTGATTGCACCCTTGCTACTCAAAGTGTGATCCGTGGGCCAGCATCATCACCACCTGGGAGACCTGAGCGCTTGCCAGAAATGCAGAATCTCAGGCCCCTACCCTAGACCTACTGAATCGGAATCCGTAATTCACAGAAGCTCAGCTGATGCGTGTGCATAATAAAGCTTGAGAGGTACTGCCTTGCAAGATCTTTAAGGGCCTCCAAGCAGAGTTTCCCAAACCACATGATTCAAGATGACCTTAGTGGTATTTGAGGAAAATAAGGGTTCCCTGCTCAAGTGTGTCTGGGAAAGGCTGCAAATTTGAATCTGCTCTTTGGAAATTATATGACAATTCCCATTAACACAGTGAAGGCTCAGAGAAGTCCTCCCAAAAGGAAACCTGTTATTAGTTGATGAATAACACTATTTGAGGAATAACCAGTGTTGCCCAGTTTCCCACTGATCCCCTTCTAACATGCAAAGCCTATCGACATTTTGAGGAACTGTGGTCCAAGGACAGTTTGCCTTGGGGTCTCAAAGGTGCACCTGCTCTAGAGATACACACAGTTAGGAGAATGTGTCAGCTTGGACGTGCAGGGACAGAGTGCTGGGGAACATGGCACTCACCGCACTTGGACCTTTTCTATTATTTCTGAATGTCTCCCTCACCTCCCTCCCTAAACTTGCAAAAAGCTGAAGAAAGCTGACTGTAATTTCATATGCATTTCCTCATTTAGGAAAAATCAATTCCCAAAAGAAGAATGAAGCAGAGCCACGGCCTCAGACTTGCTCGTCATTTGAATATACTGACAACACAAAGGCAAGGGAGCCGCTTGCAGACTGGGGCAGTGAAGACCACGCTGAGACCCAGGTAAGGGGAGGCCACCAGGGGGGTGCCCTCCACCTGTTGGTCCTGATTGCGAAAAATGGTCTCCTGAAACACTTTTGTGATAGATGGAAGTTTAAATCAAATTTGCCCTGGCTTCGGTGAATTAAAAAAGGGCCCAAGACTCACCTTTTTCCCTGAATTATTAAGTAACACCATGGGTTCTCAGAAGGAAGAAATTGAAATGCCTCCATGGATCTGTACCCAGATTCATGAGGTATGGTGCTCTGCCCTGATCAGATGTTGTGGAACAGGCATTCACTCCCCCAAGCCTTAAGAGCACCACTTAGAATGATTTAACGGTATATTTTCATTATCTTCTAAGTTACTTTAACCTTTACCTGTTCCTACGAGGCAGGTAAAGCAGGTGTAACTATATTCCTTTTAGGCAACCTTAAATGGAGGCCTGGAGTGGTCAGATGGCTTGCCGGAGTCAGACCTGCGTTTTTCAATGCCTATCATTTTTGCGATGGGTTCTTCACCTACCTGAGGTGGCACACAGAGCCCTCATGCTGCGTGACAGGACCTAGGGGGAAGCTCATGGCTCAGGGGCCTGACTGTCAGCCCTCAGAGTTCCCCTTGGTATTCTCTTCCATGCTCTCTCCCATTTACCTCTTCCAGCTGGTTACTCAGTGCTTGTTGGCCTGTCCTGGGGCTGGCCTCCTTCAAGGTCTTCGGTGGTGTGGAGCAGTGAGGAGGTTGGGAGGAAAGACATATGCATCAATTGCCAGAGCATCTGGCCCTTCCTGCTTCTGCTGCCTTTGGCTCTTTCAACACCGGCATTAGGCGCCCCTTGATTTTCTACCCAACTATGAAGAAATACCCAGATTAGCCCACACTGAGGTCCCCCACAGCCAGCGTGGCCAAGCCTTCTTTCAGTCTTTAGCACCTCAGTCTAGTAGGGAAAGAGATCCTCTGGGCCCATAGCCTCAACTTACCCCAGAGACACCAACTCCAGAGAGGTGCTGGACCAAGCTCAGGAGACAAGGGAAGGTTACCATGGAGCCTGGATGTGTGAATCCCATGTCTAACACCCAGCATGACTGCCTCTATGGAATGGGGATCTAAGAGACAAAGGAGCAACCAGTGTATTCTATCACACCTTCATTTAAACTTAAAAATAGTAGGACCCCTCCAACGCAGTGGCTCCCAAACTGCAGTGGGCAGCAGAATCAGCTGGGGGCTACACCTCTCGCTGCACCCCACATGCACCCCGCATCCAGGTTGGTGTAGATGGGTTGAGGTCCAAGCAGGTAACACTGCTGGTCCACAGAAAACACTTTGAGAAGCGCTGCTCCAAGGACTCTGTGCTGGCTTTGGGAACTGGAAAGTTGAGAAACTCCTAAAAGACAACCAGAGTTGGAGAGGAAATAGTTCAGAAACAATAGGTGGTGATATTGCCAAAGGGGTTTAGGAAATTCCAAAAAAACTTTAAAAAATAAAAAAAGAATTACTGCTGGCCAGGAAGGAGAGGTCCACTCTACAGGTGATGGCAGAGCACCCACTAGCACACACACCTCTCTCGGGTTCCCTTCCTCACTGTCCTGCGCCAGCTCTGTGCACGGAAAATCTCACCCTGACTAGTAAGAGTCACCACTGTGGCTTGGACCTTGGAACCCTGACTATCAGGAAGGGAAAGTTTGAAGCAAGAGTTAGCTTTCTATGTCTGGTCTCCAGCACAGTGTCCGGTCCCCTTAGTGTTTGTTGAGTGGAAGGATGAAAAAAATGTGTCTCATCATACCTGCAAAGTGTTACTTGGGTCCTGCTAGAACTCTAGATGTCAGCCCCCACTGGAAACACAGCCAGTAGACTTGTCATCCTTCATGCTCATCATCCTTCCTGGAATGCCAGCGTCTTTTGTATGGCGCTCTGCACTTGCGGAACCAAGTACACCCCAGGACTTGGCATGCAGTAGGTACTCAGTAAGCATCTGTAAATGAATGAAGGAATGAAGGAAATGAGTCACTGCTCAAATTTATAACCCCAGCAGAGGGAGCTTACATCCTAAGTTGTTTTTTTTTTTTTTTAATACTTTCCGACCAAATGACCCTCTCCCAAAGAACCATCCCATACACCTGGACCTGAACTGTCTGGGATAAATGGGAAATAATAGGCCATAACAGAGCAGTCTGCAAACATAAAAGAGTCCCAAACGCCCAATTCTGTACACAGGAACTGCATTTCTGTTCCCAGAACTGCTTAGATCCAGTATTCTGCTTCTGTGCATAAAGGGGGAAACCGCTGGCACACTACCATTCCTGTCAGCAATGCCTGACACGGCAATATCCACCCCAGTGACATCCTTGGGGGTCAGGTTTTATGTGCATGTGAGCAAGAGGGGAGCTGAGTCCCTCAACCAAGGCGCTTCCAGTAGATTTAAAGATTATAAAGATTAGCAACTGCATACTTTCCTAAAGGCTCCTGTCCTCTCAGGGGCTGGAAGAAGATTATAAATTAGGCAAGCATTTATTCTTTTGTTCCCAAGGTTGATTTTTTTCATATTCTCTGATACTCAAAAGCCAATGATGAGATCAGTTAAAGAAGTCATTCAGCTTGGAACAGCAGCTCATAAAAAGCACTTGAGGAAAGGAAGACCCCATAGAGAAGTGTACGGAATGCAGAGCAGGATGCTGTGGGGCGCTGCCTCTGCCTGGGACAATGGGAGAGTATGGCCAGCGGCTTCATCATCACGGCCCGTCTCTGCAGCCCTGGTAACTGGGCAGAGTGTACAAGCTTCACGTGAGGCAGGAAGATGGCCAAAACAGAGTGGTTCTGGGGGCAGGCGTGGGAATGGTGTTCTGGGCCCAAATAGGAGCTGTTTCCCATCCTCACAGGATATTCTGCCCTATTTTGATTTGCGTGAGTGATCGTAACGGTCTCATGTTACTCATCTAGGGCAGGGTACCCAGAATGTGTGCGTACCCCGGCAGCGGAGGCAGTGATAGTGACAGTGACCCGGACTGTGGAAATAATGGTTTTGGAGCTGGAAGGGGCAAGTTAGTGACAGCCATGAAGAGCGCCACCCAAGGTAACACGCACGAGCACCCTGGACCCTCGGGCCGCCCTCTCTGGGGAAGCCACCGCCTGGGCCCGTGTCTGCGCTGTGCTCCGCCTCCCCCCGCCCACCCCTGATTCTACATCTCAGCTCCATGTCTCTCCTGAGGTCTAATTTTCTGGTATGTGCAGAAGGCTGTCTATGTGCATCGATTTGTTTTCTGGTATAATCTTCATAACATTGCAGTGCAGTCTGTAAGGGTTTTATTTTCAAATCTGGCATCTCCCAAAAAGTCTCCAATTGAATTATCTCAGTAATGAAGGAATGACTCTAGAAGTAACTTTGTTCTTAATTACATCCTTTGGCAGGTTAAATCATCCAATGAGCCACGGACAGAGTTGTCAGGCCCTTTGCTCCCATTGCTGTGTAGCTCTAGACCTGTTAGCCTGGCTGTTAGGAACAGGTCTGAGTATGAGGCCGACTCTCCCTCACTATATATATTTTTTAGGTCAGAATTGGCAGTAGGAAAACCATCACCCGCAGCATTTAAACACATGCATATCCAGGTGGCATTTCCTTACAGATCCAAGAGGACAGACAGATGAACCCCTCACACAAAATATGATCTAGGATCTGCTTTTCTCCTGACCTACTCTGGATTGTCAGAAATACTTTAACTACACAGTGGAGAATCATTCTTTTCATACTAACCAGCTTGTCCTCAAAATACTAATTTAGCAATTATATGATGAAACCATGACTTCCTTTTTCTGAAGCAAGATTGATATGTCACTTCAGGGAAAAACTAGCAACCGTGTGTTTCCAGTTTTCCAAGAGACTTGGCATTTGTGACATGTTGGGGTAAGATTGGCATGCAAGGATAGCCATTAAGCCTGGGCCTCCACGGTGTTCCTCGCTTTCTACAAGTCATCAGGGAAGCAGGACCAAGGGCTGAATTACGCAAAGGCTTACCACAAGGGAAGTAGCAAATATCCTGGGCAGTGTAGTCAGGCCCTTGTCCCCACTGGTTCTCTGTGGTTGTTAATGTCCCTCTGGTTATGACAGATGAAGGGGAAGGGGAAATCCTCATCACGCACCTGTCCAATGAAGATGCCTAGGGCCAGGCCTGCTCCTAGCCCATGTTCTTCCCTCGGAAGGTGCATGGGTCCACAGTGAATAACCTCACCCCGTTAACCCTCAACTGCTCCATCCAAGAAGAATTTCCAGGCCTCTCCCAGCTCTAAAACTCCATTTATTTAACAAATATTTATTGAAAGGCTGCCTGGGCCAGCTTTCCAGCAGTGAGTAAATGCACAAAGATCCCTGCCAGACAGTAAACAAGAGATATAATAAACTAGTAAGCGTGTAAGTTTGTTGAGAGGAGACAAGTGCTGTGGGAGAGACAGAAGGAAGCAGGATACGGTTGCGGGGAGTGAGGGGCACCTCACAGAGCAGGTGATGTTTGAGTAGAGATTTGAACACATTGTGGGAGTGAACGCAGAGAATATCTGGGGGAAGAGCATTCCGAGCAGAGGAACAGCCAGCGCCTTGAGGCAGGAACGGCAGGAGGTGAGCCTGGCTGTGGCAGAGAGAACGAGGCGGAGATGAGGTCGGGTAAGGAAAAGGGGCCTGAGCCTTGCCCTCCCTTCTGAGACGGGCCTGGGAGCCTTTGGAGCGGAGGAGCGGCATAAACTGAGATATTTTAGAAGATCACCCTGGCTGCTGTGCTGTGAAGGCTGGCAGGCTGTTAGCCATCCAGCTGCATTAGTGGCTGGGACCAGGGTGGTCACAGTGCAAGGAGAGTGCTGGCTGACAGAACTCTGCAGTGATGGAAACCTTCTGATTCACACTGCCCAACGCATAACCACCAGCCACACTTGCAAGGCCCATAACACCCGAAATGTGGCTGATGTGAGGAAGGAACTAAATTTTTAAATTTAAAATTTGGTGTCGTTTTCCTAAGAGTTCTCACTTGGGCCATTTCTTTTTTCTCTATTGTGTTAAAAATTTCAACTAAGTTTATTTTAAATATTAATAGCCACATGTGGCTTATACAACACAGGGAGTAAGAATGGTATGGTTCCAGACCTAATTAAATATGCAACACTATTCCTTGACAGATTGGAGGTGGGGTGAAAGAAAAGACAGAGCCAGGGTGGCCTCGGGTTTGGGCCCTGAAGGGATGGATAGCGCTCTGCCGACTGCAGCGGAGAGGGCTGACGGTGGGCTTGGGAGGTGGGCTGGTAGTGGATCGGGGACATGCCAAGTCTGAGATGCCCGTGAAGCAAGGGGAAGCGTCGGGTAGGCGGTGGGCTGCGTGCATCTGGAGTTGGGCAGGGCGGCTCATGTCTGGACAGGGAAACTGAGTGTCAGCATGCAGGTGGCATTTGAGGCCCTGGGTCCAGATGAGACCAGAAGTGTTGGTAGAGGAAGGGCCTCATCGTCCCAAGTTTAGAGGTCGGGGAGAAAAGGAAGGATCAGCCCAGGAGACCAAACAGGAGAAGCAGTGAGGGGGGAGAGCTGGGGAGCGCAGTGTCAGAGGAGCCGGGGCAGGAATCCCACGTTCTGTGTTCCTGCCTCTCCCTCTGCCCGGGGGTTCCGGTGGGCGGTGGGCGGAAATGGGCGGGAGAGGGGAGGAGAGGGAGTGTGAGGCGATGGAAGCATCCTGGAGAAGGAGATGAGAGGGCTGCCTGGCTCTGACAGAGCCTTACGTTAGGGCTGAGACTGCGACCGTGCTTGGGGGCAGTGAGCTGGGCAGAGCGTCGAGGAGTACACATTCGGCGACGGCCAGGGATCCCAGGGAACAGGATTGGCTCCTTTAACTTTTTTTCCGACCCTTCTGCAAAATGAAGTGCAGCTCGGCCTTTTTCTCGCTACACTCGCCTGGCCCACCTGTTCCCTCCAACTGGAGCAAATCCCTGCTTAAAGAGCGACTTCTTTTATTCTATTGTTTTGGGCTCTGGACAAATGGCGCTTCTTGGAGGAAGAAGCTGAGAGCCAGGCAGAGTACCACTGGAGGCGGCACGGCCAGCAGGAAGAGCCCTCCTTCTACCCAGGTGCCCGCCCTCTGTCTTGACCAGCGGACTTGTGGCCACCTGCTGGCCCTGGCCACACTGCCCCCTGGCTGAAGACGGTGTGCCAGGAAGGGGAAGCATATGACACACCTGGGGGGGCTGTGGGCGTGTGCTGGCTTCTACAAGCCCCAGGAAGGGACATTTAGGGTGAATGCAGCATCATTAACTTTTTAAACGTTGGCAATGTTGATCTGAAAAGAAAATAGAAAAAAATAACAGAAAAACACTAGAAGGAGTATATGTTTTGGATGTACAGCAGAGATTTTTTTCTCCCTTCATGTCACGATATTACTCTGCATTCATCACACGTGCCTGTGAACAGGACATTGCGCCCCTCGTGCCGCCTAATTCCCTCTTTAAGTAAGAAGGTTTTGTAACCTATCCACTCTGCAGGTCCCCAGAAATTTGTCTTTTCTCAAACACACCTTCTCTCCCTGAATCTCTGAAACTTCCCTCAGGTGGAGGAGACCACTTGGCAGTGACAATGTCCTGCAGGGCTGCTAGGAATGGACTCGGGGACCTCTCCCTCTCACCCGTGCCCTCCCCTTTGCTGCCTACCACAGGCTCTGCCCAGTCATTAGCCAGTCACCCTGCCGGTCACAGCATGCCTGGGGCCTCCCTTTTAAACACAGACACTGGGACCCCAAGTTCCCTGCTCTTGTGCCCACTTGCTTCTTTGAATCACATTGAATGTGGCAAAAGAGACCTACTTTCTAAACCCTTGCCTGCGGGCTCATAAAACACTAAAGTAAATACACGTCTTTTCTTTCAAGGTTGGTTTCTCTAGCTTGATGTTGAAATATGTTTAAAAGTCCAGGCTGTTAGCACAGAGTCAGTGGTTCGGAGCAGGATTTCGGAGCTGGGTAGGTAGCCCAGCGGGTGAGGTTCCAGAACGAGTCATTCTGTGGCTTGGTTTCCAGAGCTCCCACTCTGATTTGCCAAGCTGGGCATAACAGATATCCGTGCCCCCTCCCTGCAGGCAGGGCCTCGAGAAGGCATGAGCAGGGGACAAAGGCAGCAAAGTGAAGGGGGCAGCGTAAAGCAGGGGCAGGGCATAGGGTGGGGGAGACCCTGTGGAGCTGCGGCCATGAGCCCCACCTCGGGAAGAAGGGATGGAGAGGAGTCTCACCGTGGCTGGACCCACTGCACCTGGCTGGTAAAAAGTCCAGTAGCCATCTCCAGCCAGGCTTCTCCCCAGCCACTCACCGCCATCACATAGCCTGCCAGGTACCTCAAGGGCAATCATCCAAACTGACACCTCTCCTTTTCGCTCTACAAATCTCTGCTTCCCAGGCTCTCTCTTAACTCATGGTCTCACCATTCTTTGAGGAATACAGTCTATGAAGCGAGGCATTTTCCTCGCTTCTTCCCTCTCCCCCCTCCACACCCTGGCCGTCCTGAGGTCCCAGAGGCTTCTCACACCTGCCCTCCCGAGCTCTCGTACGCGGCCTGCCCAGCATGTCCATCTGGCCTGCACAGCCCCACTGCCTGTCTTTGCCCCTTGCCCTAGTCAACCTCCTGCCGGTCCCATCCCCCTCAAATGCATCATCTGTGCTGCCACCAAAGTGCAGAATCCCACCGTCTTGTTTCTTTACTTAAATCTCTTTCACACCAAAAAAAGCCAACCTCCTCCTTTTCTCAAGGGTCACAAAGCCCACCTTGGCCTCGCCTTTCTGACTTCATCTTTCCCCATCTCCCGTCTCAAGCCACGCATCACCTGGGTGCTCGTTCCCTCCTGAATACACGGTGCTGTTAGGGCGCTTTCCCGGTGACCTCACTTCCTGGAGTGGCTTTAATATCAACACCCTTTTTCTCTAACCTTCATGTAACTCCTACTCAGTCCTTAAGGTTCAGTCTAGACATTTGTCTTATCCAGGGAGACTTCCTGGACGCTCCTGCATCAGCCATGCCCAAGGCCCTCTGCCGCCCTGTAGTTATTTCTGTCACTTGCCACACGAGATTATACGTACTTATTTTCATGTTCAGATCTGTCCTTCATGCACAATCACTTCTCATTCACGTTCTGCACTTACCACATCATACCTATTTTTCAAATGTTAAACAACTTCGTAAGTGTTCAGTAAAAGCACAGCTAACTCACAGGACGGGTGAAGGCCTTCATTAGCTTCTCATGTACATACCCACCATCCACTGGGCCTTTCCTTCTCCAGAGAAAGAAGGACCCTGAGCAGTACCTACAGAGAACACTTGAATAAGGACATTTTCCTTTCTCTGCGGGCTCTGCTCGAGAAAGCAGTGAATCCATTTTTCCAGTTTTTCTCAAGGATGTAGAATTGTAGCTTTTTACTCTTCAGAGATGAATCTTCATGGGGGCTGTTGGAGGCATATCAGAATCCTCTGTTTCATTTTGTTTTGTTTTGTTTCTTTTAAATGGTCCCATGCCCTCTGGCTGGATTTTCATAATCTCTCCCAATTTGGGAGTTATACTCACAGAGAGTCACTCTTATTGATGAAAAAGCATCATAACCCTTGCGATCTGAAAACAGACAACTTAGGGTTGAGAAACTTTGCTCTTCCAATATTTGTTCTTTGGAAATCTCCAAGTTGAACTGGCTAGTAGATAAACAACATTGGCAAAAAGAATAAAAGCAAAGAAGAAAGTTGGCCTCTAAACTAGTTTTTTGGCTTCTGCCGGACACTGAGAGCTGGAGGCAGGTTAGTGGCGTAGTCCTGCTCCCTAGATGCTTCTAATCAAATGTACAGACTTAACACGTCACCCGAGAGAAGGGATAATCAGTCACTGTAAACACTTGCATCCTACTGTCTAAGGCCGTACCCTTGACTCCTCAGAGGAGGGAACCAGAATTCCTATTTCTTTTTAGTTTTCATAAATTTACTTTTCCAATTAAAAGCCCACTTGGGTCTGCAGATCCCCACACTCTTAAGTTCGCTTTCAGGAGCACCCCCAACTTCCTTGATCCTGTACCCTTAAAGTACAACTATTATGTCAAATAAAGCTTGTGCATTAACTCTAGATGGCAGGGGCATGCTGCTCCGGTTCTAGGACTTGGCCAGGGAGAGGGCTGGATGCTCCAACCTGTGCATTTTTCTGTGACCTGAGTAGTGATGGCAGGGGGCAGACTATTTGGACAGAGCACATGGGAGAGCCACAGGGAGAGGAGACGACAGAACGCTCCAGGAAGCAACAACCATCTCGCTCAGCCCGTGCTTTGAATTGTCCCCTCCAAGACAACAGAATGAGGAGGAAGCCAGCATGTTGACCTGCATGTTCCAGCCCCCTGGTGCTCCCATCTGCCCTTAGCCCCATTTCCATAAAGGAATTGCCCACCCAGCCAAACACAGTGACCCCAAAGTATTGTGAGAGATGTAAAAATTATTGTCATTCCATGCCGCTTAGCTTTGGGATTTACTTTTTATAAACAACATGTGTTTTCACCACTCTAGCAGCAAGACTTCCAATTTATTCAAAAAAAGTCGTCTCTGTGACATCTTACTACACTGATGGACAGTGACTGCAGTGGGGCATGGGGGGGGACTAGATAATCTGGGTGAATGTAGTAACCACATTGTTTTTTCATGTGAAACCTTCGTAAGAGTGTATATAAATAATACCTTAATAAAAAATAAAAAATAAAAATAAAAATAAAGCTTTGGAACCAGGGTCCCACCACCACCTGTTAATACTCATCTAATCAAGCCCCAGTTTCCCGAACAAGAAGTGCATTTTCTTCATTTGAAGGTGCTTACATTCAACAAATTACAGAAAGCCAGGGTGGTTGAGTTAAAAACAATTGGTTTTGCAGTAATTAGAAAAACACAAGGAAATGATGACTGCAGAACACTATTAAAGGGGACACTGAAGGATAGTGGCTCCAGTTCCTGGTTAATTCCTCAGCTTGAATATGTAGAGATTCACAACTAATTATGCAGAGATGATGAATTTTAAAAATGCTGCCACCCTGCCTTCCCAAGGCCAAGGACTTTAGCTATTAATAGAACAGTCAGATTGTGCCATTTTATAGAGAACTCACACAAAGTTGCATCTATTTTAAAGCATTCACGTGGCACATGACTTAAAGATGACAAATCTCTATAATGTGCAAAATCAGCATTAGGTTAAACTAAATCCAAATTCATTATAATCATTCCAGGTTCCCCTGGAGAAATCTATTGTTTAAAATGGTCACTACAGCTAAGGGCTATCTTTAGTCCTTCCTGGACTTCTATAGGTCATTCTAAAGATTTGCTTTATTTTTTGCCCATCCCAATTCCAGTTGAATGGACACATGCAGTAAAACACAGGGGATTCGCCTCCTAGTATTATACTTTCCTGGATGACTTGGGAAGTACCAACCATGACAGGCAGGTTGCTCTGAGACCCTTCCAGGAACAGGGTCTCAAGTTTCTCCTTGTCACCACTTACCCACTGTCAGAAAGCCCACAGCCCTTTCAGACTGGACTTGCACTCTGCCGAGGTTTGGGGGTTTAGTGGGGAGAAGCGTCATGTACAACAAAACAAGACAAACAAAACCCCCCACTAGCTTCTAGAAATCACATGGTCAAAAAGGTAACCATCAGAAAGAACCATGCCCTCCACCAGGCTTGCAAAGGGAGGCTGCACTGTGACCTGCATTTAATTATTTAAGCTGCATGTTGTGAGGCCCTTAAGAAAGCAAATGTCATGATGAACAGAGTGAGTTTAATCCTCCTGTCGAAAGAGCAGTGTGCTGTGGTAAGGCCGTCGCCCAATTAGATTGGACTGTGGGATACAGAGGAGCTGGAGGCCAAGTCTGAGGACCCTAATGAGACTTTATGGAGGGAAGAGATGCCCCCCTGGAGTCTGTCACTCTTTGAGGGACGTTTTCCCACCTGCCATTACCACAGCTCCCCCGGTGCTACTCTTTTTGAGTTCGAACATGTTGTAGCCAAAACATTTGAACAGGGGCTTTCAAAATAACATTTCAAAGTAAAAAATAAATCTCTAGTGGTTGTGGTGTATTGGGGAGGAGAAAATGGCATTTGATGCTGTGTACATTACCAACCTTGGACTGCTGGGGCTGAGAGAAGGCTAGGCAGTGGATCTAAAACTAAATAAGTACACAGTGAATTGGATTATGTTTCATTTGTGAAATGTGTATGTCCCCTCAGCCTCATGCAGAGAGAGCAGAATGACGTGTGACTTGGTAGGTATCCAAGAGTCCCATGATCACGTTCGAGGGTGACATACGTGGACATCGCCCGTAATCCGAGGAACACCGTGAGTGTTCACACTGGATCATCTGGTCCAGCGGCTCTCACACAGGACGATCGTACCCTCCCCCAGGGACACCGGGCAATATCTGGAGACATTTTGGGTGGCCACAACTCAGAGGTGGGGGACTCCTCTCTGGTGTGTAGCACCCGCGGATGCTGCTCGACACCCTGTATGCGCAGGATGGTCCTCAATAACGAGGGGTTTTCCTGCACAAATGGCACCAGGGCCAAGAAGTAGCCAAGAGAAGGGCAGCCTTTAGGCATCCAGAATGTTCTTTGGGATGGATGAGCTGGCAAATACTTGTGTCCAAATGTGAAAGCGGCCAAATCCACCCGCCTGGCCAGCAGGAGCCCTCAGCCTGGCCCAGCCACCTAATCGGCTGGTTCAGATGCGTGTCTTCCAAGGGGCTTGGAGAGGAAGTTCAGCCTCCCGTGTGGACCTTTCACACTTGGCGGTCAATCCTGTTCCTGGCGCCTCTGCCAGAGGATGTCAGGAAGACACAGACCGTGTGAAGCGGCAGTACAGGGCACACATTATTTGAGGCTGCTACTCGTGAAGTCTCTTATTAGTATTTCATTTATGTCTCTTTAAGAGAACATGTGCCCTGATGAGGCAGAAATCCTTTACAGACGTGAAAGCAGCCCGAGGGCAGTTAAACCTCACACTGCTCTGGTGAAGTAGGTAAATTGCAATTTGACGAAAAATGAGGAAAAACCATCAACAGGTGTTTGGGTTTCCTTCGGGACCTTAGAGTTTCATATTTGGCTGAAAAGCACATAATGACATTTGGAAAGGGCTCCTTGCCAGAACTTTTTCCACTGAATGGTTAAGACTGGAAGATTAACATAAATCTCAGGAACAAAGATGCTGGGGTCCGTTGAAGGAGCTCTGTTGAAGAAATGGGCAAAGTAGAGAAAAGAAAAGCCTCAGTACTCAGGAAGAATCTTTCCAGAAGTAACTATTACAGTGTAAAATGAGAATGCAATGTGCAAACCTTTGAGGTGTGGAGGTAAGGGATATATTCCCATTACTTAGAGTGCTTTGTTCTCAGACTTCCAAGATACAGAAAGAGACCATTTCTAACATTTTCCCATCCCAGCTGCCCCTCCCCAACCAGCCAAAAACCTGCAAACATACACAAACAATACAACCAAGCAAATGAGCTCAGGAAAAAATAGGGTTTCTTCCTAGCCAGCAGCCAGGAGTGTTGCCAAGAAAAACATCACAAGCATCATGCAGTGAATCACAGGACAGGCTGCTCTCTATGAACCTCTCAGAACTTAGAGACCAAAAGTCATGGCTCTTTGGTCAGATGTGCTGGACATGACCAGAGTTGGGAGTCAGGACACCTGGGTTCTAGTCCTGGCACTGAAGATACATGTTGTGATTCTGGATGTATAGTAACCTCTCTGAGCCCCACCCCTATCTGCCCCACCTTGCCTCCCTCTCGTGGAGTAGTTCAGATATGACAATAAATGTGACAGGGCCTCCAGCCTGCAGAGTGCTAACCATGTAGAAGCAGTATTATGTTAAATGTGTTGATGCACAATTCCCAGAATGTAAGGTTAAGGGTATCAGAGGAGGAGCGGGCAGCACAGGGGCCTTACAAACTGTGGGTCAAAATAATGCGAAGCAAAAGCCTCAAGAAGGTAAGCTGCCCCCCTAGATTAGCCAGGGTTAAACAGTTTCATTAAGGGAAATGTCACACTATTTGTGTCTGTTGTTAAAATTCAGTCTACGTGAGAAAGAACAGATTTAAACTTCTCAGAAACAAACCTCTCCTAGCAACACTCTCCTTCCTTCTCAGTTATTTTCGCAGTAAGTAGCAATAGCCCAAGCTATCACTCCGCGTCCTTGCTTTCAGATTCGAGTACGTGGGAGCCAGAAATACAGTGAGACTAGATCAGGTAGGGAAAAGTCCCATTTTTAATTGGACCAGGAATTGTATTATAAATGAATAAACCAGTGCACTGTTTAAGGAATTAGAAAAGGAGACGGCATCCTTGCCATGGTATTGGCCGTGCTGGCTCTCCATCTTATGCAGCACAGATCGGTAGCTGATGCCCAACTTCCTCCAATCAGCTTGCTTATCTGCTTCTGAACCCCCAGAAGCCCCATAAACAGCATTTTCTTCCACCTCCATCTTCCGCACTTTTTTTAAACCTCCCCCTTTCCTTGGTTTGTTTGGCTATCCTGTGCCATCATATCACTTCTACCCTTTTCAACCTGGGATGATTCCTCCCCCAGAAACTCCAAGCACCTCCCTGAGTTTGATAAGAATTCTGTGGAAGGAAAGGTTATACGATCAGTATTCTTAGGGAAGTCCCAAAGCTGTGCCAACCTTGCTCTTTGCACCACAGGATCCACAAAATCTTGGAGAGGTGGAGAAGGCCTCAGCTACCCAGCCTGAAGTGATTAGGTGTCTTCTTGGGCCAAACTTAGTGATCCTGAGCAACTACCTTCCTTCCCAGTTTTGGCCTGTGTTGAGCTAGAGGTCTTCCTGGTGCCCCCGGGCCTGGGGCAGAGCACCATGAACAGATGCTGTAGTGACTGGGACATCAGGCCTCAGCCTTCAGTTTTCAACAGTCTGTCCTGTTGGGGAGGTTCTCAAAGGTCACTCAGGTTATCATTCTTCAGAATATGGCTTTATTATTGTGATCACAGCAGTCTCTCCCCCGCCTCTGTGCCCATGGCCGCATACAGGATAACCATTTTTATTGTTCTCTTTGCAGACCAAGCAAATACAAATGAGTATTCCAGGTACAAGAGGCAGCACTGTATACACTGTTCCGCATCGTGTTCTGTTGTTTTTCTTCCACTGAGCATTCTGTGTCAGTATACAAAAGTTCTCCTCATTCTTTTTCACAATTATGTTGTGTGGCTATGTCATAATTAATTTAACTAGTCCTATATGGGTTAGATTCCCAGAATTGGACTGCTGAGCAAAAAGTGAATGTATCTTCCAAGGAGTTGTACCGTTTCCACATCCACCTGTGGTGATCGACATGCCTGGTCCTCACCAACAAATTTAAGGTCAAACTTTTGTGTTTAGCCAATCTAACATAGGAGAAATGATTTTCTAGTGTGGTTTGAATTTGGTGTCTCATTATAATAGTGAGGTTGAGAACTCTTGTTTAAATCTTTTTAAATGTCATTTGTGTTTCTGTCTCGGTGAATCATCTGTTAGTGACTTTTGCCCAAATTTCTATTGGGTTTTAGTCCTTTTCATCAATTTCTAAGAGCTTTTTAAAATTTAGGGAGATTAAGCCTTTGTTTGTGATACATTTTCCAAATGTTCCCAGTTTTTTCATTTTCTTATGACACACCACTTCTGGTGTTCTTTGCAGTGTAGATGATTTTATTTTCATGTGGTCAAATTCATTGATCTTTTGTTCTGTGACAAACCCTTCCCCACTTCAAAGTTATTAAAAATAAATAAATAAAAACCAAAACTCATGTTTCTTCCAATACCCATATAGTTTGGGTTTGAGTATTTTTGGCCTCACATATAGATCCAACTTTTTTCTTAATTTATCTATCCAGTTGTCCCAAGTTGGCATTATTTAAACAGATAATTTAGAAAAGGAAAGATCAATCAATTTCTTTCATGACCATCTGTGAAGGAGGCAATTTGGTAACTGGGTTAAATGAAATGATCCCAGGTTCTTCCACTGCAATGATTTACCTAGCTAGTTTGAGCCTTTCATCTCCACATTCTGGAGTTTTCTGTGTCCATCATCAGCCCTAATTAATGAAGAAGATCCTAGGACCATGTTCAGGTAAAGGAATGCCCTTTGTTTCCAAGGGTCTTCTGGGCAGTTCATAAAGTGTGCTGCCCTTCTGAGTACTGACTGATTTTGGAGGATGTGTATTGCAGGCCTAAAGATATTCAAGGAAAGGAAGTTAAGTGAGCAAGAGAAGGATCTTAGGCCATTTAGGCAGAGCGAAACCTCTCCTTGGGTCATGATTACAAAAAACTCAGTTATTACTTGGGTAGGGACTCATCGTGAATCATCACCAAGTTAAGCACTATGGGGGGCAAGGAGGAAGCATGAGACCTGGTCCTGCCCACACAGAACTTACAGCATAGTTGTAAAGAGAGGAAGTTAGAAACATGACATATCTGCACCTCTATGTTCACTGTAGCATTGTTTACAATGGCCAAGATACAGAAATAACCTAAATGTCTATCAAAAGCTGAATGAATAAAGATGTGGGAGATACAGACAGAAAGATAGACAGATACACACACACACACACACACACACACACACACACACACACACACACACACAGTGGAATATTACTCAGCCATAAAAAAGAATGAACTCTTGCCATTTGTGACAATGTGAATAGACAGAGAGGGCATTATGTTAAGTGAAATAAGTCAGAGAAAGACAAATACTGTATGATTTCACTTGTATATATAATTTAAAAAGCAAAACAGACTCATAAATACAAGAAACAAAATGTTGGGTACCAGAATGGGGAGAGGCTGGGAGACAGGCAAAATAGGTGAAGGCGATTAAGAGGTAGAAACTTCCAATTATAAAATAAGTAAGGCATGAGAGAAAGTGTACAGCATAGGACTATAGCAATAATATTGTAATAACTTTATATGGTGACGGTGACTACACTTACCCTGGAGATCATCGCATAATGTATAAATATACCAAATCACGATGACGTATACCTGAAACTAATAGGATAGTGTGTGTCGATTATAGTTCAGTGTTTAATAAAGAGCCCCTCACAGCACCAGCAGCATGTAAGTGCCCAAAACTCTGGTGCCCATACCCACACCTGCTCGTCCCTCCTCATTCCTTCTCTGTGACTTCCCATCATACACTACTATAGGGTCTTACCTCCCTGTGGCAAATGAAGACTTAGGTCCCTGTTTCAGACTGAGTAGATCATTTCAAAGTCAGAACTCTAGGTCTAGCGTTATATGCCCCCTCTGTGATCCTACAGTGCCCTGGTCTTACCTAGACCGTCAAATTGCTATTATCCTCATCTGCCTGCCATTCTTGTTTTTTAGTGGCAGCAATTGTGACCTTTTACACCGAATCACTAGCACATGGCTACGGCTTATTAGAACTTTATCGAAGAGCTTATGGAATGCTGAATGAATGTTGCCAACAGTTGCCAGCAGGTCCCCAGCAAAAGGAGTAAGGTAGTCTGGGTGTCTTCTTGGAGGGTCTTCTGGGGTGAGCCATGAAGAATCAAGTCGGAGTGGGTATAAAGGAAAAGAGAATATCTCCTGGGGGTGAGTGAGTGAGCTGGGGAGTAAAGAGAGGGTCAGAAGAGGGCTGTGACTCGCCAGTCTTTCCCCAGAGGCAGTTAGCAGAACAGAAGATCATAGAGTATTATGAGAGTAATTTGTAATATAAAGGTGGTGCCAACTGGCAGTGGTGGTGATCTCTGTGTGCCAGTATATTTGAGAGGTGAGCAGAGGACTGGCCCAGATCACAGATGATGAAAAGGCTTGGATTTACAGGTGGTAGTACCAGGATCTGCCCTTAAACTGGAATCTGTCCTGCAGCCTTTGCCAAAAAACAACAAACAAAAATCTTGCCTCTTTTTCTGCTTCATTTCCCCATTTCTAATAACCTAGAGCTTTTGTGTTGGAAGAAAATCTACAAGTTATCTTGTCTACCTTAACTCTCACTGGAATGTGACATGAAGACAGGAATTTGTATGTGTTTGTTTGAATGCCATAATCTCATAATTCCTGACACTCAATAGATATTTTAGTTGATGAATGAATGAATGAATTCCTCTTATCCTATCCTTCTTTAGACTCTGCATGGACTCTCCCATTGGGAGGTAAATAGAGGAATCACCTTTACAAATCAGAACTCTAAGCTTTAAAACTTTTTAATTGAGTTTTTCTATGCTATACCCTGGTGAGGGAAGAGGAAAGGAGTATGTGTGTGTCATTTGGGTTGCACAGTGTTACATAGCTGGGGAAAATATGGTTGCCGATGGATTGCAAATAAAGACAAGATTCAGCATACACTCAAGGGAACAACATGAAATCCAGATTCTCTTTAGTATATAACTCATCATTTGCTGGAATAGTGAATGAAGAAACAAATGCATGCATGCATGTGTGAATGGATGCAGAGGTCAACCAGATATACTGGAAAATATTTGTGAAGGCTTTGGAGTCAGAAAAACTTGAATGAATATCCGTAGCGTGTAGCATCGCTGAGCTCTCTGAGCCTCTTTTTCCCATTCATCAAATGACAATAATATTGCCTAGTTGCAGGATTTTAATGAAACAGTGTATGCAATATGCATTCTTCAAAGTTGCTCTTCCACTGCTGGTTATTATTATTATTATAAATTAACTTACCAAGAAATGCTCAGTGAGGTGTAGTTCTGGTGTGGAGCAGTGGCAGAGACCTAGAAGGTGATTGATCCAGACACCTTTCTTGTACCTAAAATAGAGTAATGGCGGAGATTTTCAGAAAGAAAGGAAAGCACAAAATGAGAGAGGGGGCCCTTATTCTAGAACCTCCTGGATTCACCTTTGTTCTATGCTTATTATTGAGCAACCTTTACATGTTTCTAGACATTTAAGCAACACAAGGGCTGAATGTTTACTTTTGTTCACTGTTATACCACCAGTGCCTAGAACAGTGCCTGACACACGCAGGCACCTAATAAATATGTGTCAAATGAATGAAAGGCATTGATCCTGAAATAAGTCATTCTCTTCATTAAAACTTTAGCTGGATTTTCAGAACAAAGTATAAATGAACTAGAATTTGTGGTCCCTTTCTCAAAAGTGAAAAAAGTTTTTAAAATATTATCATTTCAGTGCCATAAAATGTCTCTTTAGTTCTCCTTCAAGTGCAAAGTTCACACACATAATACGGTTAAATTTCAAATGTTATTAGTATAATGCCAGTGGGATCATAAGATGAGCGAAATTATGAGCTAAAACCGTGCTTTAAGTTCTGCATTTGTTGAAGTAGTAAACGCAAAATGAGGTTAACTCCTCGGTCCCAGAGCGAGAGGGCTTTTAGCCTGGATAATATTCGTGGATTTGCAACTATGTCAAATTATACTTTTCCTTTTTTCCCTTTTTTGAATTGACTGCTAAAATGTGCTGTGCTGCTGAGCGTTACTTTTAAAAAGAAACTTGATAATGATTTTGGGGTTGGGAAGAGTGTTTCACCTTTACAGAGCACCCACTATACTTCTTCCGTTCTAAGAATACCTGTTTTTAAAGTTACATTTAAGGGAAAGGTTAGCATGAGCAGCTGTGCAAAGGACTTGTGTTTCTAAAAGAAAGAATCTGCAGTCAGTGCTGAACTGAAGTGGTGACGATAGGCACCCTTGTCTTGTTGCTGGTTTTCAAAGGGCCTACTTCCAGTGTTTCTCCGTTTAGGATGGTGATGTTTGTTGTGACATTTTTTTTGTTTTTATTTTTTGGTAGGTAAACTTTTTCAGATTAGAGACATTCTCTTTTAATCCTAGTTCGTTTTTAAATTTATATTCATACTGCATTTTATCAAAAAGTACACATGCAAAAGGTATCTGTAAATTTTATAAATTGAACCAGCTTTACATCCTTGGGATAAACCTAATTTAGCTATTATGTAGTATATTTTGTATACACTGATAGATTGAAATATCTAATATTTGGCTAAAAGTTTCTACATCTGTATTTGTTTATAACCCATTCAATTATTTATTATTTTATTTATTGTAACCCGTTTCACTAACTGGTTTGAAATGGCTCAGCAATGTTAATTTCTTGTGCTTTCTTATCTTGTGCTTTTTTTATACTTTGTTCTCAAAGTAACATGAGTCCCATAAAATGAGTGGGAGGTATTTCCTCTTTCTATTCTTTTTGGGGAGTCGTATGCTAGAACAATGTAGTCTTTGAATGTGTGAGGAACTTACTTGTAAATATATCTGGGCCTGATGTTTTCTTTCTGGGAAGACTATTAATGATTGTTTCAATTTCATTAATAGTTATAAAACTTTTCAGGTTTCTATTTCATCTTCTGTCAGTTCTAATAAGTTATATACATTTTTATGGAAATATGTCCCTCTGTCTAAGTTTTAATGTTTACTGGCAAAAATAGCTGATTGTATTTGCTTATTCACTTTTTATACTCTACTATATATGTATTTACATTCCCTTATTAATAATAATATTAGTTATTTAACCTTTTTGTTTAAATCAGTCTTGCCAGTGGTTTGTCAATTTTGTCTGTCCCAAGAACTGATTTGAACTTTGCTGAACCTGTTGTTTTTAACAATTTATTGATTTCTGCTCTTTTATTTATCATCTCCTCCTTTCACCTCGATTGTTTATGTTCTGTCATTATTCTTGTATTTCACAAGGACAGTTATTCATTTTTTATGTCTCTATAAAAAAACACTTGATCACACAAAAGGAAAGAGATAAAAGAACCACATGGGTACCAATAAGCTTGTGGTTTCTTTTATGTCTTTCCTCTTGTGTGATCAGGTGTTTTTGGTCTTTGAGATTTTTTTTTAATATTTTATTTTATACCATTGTTTCTCTGTTTTAGTTGAGATATTAAGAATATGTCCATAGAGAACCCAAAAGAATTTACAGAAAAACTACTAGAAAAAAGAGAAAAGTTTTGCAAGGTGACTGGCTATAAGATCAATATTAACAAGTTTACTGTATTTCTATACAGCAGTAACAATAAATTAGAGATATAACTTAAAAAAATTCCTTCTGACCTGAGGGAAGAGAAAGGTACTAAAACCATTACAAGTACGTGAAAATTAACTTCTATACATCAATTGACATCTTACAAAAAAACTGAAAGCCAGACTATAAACTGGCAAAAGAGATTGGCATCATATATAGCCAACAAATATTAGCACATGCACATATAATGGTCTCCTATAGATTAACAAGAAAAATATAACAGTTTAGTAGCAAGAAAGGTCCAACAACATGAGAAAACATTTTAAAGAATAGAAAACAAATGTGGGTAATAAACACATGAAGAGATGCTTAACTGGAGTATTTAATCAGGAAAGATTTTATGAAGACGGCACTGAAATACCGTTTTACACATATTTGACAAAGTGTTAAAAGTCTGATAATACCTTGTGTTAAAGAAGGACATAAATTGTAGGATCTCTTCTGTGTTGCACTTCTTTGGGAAGTGTAATTTTCAGAATGACTTTGGAAAAGGATTTGGCACTGTCTTGTGAGGAAGATTGTATTTATTTATTAACCTTTATCTACTGACTTCACAGCTGAAAACATGCCCATGAGATGCTCTAGTACATGGGTACCAGTAAGTTTGTGCTAGAGTAGCCACACAGTTTTATAAGACAACAAATATCTGGAAACCTCCAGAATGTTCCTCAATAGGGTAATATAAAAATAAACTGTGATGTAGTCACATGTGAAAGATTATGCAACAGTGGAAAGGAAACCACAGCAACTCTACAAAATTATTTTCGTAACATAACGAATAAATAAAGCAAGTGTCAGAAGAATGCACACAGTACAATACCCTGTTTTTACAGTTCACTAACAAGCCAATTGAACAGCAGGTTGTTTAGGCATACTTAGGTATGCGACAAAACTAAAAAAGTCAAAAGCAAGAAACAATACAGGACTTATCATAGTGGTTACTTTTGTAGGGAAGGTGGAGGATGTAATATGGGAAGAGCAGATAGGTAGATGTAAGCAATTTAAAAATATTCTAGTTCTGGACTGGGCAAAGGTTCCACAGCCATTCATTATATTATATTATATTGTATTAAATAAATACCATTCATGAAAAAGGACTTCATCTGAAGATGATAATTTGTCATGAATACTAGATCGTGAGTAATCCAATTCTGGGAATCTGAGAGCCAAATTTTGAAAATCTCTATTCTAATAGAAAAATGACTGCAAGGAAATGAGATGATTAAATAATAACATGATCTGAGATTCATGGAATGCTAAGAGTTTCTAAATGTTGCATTTCTTATGCTTTAAGCAAAAAAAAAAAGTATCTACGTCCAATTTCTGACTTCTTCCTACCTTCTTAGATGTGAGAAGGACTCTTAATTAGTATTAAACGCCACATTCCTATTTGTTACAAGCCACATATTCTTACAGGCATTTTATACTCTCTTAAGCCAGAATCACTGTCGGGAAGTGTTTTGCTGTAGTGTCATAATGCAATTCTTTTTGTCTTGCATCTTCCCTTCTTACCTTCTTCCCTGGTGCTTTGCTTTTGTGGTCCCTCCCTTGCCTCACTTATGAGACCATGGCTCATTCAGGCTTTCATGTCATCTCAGACCCTGGGAAGTACCCATCTAACTGTCATCTAAACCAAGAGTCTAATTGGATAGGAAGGGGCTTGGCGAAAACTGCAGATCATACTGCCCAGTAATCCCACCTAGAGATGTCAGCTAAGAGGACTACCACACACAAGCAGACAGCCCATGCCTAGGCAGGCAAGAAGTTCACTGGCAAGGTGGCAACAGGTCATGAAGAAGCAAAGACTAAGAGAAGAGGTCATAGACAGCATGGTGCATCCCAAAGAACCTTAGCTCAAGGCTCTGGAGGGCAGAAGGGAGGATTTGAGACTTTACCTGATGCAGCCTCTCATTGTTCAGATGAGAAAAACACCCAAGGTCCCCAGTGAGTTAGCCAGGACCAAACCTAAGTCCCCCTTATCCCCAGATCCAGCCTCTTGCCATCAGCAGAACAGCACAGTGAGTTTTATATTCAGCCAGTGGTCTGCCAAGCCAAGGGCTTCCTATAGTCCTTTTGCTTCAGTACTAGCCCTGTCTTAGCAGAAGACGGGCTTGATCCCAGGGGAGCCGAGTGGGGCCACACGCCTATATCAGAGGAGAACAGTAGACAGAGAGGGAGTGTCTGAGCTCTCTCCAACACTTTTTTCATTCAGGAAAATTAATCTTTAAAATAATATATATACATGAATATATGTACACATGTATATATGCATGACATATTTATATATGTGTATACATATAAATACATATTGTGTGCATATATAGTTACCTATATCTACACATATATGCTTCTAGAGTATTTGTTAATATATACATACATACATACACCTATTAGAGGTAAAGCAGCATAAACTAGATGCTGCACTAAACTCTTCAAGACAGGACCTAGGTGTTAGTCCCACCCCACCATTCTGTAACAATGGAGGAATCACTCCTCAAGGCCTCTTTGTTTGTTCTCCTCATTGTAAGATAGGAGTGTTGAACTCAATTAATTCTAATGTTCTTTTTAGCTTTCAGGGCTCTCTGCTAAAATGTGGGCATCATCAATTTTAAACATGAGCTCTTGGATCATCCTTTTTCTTCAGTATTTGTTTCATTTTCTTCCAGTATTTCTCACACCTCCTAATTCAGAATTTGATACCCCTGGGACTTTGCATAGCAACTTAAACTTTAAACCTGATTAGACTTGTACATGTAGGTTATGATTAGGAAAGAGTGCTCAAGGTGGAAAAGAGATTAAATATGTCAAATGATACTAATAGGTCAGGTCATATAAGATCTGAAAATCAACCTCTGGAGTAATGTGCAGGACACTGGAGACCTTGCCAGAAAGCATAGCAAGAGAATAGTAGATTGGTGGTCTGATGACAGAGGGCTCAAGAAAGAGTAGGAAGAGAGGAATTAAAGACAGAAAAAATATATAAATCTTTCAAGGATTTTTGCTATAAAACAGTGTTGATAAGTGGGGTCACTGGAGAGATTTTTTAAAGATAGGATAAATTATGACACATTGTATTCTGATGGAAATAATCCAGTAAAATGGGAGAAAAACTGATGGTGTAGGACATAAGTATAAGGGAGGGGCTGTCCTTAGATGGGAACATGATATTCATTCACAGTGACTAGGGGCCGGGAGAATACACTGAAGACAGACAGTGTTAGATGTAGATGGGACCTTGTGAAAGTTCTCTTCTGATTTCTTCTGTTTTCTCAGGAAAAGAGAAAGCAGGTCATCAGCTGAGAGGAAGTATTGACAGGAGGGGCTGACATTTGGAAAAGAGAAGAGATAGTGTGATAGAGTCTAGGAGAGAGGGACAGGGGATGGACTGGAGAAAGTCAGCAGAAGAGCCAAGCTGAAGTCAGCAGCAGTGATTGAAATGAGACTGGTGAGCAGGGCTCTGGGCTCTCTGCATCCGTGAGCAGCAGCCTGCATGAGGGCTAGTCAAGAGCCGGGCTTTACAAGGTTAGGTCTTTGTCAGGTGGTGCACCAAAGGAAGGGGCCATGGAGCGGAGGGTGTTTGAAAGGAAATGATCACAGTGACGAGCCATGGAGATGAAGCTGGATAAGAATGGAATTGTAGACGTGAAGGGAATGAAGAACCATGAAAAATGGGTAGAGGCAATGGGTGGTAGATTGTTGAGTTGAAGGATTGGAGGGTGTAAGCTGGGACACCAGGAAACTGGGAGAGAGCGGAGTTGAAACTGAGGTTCTGGAGGAGCTGTGGTCGGGGCTGGGAGTGGGCAGAGGACAAGGTCTGTGCAAGAGCGGCCACTGCCAGGGGTCAGAGGACCACCTGCATGGATGTGGGAATCATCAAGACCCATGAGGAGGGCTGTATCGGAGAATGTGATGGTAAAATCTTTGAGGAATTAGAGAAAAAGGCCATGAGACCCAGTGATGATTTTACCCAGAACAGGCGGTGGATGGCAGTCAGATGACATAAAATTCAGTGCTGAGAGGGATTCAACAAGAAGGGAGAGGAGGACACCCACTCCACCTCCAGGCTCACTGGTGGGAGGGTGTGGGGAGAGAGCAACCACCACTTGGGGGGGCTCCGAGGAACCGTTTCCCCAGAGGAGAGGCAGATTCCACTTAAAACTAGAAGGTGAAGCGCATGTTCAGTGGAGAGGATGAGGATATCTAGGAAATTTTTTTATGAACTGACCTTGAGTTTCAAGAGCACAGGGGCAGGGAAGGGGTGGGAAATGGAATCTACCAGGGGGTTATACAGACCCAGTGAAGGTGAGAGTCCTTCAGCATTTCAAGGGAATGATGGATGACTCCAGAATCCTAACTTTCTTGTTACTGATAGAAACACAGATGTGGGCATTAATAAAATTATGAGATCTCAAGGAAAATAATAGTGGCAAGACTGGATATTAGAAGGTAGCCAGGAGGAAGGGTTGAGGGAGTCTTTCCAGGATCATGGAGATTTGAGGAGCCCCTCTTCAATTTTGCCAGTAATATGGAATTCAAGGGTAGGGCCATCTTAGCGGAAGTGCTTTTCTCACTAAGCCCCGCATTTCTCTCCTGACAGTGGTGTCATGGAGGTAAGCAGAAGAGTCGTCTTGCTAGAATCATTCAGAGCTCCTAAAGGAGATGTAGAAACCAAAGATGGGATAGTCTTATCACCCATGGTGGAGGAGTTCTTGGAAAAGGCAAGCATAGGTTTTATCTGGATGACCAAATACAAGTAGAGATGATTGAAAAGATTCACATTCTTCTGACTGCTCAAAGAGAGAAAAGACAGTTAACTTGAAATATCTCAGCCCTAATATATCTTAAGACTAATAGACTAGCCTTAGGTTAGACCCCAAGACAATAATTCAATCAAGATAGAAGTTTCTTTCCCTCAGTCACAGCTCAGAGGGAGGAAGGTGATTCCTGCTGGCACTGTCCCATGAGCTCAGCCGGACACTTGTATTCCTTTTGCTACTTCACCACCTGCTGAGGCGTTATCCTTGTCCTCACAGCCAAAGCTGACCCACGAGCACCTCATCCATATCCCAGCTCCCAGGAACGGCGAAAAAGGAACTGGAGGACAGAGCTGTCCGTTTTATGGATATGACCTGGAAGATACACACCTCATTTGACTCGGGTCCCATTAATCAGAACTTAGTCTTAGTGCCACACCGAATCCAAGGACACATGGGAAATGTGGTCTGCAGCTGGGAAAACAGGAGCCCAGTTAAACCAAAGGGTTCAAATATTAAAAGGAAGAATAGCATATTAGATAGTGGGTGACAGCTGTCTTTGTCACAGTTGTGACTACGTATGAATAAGGAATGATTTTAAATAATAATCATTGTATTTTTCAACTAGCTCATCAGAATTTAGACACCCAGACAAGTGCCAGGGAATTATACATGTAGGTCAATTATGCTGAATTTGCTCAAAATAGTTCAGAGATTTAAAAACTGTGAACTTTTTAAAAAGATACAAATTGAACGTTTTTTTAACTGAAAAGGATCTTAATCATATAACTTGTTTCCTAACATTTTATCTTGGTATCCCTAAAACCTATCACAGTGCTTACCCAAAATAAGTGCTTAAAAAATGTTTACTGAATGACTGAATGAATGAATGACTCCATCATTCAATCATTCCTGTCTGTCCATTACAGGTGACAGCCCATTTTTCAGTATGGTGTCCCATGTTACCTTCTTGGGAGCATATCTTCATTCACTGGGAGTGCGTTTGGCTTTTGAAATCAGCCCAGTGTCATTCAGAAGCAAAGTTGTTGACTCCAGGCAGTAACACTATTCTTTGGTCAAAAAATATGACTATGAAATAATGAGGCAGGTAAACCAATTCTGAAGGCAACTTCAAAAGAAAAAATCCAAAAATAAATTATTAGAATAAATGTATATATGCCAAGGTTACTACATTGAAAAGAACAGTGTTCGTTTGGATGTACACAATTAAGTATGTCAGTTATTTAAAAATTTTTCACAACTTTGTGAAAAATCTAATAATAAATAACTTTCATCTTCAAATGGTAACAGACTCAGATTATAAATCCTAGAAATCACTCTGTAAATCAGCGATTCCTACCCTGAGGTTCTTACACCCGGTGACCCGGGAGGAAGCTGTGGGAGGCTTGGGGGTTGCAGCTGCAGGTGACCTCCAGGATGAAGCTCACGGGCGCGGAGGAGACAACGTGGTGGAGTGAAGGTGGTAGGAAAGACATACAACAACAAAAAAACAGAAAATACCAGGGCCTGGAAGTCATAAGTGTTCTGTAAGTGATGTGAACAGACTGCAGTTTCCCCCACACTGTGTGAGCCTTGGGGACTGTGGACTCAGAGTCCAAACTCCTCTGGGAAGATAACTGTGTCTCTGGAGTTCCGCTCGAGGCTGACCTGTTTACGGCTTGTTAGTCTTGCTTCTCCCACCTCTTTCCCAAAGGCCAACTGATCACTAAAATGTCTTTCTCTTGCTTGGAAGTGGGAAGAAGAAGCTGGAATTCCCTTTACATTCAGGGCTCTTAGCATCCAAGCAGCTGTCTTTCCTCATTGCCCATCACGAACCTGCCAAACTCACACCAGCTGGGAGGTCCTTGGAGGAAGCATTACCTCCACTCCATCCAAAGCCTATTTGTATTTTATTTTTTCCTGTGACACAGAAACACTGTTAATGATCACCATCCTCATCTCGATGGGAGTCAATTTATTTCCCAAAATGGAAGGACACTTCTTTTGTTCCCTGCAACTGTTACATTCTATTCAGTTCACTTAATTGGAGAACATTCGAGGCCATTTATCAAAAAGTCTGACAGATGTAGCCATTATGAATCACACCACAGCACAATACAATCATCCCCATGTCATTTGTCATCATATATTCTTCATTCCTTTAACTTTCAGATGACAATTCAGTTTAGATTCTGGGTTCTCTCCATTTGCCTCTGGGAAACCCAGTCCTGTCCTCTAACCTCACCGTTTTTATCTTTGGGATCAAAGAATGGTGCTTTGAATAGTCAAATTATGGAGGGAACAAGCCATAGAAGTAAGTGGCATTTTTCTAGAGACAGCAACAGTGTTTTTCTCCCCATATCAGCTCCTTGAGAAATGAAAGTGCATCTCACTGCCTGTGCCCAGCACCAGTATAGTGGCTGGCATGACTTTTTGGACGTGCTAAGTGGTTGTCCAGTGCTTTTAGGTGTAGGGTCATAGCCCCTCCTGTTCCTGACAGAGAGCTAACAAAAGGAAAGGGTCCTTGCAGCAGCAACTAATGGAACAGTTTGGTTTTGCAATTGGTTAGCTTTGGGAGTTTCCCTAAGAGCCACCTTTTCCAGGTCTTCAGTTTTCTCATCTAGAAGAAGACGTGGATTAGTTCAGAGGTTTACAAATCTTTTTTAGTCATAGCAAAAAAATGTTTTTTCAAACAAAATATTACAGAGAGAGTCAATATATAAAATAGTAAAAAATGTAAATGTTTGTTTATGTAAATGTTGATGTGTACCAAATGTGTGTAATGTAAAAATGTTTTTTAAAAAAGGCAGGTGTGATGGGCATAGACAGCACGCTGCTCCTTCACCTCCGGATCACTCTAGCGATGTTTCAGTAGAAACTCTGCAAGAGTGTTTCTCAGCCCTAGCTAGACTTTCGAATCCTCCAGTAGGGTTGCCGTATTGATCAAAAATACAGGACACCCAGTTAAAGTAGCATTTTGTATAAACAACGAAATAATTTTTCAGTATTTATCAAGATGTCCAAGTTGAGTGGGAGTCCTGTGTTTTATCTGGCAGCCCTACCTAAGGAGCTTCTAACCAACTAAATTCCAGGCCTTCAGAACCTCTAGGTTGGGGGTTCCCATCCTCGAACTTTCTTAAAATCGCCCCGGAGATTCTAACATGTAGCCAGGGAGGAGACCCACTGCTCTCTGAAAAGCACAGTTTGGAAAATCGTAATGGATCATCTCTAAATCTGCCTCTACTTCTAAAACTCTGTAATTCTAAGCAGATCATAATTTGTGATTTAGGAACTTCTAAAATAGTTCTCATCAGGGGAAAGACTGTTTCCTATTCTTCACCTAGTCCCAGCAGGAACATAGGTTAGAGTGACTATACCAGTTCAGAAGAGCTGTGATCTTCACCGCACTTTCTGCACTCATGACCGAGATTTGTATAAACATCTGCACCTTACAAAGATGAGGGGAAGTGGGCTGCCCCCGCCGCTTCCCTGAGTGAGAAGTCCTGGGTGCTCTTGCCAGGTCTGTCACCACCTGGCTCTGCGCTTGACTTTCTTCTGCTGTATCATGGGGACAATAACAGGAGGCTGGGCGCCAGTTCTTGGGCTTCTGCAGTGTGGCAGGCAAGCCCTCTCTCTGTGTTACGGCTGACCTTAATGGTAGTGGCTCTCAAATTTGGGTGGGCATTGGAAGTACATGGAGACTTGTTAGTACAGGTTGCTGGGCCTCATCCCCAAAGTTTTTGGTTCTGAGTGTCTGGAGTGGGGCCTGAGAACTTGCATTTCTAACTAGTTCCTAGGTGCAACTGAAGCTGCTGGTCTGGGATCACATGCTGATGAATACTGCTTTCCAGCTATTCTGTATTATTTCTCCTCCTGAATATGATAAAACTGAGCCTTAGAATTGTTCAGTGACTTGTCCAAAGTCAGACAGTCCATAGTCCTACCCAAGTCTGCCAAATATGTCCACGTCTTGTGCTCTAAAAGGTTATTTTGAAAACAGTATCATTTAACAATGGTGCTATTTTTATTTTTAAAAAGATAAGTATAAACTGTAAAAGGATAAATAAGAAAGAACAAATTTTATCTTTTTAAAGCAGAAAAGACAAGCAAATGTCTGTGTATAATTAGGTCCTAAAATGTGTGAACTGCAAAAACCTATCACATTGGTTGACAAAATACACCCAGGCTAGTGAATTATGGTTGGAAGCTGTTTTGTCCATTGGAATTGCACTGTCAGTTAGTAAAGATGTGGTCTGCAATACCCATTAGCGTATCCTCACCAGTGAAAGCCTCAGAAGTAAGGAGTGAACACTCACAATGTGGTGTTTGAAATACAGGCTAAAAAAAGGCACAAAATGACAATTTACTCATGAAAGGTTGAAGCCCCGTTCATATTTTCCACATTTTAACAAGCAGGCAGAAAACTAAACCTACACAGCTATGATTAATCTATTTTAGAGAAGGAAAAGTGAAAGTTTGATGGGAAGAAAAACGTTTTCCCTGAACAACTAATTTGAAAACCAAAATGACTCGCTTTTCTCCTGTTGGCTTGGAAACAGTCATTTCTCTATATTTCTTGAATTCTTTTACTTTCCCAAAAGGTTTCAGCTTATATTTAAATGAAAAGTTATTTCCCAGTTTTCTAGTCTGGAGTATAGATCAACTATATCAAAATAAAAAATGTCATCATATATACACTTAGCTTCCTTCAGGACATGGAAAAAAAAAGGTACCTTAAGCAGACCTATGGAAGCCTCTAGAAAGGTCACAAACGCCCAACAGAAAACAATGATGCCATTTTTCTTTCTACTTTTGTTGGTGTTCCCAGAGTTACTTTCATTTCTTGAGAAACCTGTAAGTTTTCACAACAGGAAATATGATCTAATATGACATCTTTCTCAGAGGGTTCACCACTCCTAATAATAAAGAATGACACAGATGGTTTGGACAGTTCATAAGCTACAGCTCTGCAATTTAAATGCACAAAATATCCAAAGTACAATGTACACTTAAGCAGCATTTATCACTGTGCTTGGTCTAACCTGACCCGTATGCGTCCTCAGAGCACATTCTGATGGGCAACCCCAAGGACCCACTCCTCTGGGCTGACTGCTCTTTAAGAGACTGTCATTCGGAGCTAGGGTACATGAGACCATCACCCACCATGAGATCTACCTTACCTTGTTCTCTTTTGCTTACTCTAGTGTGTCCTCACTTACAGATGGTTAATGTGATCAGTTGAAGAGTTGCCAATGGTGAGCCTTGGAGAATTTTTCCATTTTGATTTTTCTCTCCTTCAATCTGAGAGTTTTTAAAATTTGTCTGTATTCATGGCCAGTGAATATAGATGATTAAGAGCTTCCTGCTTATGATCCCAAGGAAGAGACTATGAGCTCTGGTCAGAAAGCCTTTTCTATCCCTACTTTATAGTTAAACTCCCTAACTTTGCTGACCTCAGGTTTCTCTCCTCTGTAATGGGCATAAGAAAATCCACCTCCATAAAGTTGTGGGAAGTTAAAGGAGATGATATATATGCAGCCTCTGCCTTGAAGTATAGACACAAGAAATTTTTAATTAGTGGCAGTATAATCATTCTGTCTCCATGGGCCAATTAGCTTTTGATGAAAAGAGCATTAACTTCACACAAAAAGTGGACCATCCCAATGCTGGCAAGCCTTTTGTAATGGTCATAAGGAGAACTAAACTCCATAGAATGGATTAACCAACAGAAATCTACTTAATACTGAAAAATAGAAGCCATGAAATCTGCCCTTCTGTGGGGTCATGATGGCCTCAGTTCTATATACAAAGCCAATGCAATGGTTTGTTCAGACTCTGTCCATGTAAGTAAACATTTGCCTCTTTAGAATAAATGTATACACCGACACATTTATTGTAAACTGATTTCACCAAGTATTGAATTTTTAAAACAAACCAGGATTTATTAGCTTTCGGTTGGGTGAAGCCAAAATAGTCGCATGAAAGTTAACTGCTAGTGTAGTTGGTATGTGGAGACACATTTAGTCTTCCATAGAAAAAGAAATTCAACAAGACCAGGAAGAAGGGTATGCATCTCTGAAATTAGATTCTTTTAAAGGTTTTTAGAGTTGAAAGGAATGAAAACTAATAGATGATCAAGGAAGGGGTAAAATTGATAGTGCATAAAAGATTAAGAGAGTCAAACAAGGGAAATGCAAAGTACAGGACAGTGGCCAGGCCAAACTGGGGATAGCAGGAAGGGCAAAAATTACCCTTGTATCCTGCTTCAGATATAGGCATGATTTTATAAGACCGTAAATTTCTATGGCTTCCTTCTTTTGGGTTCATTCCTACCTTATACACCAAAGGTCGTAGTAAGAAACCATTGGAATTGAAACTGGCACATTTCCTCTTGATGGGGGAACTTCCTCGGAGACTTTGTCACGAGCTATCATCTATTTAGCGATTATGAGGCACTGGGTGAGAGCCATGGCCAGGAATCCAGCAAAGGATAAAAGGGGGCTCCAGGATCAAAAGGGCGCTCCTCCCACAAACACACTGCTGGCCCTGACATCTCCATCCTCACAGATCGCTCGTCCCGCCCCTCAGCCAGGTGTCCCTCTCAGCAGACCCTCCGGGGCAAAGGTGCGGTTCATCCTGAAGTGTCTTGCTCCTTACCAGCAAAATAAGAAATGGCCTGTTCCGTTCCACAAAGAGACTCCTTCCTTCCTCACCTACACACATGTGACCAGCACAGGCCCACGACTTTACCGAGGACCATCCTGCAGGTGGGCGGATGGCACCTGGACTCAATTTATTGGTCCAACCCAACTTTCATGACACAACAGGGACTCTATCAAGAGCCAGTTCATATTCTACTTGATTTTAGAAAAAATGTTCAAAGGAGTTGGTCTTAACTCTGTTCATTATGCCAGATGGTCCCCCTGTTGGCACAAGTTTAACTTCAACTGGAGCTCCCTTGTTTAGTCATTATCCCTGAGCAAGGGAAGGAGGCTGAGCTAGTTATATTCACAGCCTGCCAGGTGGTCTCCCCTAGCATACTGCGGGCAGAAGCTCTAGCGAGGAGGAGGATCCTGAGCCTCAATCCAGCATTTTCAAATTTTTAAAGGAAATTGAATTTGAATTTATTTCTAAAGAAAGGGAAACCTTAGGACTAAAACTTTTTAAAAAGAGTCTTAGGCCAAGGACACATCTGCAAGGAAATTTTGATCATGATTTTCCCCCTGTCGCGGAGTGGGCCAACAAGGCGGACAGTGTGGCTGACATACTAGCACGCCAGCAAGCCCACGTGCACCCAAAGCGACTTCCACGCAACAGGCATTCCACAGTTCCCTGATACCAGCAGATACCTCGCTTCCTTTCTGATTATTTTCTTTCCTTTTCAAGTGAAATATCTTTTAATATTTTGGAGAATTAATGTAACCATAATTTCATAATTTCACGTGGCACAGAATTAAACAAAAGTGTTTTTTTTATCTTCAGCATCCCCATTTTAATTCCAACAAAGAAAACGACCAAAAATCAGCTTGCTTGCTTTCTCCTCATCAGTAACAAAAACTTCATAAATATGTATTTGTAAAACCTGAAATTTTAAGTGTCTTAAAGTGACTCCTGTTAATGGTGATGCATATCCTAGTGGGTATGTGTATTCGTCCCCAGGGCTGCCGCAGTGTTATGATCTTAAAACAACAGTGATGTGTTCTCCCACAGTTCTGGAGGCTGGAAGTCTGAAACCAGGGTGTCAGTGGGGCTACAGGTACCCTCCCAGCTGCTGACGGAAGCTGACAATCCTTAGGGCTGCATGTCTTACTGCTGCACACACTAGTCTCTGTCTCGTGATTGCATGCTGCCTGCCCTCTGTATGTCTGTCTTCACATAGCATTCAACTCTGTGTGTGTGTGTCTCCCTGTGTCTTCTCATGTCCTTCCATTGTGCATGTCTGTCTCTGTACCTCTCCTCCTCTTCTTATAAGGACACCAGTCATGTTTGCTGAGGACCCACCATATTCCAGTATGACCCACCTTCACTTACATCTTCATTGCATCTGCAAATACCAGATTTCCAAATAAAGTCAATTTCACAGTTATCAGGGGCTAGGATTTCAGCATGTCTTTTTAGGGAACGCAGTTCAACCCATAAGAATGCTCAAGCCACAGAGCAGAAGATGTTGGGTAGAGGAATTTATAAGATGTTTGACTTCAGTAGGAAGAAATCAGCATTGACCTCCTGAGTTCTTAGGATCTGTTGATATTGTGTCCCTTAAGCAAGAGGTCATTCCTAGCTCTGATTCCTGCCAGAAGTGGCTGCTGGCCAATAACTCTAGAGACTTCAGACATATTTTTCCACTTTATACAATTAAAACAAGCAAAGCAAAGGACTTTATCCACACACTCTCTGGTTCCCTTTGACACATGCTAATTTCTAAATATTCCCACACCACTTGCAAGTGCTCTAAACACAGGTGCCTGAGAAGGAGGGTGGGAGAACGTGATAAGGGTCTTTCCCCTCATCGCAGTCAACTCATTAATTTAGTCTGGGCACAGCTACCAAGAAATACCCTGGTTTGCACTGGGCTTCCATTCTGAACATGTATTTTAATTTAATCAAAAAAGTATTTATATGTTTGTTCTTATTCTCAATAATACAACTGATTATTTCTCTGTGTCTCTTGCTGTCCACAGTGTGATGTAGGTTCATCACTTATTATTCATTGATTCAAGAATATTTATAGAGTTCATACTATTTAACAGGTAACATCTCAGCACTGAGGATAAAGTTAAAAAAAAAAAAGACAAAGTCCCTGTCTTTTGGAATTTATATCTTAGTAGGGAAGAGAAAATAAGCCAATAGGAAAGGCTGTAGCAGGAGCCTTAGGTTTTGTTCTCAGCAACAGGAAACCACTGGAGGGTCCTGAACAGGGGAGTGATGGGATGGCATTTGCAGCTTTGAAGGGCTGTGGCTGCCGTGTGGAGAACCGGCTTCGAGAGGCAGGAGCAGAAGTGTCAGGACCCCTTAGGAAACCATGTGGTCATCCAGGCAAAACATGAAGGTATACTGGCCTAACACAGTAGCAGACAACAAATGGTGGGGAATGACTGGATTTAGGGTGTGTTTTAAAAGTGGAGCAATCAGAATTAGGAGATTCACTAATTAGGGCCTAGCATGAAACAGGAACCGTTCTAGGTCTTTGTGTGGAAAGAATTTAACACAGGAATCACTTAGATAATGGAATAACTGAAACTAAATGGGATAATCAGGCAGTCCAGAGATTAGCAGAAGCTGGAAGCAACAGTCATTCCCTAGGGATGGAGGGATAATAGCAGAAGGTGATGTTAAAGCCCAGAAGCTGGGCCATCCTGTGAGAGTTAGAGCCTCTGTGGCAGAGGCTCTCTGGTAGGAGCAGCAGCAGCTGTTAGCAGGAACATCCCAGGTAACAGGGAAGGGCGGAATGCCTTTTTTCACCTCTCCTCCTACCGTCCAGGTTTCTGCCATTGCCTTCCACTGGTTGATTCTCCCCAGAAGTCAGAGAAAGCAGGAGGCTGGGAAATGTAGTTCCCTATGATACAGAACAAAGCAGGGCAAAGGAGAGGAATGCATCTGAGAACGAACAGGCAATTTTCCAGAAGACTGATGGATGTGGGCATGAGAGAGAGGAGTCGGAGACCAAGTTTCCATATACTAAGACATCAACATGCATGTCTCATATTAGCCACATATACAAGAGATAATAACACAGATACTCTGATATATACATACATATATATATATATATATATATATATATATACCCTTAGTGTACGCTTGGTGTGTTTGTGTATATGCACACACGCTAACACGCTAAGCAGGGGTGCCAGATCGCCTTCATCCCAAATGCTACGGACCATCAGTGGGCAGAGCTGGCCTAGGTGAAGAAGGGTTCTAAAGCTCTGTGCGCGTGCAGGAGAGGTGGGTCACAGAGACTGGCAGGCAGTGCTGCTGCGGGCGCGGGGAGGCAGAAGCCACATCGGCACTGAAGCATGAACCCTGCAGTCCGGCAGTCGGGACCAGGCCCCTCTCCCACAGTTCTCCATAAAGGGATCTCTTGTTTTCTCCAGGAAAATAGTAACAGACTATCATGAATCACCTGTGGAAAGGAAGAGCCATGGTTAAGCTATGTTCATGGAGAACAGCATTCTCATTCCCCTGCCCTCCCAGGATTTGGAGAGAGCACATTGTGTCAGTGCTGCTGGAGATGACCCTGGCACGCACACTGGTGACTCACACGTCCCTTTGGCCCTCCCATCTGTCTGTAAATGAATCCAGGCAGTTCTGTCCTGGGGCCAGATCTTTGAGTTGACAACCTATCATGAGGCTTAACTAGAGTGAATAGTCCTGTTCACTCAGACGTAGTGGGGCTTCCCCCTCTAATTGCAACCCACGCCACCCCCCACACCCGGTGATTTCCCGCGGCAGGCAAGGCCAGTGCAGACATCTGGGCTGTTCTGTACCTCGGGCAAGCCCTCCGTTTGGGATGGGAGATTTGGCTGAATAGGCTTTGCAAAGTCAAGGATCTCTTTGGAAAGAGGTTTTTAAAATGAAGTCAGTGTTTGTCCAACTGAGGGCCAGGCCATGGGTTTTCCAGTCTGCACCTTTGTAGCCCTGCTTCCCACACGCATACCTGGTAGGCTGAGGGCCACGGTCTTCACACCCCTGTTTGTCCTCCTGTGGCTTTTACGTGTTATAAGACCTGTTTCATCCCCCCCACCCCCACAGAATGAGAATTTGGGGGATTATCTTTAATACTCTGTGGATGCCTCCAGTGAATATAAATTCTTGGTTTAACTAATTCAGAGAGCAATGTATGTGATTATTACCTCAAAATAAAAATCTTTTAATTTTTTTATTTTGTTTTATATCTCCAGTGGAATAGCAAGTTACTTTATTATTCAGCTGGGACTCACTTCCTGCTGTTTTCAATACGATTTTTAATGAATATGTAAATTTTAAAATTAATTTACAGCATACATTGGGAGGCATGATTTTTGAAATGACAAAAATGGGATAGATTGTAAAATTATCCCCCTTAAAATCGTCAGTTATAGCAAAGAGAATGTACCAACCCCTTAGAATTTTACAGCTTTTTCTTCATCTTATCTTCTGTTAGGGATTCCCTTAAAATTGATTATAAAACAGTTTATTTTTTAGGCTATAGTTCATTCGCAGATTAATTAGACTTGCAGTTACTGTCCCATCATCGTAGGGATGGAGCCAGTGGTGTTCTGTGACATGTCAGAGTCGCCGTGAGAGGCCCCTGCAGCTGCAGCGCCCAGCCCTGATCCCTGATCACGTTCAGGCCTCACGGCACACAGCCTCCTTCAGCGCAACTCTCTCCTCCCCAGCTCAGCAAGAGATCTCTGTGGGCCCTCACCGAGAGGCCCAAATGCATTGGGACATTTTTGTGAGGGGTGATTCTTTTCTTTTTTTTCTCCTAGCTTAAAATGAATCTCCTTCCTTAAATAAAATGTAGCCATCCCCTAAAAGCATCAGAGGGTGTGTGTGTGTGTGTGTGTGTAGGTGTCCATGCTAGGTGAGCCTGGATTTAAATATCTTTTGCCTACTCATTTTCCAATTTTGGGTCTGTTTCATGATTTAAAATCATCCTTTGATATCACCCAACAGGAGTATTTAAGAGACAGCTTGCCAGTGACTTTTCCACCACTGATTTAAGGAAAAGTAGTATTTCCCATCACTAAAGAGAACTGTAGATAATGGCAGAGAAACTACATACACTGAACGCAGCAAAGGGAAATACCAGCCCACTCACATTTAACTGAAACTCTGGCTTTCCACAGCTGAAGAAAAGATAACCACACACTCTCCCTCCGCCGCCACCCACCCCACTTCCACCCTCACTACCGTAGCTGGTGCCACTTCTGATGTGTGGGAAATCGCTCTGTTACATCGTTTGGCTTCTGCCGCATTGCATGTCTCCTCTGTGTACCCAAGGACACACAGCTCAGGCCAAACATCTCCTGAGGTGACCCTGAGGTTTCACTTTGTCCTGCATCTGAGAGATGCAGTCACTCCAAGCCTCTCAAAAGCCTCTCGCATTGTTAAGGATATCCAGTATTCCTTGAGGCCACCCTGTACTTTTGAACCTTCATTCTAGACAATTCCCCATTTTATTTTATGCACGGTGAGGATTTTTTTTTCATCGCATAGAACTACATGGATGTTTAAAAAGCTTCACTGACATAGTGTTCCCATTGCTAAATGGCATAACCTCCACTTATTCCATGTGCTTTCATCTGTAACCTTGCAGTCTTTAGTTGGGCTGATTATTTCAAGGCGCTTGGCTTATGTCAATAGAAATGCTCTCTGAAAGTGGTATGTTAATCAAATTCTTTTGAAAATCAAAATCTATATTCACGTTTACTTACTGGGGAAGTTATTATCTCCACTTTCTAAATAAAGTAAACTTAAGTGTATTCTGGGTGATTAGACCATCAAGCACCCCTCAGAAAAAAAAGGAATGTTCCCCACCTAACAGAACAGCATCTTGTCCTTGGAAATCAATCACTTTCAAAGATGACAGTAAAGGGTGTTGGGTGATAGATAAGGAAAAGCTACAGGAAAAGAAAAGATGACCAGTAAATAGATACAGTCAGCACCCTCCCTTTAGTCCAGTAACATTCACGGACCCCCTATGTGTCATGCATGTCCTGGGCACAAGGACTGTAAAGATAAGTGGGGTCACAGTGCCTACATGGAAGACAGAGCCTTGGCAGCCAACACATACAGCAAAGGCTCCCTGGCGGCATGATAACATCTGCACGGGACAGAGGGGGCCTGAAAGGGCAGCTGCCAAGGCTCCTGGGCAGGAAGGCCTCGCAGGGATTTTCCTCCACCCTAGTCTCCAGACGTGAGCGGTGCGGCCAGCCCAAATGTCGGGAGGATGTTCTAGAGAGAGGCCGATTGATGAGCTGGAGCATGGGACACTGACTGCCCTCCTGGGCTCGGAATCCAGCCTGCCGCCATCCCCAGCTGCCTGGCTAAATAATGTGCCTGATGCCTATCTGCATGCTTGCTGACTTTTTTTCAAGGTGTTGCTGAGTGGTTTCAATTTTATCTTTAAAGCCCTGGATGATCCGTATCCTGATTACTTTTGAGATGGCTTTTTTACCCTTGTCCCTACATCACCACCAGGGACTGCTTAGTTGAGCCCATTGATTGCTGAGCTTGCCTGGGAAGAGAAAACTTTCTTTCTCTCCTCTCCCTTCTCATTCCCCTTTCCATTGAGAATCCTATATTTTTTTGAAATATCTTTCCATTCTACCACTGGCTTTTCATTTTGACACAGAAAAAAAACAAGTACTGGACTTGCCGTATTCCTAGATATCAACCTGAATCAAATGCATTAAAAAACAATGGAAAGAAATGGTATGCTTGACAGTCACGGGGCAATGCCAGCCTGCAGAAATTCATAGCATCTTCACTGTGAAACTGCTTTGATTATTCCTTATCTTACATGTAAATAAGCCACAAGCTCGTACTGAAGAAAGGCCCCATTTAAAACCATCTCTGGTACCTTGTACCCCTCTTCTGGAAAACTATCCTGAAGTGTATGGTTTCCTTTAGTAGGTTAAAGGGCAATAGATATGGCCTCCCCCACCCATTCCAGACAAGTAAAGAATAGAAAATACATGTGAAGTTAAGAATACAAGCATCTTCTGATCACCTACCTTGTTTACGTGGTGACAGACCAGGCAGGATCTCATGTGTTGGGTACGAGTTTATAAACACCAGAAAGTTCTGTCATCTGCTAGTTCTAATGCTTAAAGAGTGGCTTTTGAAGTTTTCAGTTGTTTTTGATTCTTGGTTTATATTTTTTGGAGGGAAGAGCCAAGGAATTTAGAAGCATTGTGAGGATATTTAACGTCTGTTTAAAACACACTTGCCCGGGTGGGTCATATGTCTAACTGTTGTCATTTTGTCGGTAGCTTCAGGCAGCCCCCTGCTTGAATATCACTAGGTTTTGATTGGCTGTAATATGAAAGAGTCACCAATTAATTACAAGCAGGTTTTGTTTAGCCCACACATTTCTTTTAAGTAAACATTGGGAGATTTCATATATGAATTCCAGATTTCCATTTCTCTTGAAAAATCGAAAGTTCTGGCAACACGAGCCCACTGCTTCACAGGATAAAACTCAGCTGGCACTCAGGCAGCAGGAGTGGGGATTCAGAGCAGGAACTCTGCCCCAGGACTCCTGGATTTGAATATGGGCTCTGCCCGATGCCTCACAGCTGTGGGCCTTGGGCCAAACACTCAGCTCTTCACGCCTCCCTTTTCTCACATATTAAATGGTTTAACCATAGCCTTACAGAGCTCTTCTTTCCAGTCACTAGGGCAGTAACAAGTGCTACGTAGAGCAAGTGCTACTTAACAAACAAGTATTTGTTAAGTAAGAGTAGCTGCTCCTCTAAATGGGGCGGGTGTGTTTGCATTCCCCACAGTCCCCGCTCCCTGTTCAACATCAGCCATCCCTCCTGTGCTTCTGGTCAGACCCTTCCCAGGGGGCCCTGTGGGAGATGAACCAGGCCATCCATCAGGCATGCACAGGGAAAGGGAGAAATTTCAACACAGATAGGGAGACTGGAGGGGCCTTTATGGGAAGGATCTTGTACCTACTTCCGAGGTTAAGCTCTGTGTCTTCAGCTGTCCACAGAGATTTAAGCACAAGAGCCATAAAAGAATGGACTGACAACTCTCACCCTAAGAAGCTGGCCCCATAATCCTTGCATCCCCAAAGTGCTTGAATCATGTCAAAGTTGCTCTTCCACTGCGGCTCTCTACCTAGTTTGTTAGGACCTCACTTCCTTGGGGGGAACACAAAAAAGTCTTTCACACCCTGAGTATCTGCTGCTTGGAAGAAGGGGAGTTCATTATGATCAATCTTAGCTCCTGGCCCCAGTACATGAGAACCCTGTTTTTCTGGGTCACTGGAAGGTGGCATTAACCGGAGCTTCCTTTCCTTTGGTTAACTTGTCCTAAGTCAAGAGGTCTAAGTGTGCTTGCCTGTTACAAGCAAAACATTTCTTTCCGAGATTAGTGGATCTCCCCCCAAGGACGCTGACAGGGAGTCTTGCTGAATGGGGCTGCTGTCTGACTCACACACACACCCCCACGTGTGCTGCTGCATTTCATAGGAGCGCATGCTGCTGCTGCCCACCCTGGGATAGCGTTTTCATAAACATCTTCCCTCTGTGCAATGTTTTCCTTGAGGCAGGAGAAAAAGACCCTCTCATTATCTTCCACATCTGATAGGCCTCCTTTGAGAAGGTCATTGTCTGCAACAGCAAAATAATCATGAAATTTCTGGACAAGCTGGCAAAAGAAAAATGATTCATTATTTCAAGAATTATTTTGCCTTCAGTCCCTAAAATGAATGAAGGAGCTTCTAACAATGTGTAAGGGAGAACAAGGCATAACTTACTATTTGAAAGGCTACACTTTAAAGGGAAAAGAAGTTCAAATATTACATTTTTAGCTCTGCTCTAATATAACAAGGGTCAAGCAGATCCATCCACTACCTCGGTGGTCTTCTGGACGTTATCGTGCTACTCCCTTTGCAAAGGAGGCCCGCCTGTCCCCTTCTCTTCTCATCCATTTGAGGTAATGAGGCTGGAAGAGGTTTTTTCAGGTTGTATGAAAGCAGCACCCTATCTCCCCAGGTCCCTTTTAGAATGTCAGAGCAGAGATCCTGTGCGTTCATGCAGGCCCCACCCGCCTCCACATGCTCTCACCATGTAACACAACTTCGTACATCTTCACAGCACAACATATTCTGGTTGGGGGTTTGGGGAGCTGCCCACACTATGAACAGTACTGTGAGATACACCAAAAGGTAATTGATAATGCAACTAGCGCATCCATGCCTGCTACCGAGACACCCATTCTGTTGGGCTGTTTCGGTAATCAAATTTGTTTGGCATTAGTGCAAGCCAGATACCCAGAGTGAGGCCGCTTGCCTGATAAGGAAACTGAACTTGAACATGAAAACTGGAGAGGCTGAGCGATCAATATGACCTTGACTGCTCACAAGCCAAATAACTTACAGAAATAATGTAAAGACCCCGTGAACTCTTGCCTGGCAGAAAGGTTTTAAATAATATTTTAAGAAAATCAAAAGCAAACATCCCCCGGAGCTTCTTTACAGATTAGATCTGAAAATGAAGGACCCTGAGTTACACAATTAACTATTGATTTTGTTGATCCATATTTAATTTTCATAGCAATTGAGTTGTGTTTACACAGTCATGCAGGGCAAAACATACTTCACTCAGAGCTGGGACCCTTTCATTTTTACATTAATTTAAAAACTAAATTGTTCTGTGCATGTGAGACAAAAATAAAGTTTATTTTTATTGCAGTGGATGGCTGACTTAAACCTCATAAAGTGGCATTAAGCCAGCCTGGGTGGTTCATGAAGAGAATACCTTTTATAATCCAAGAGTCAGTTTGCCAACGGAATATATTACAGGTGGTGGAAAGAGAATAAAAAGCTTCTGTAGGCTGCCTGGCACTAGAATTCTGTCTTAAGGCAGCTATAATTTAGTCTCCCTCTAGTTTAATTTCTTCATTTGATACAGTAATGCTCGTGGGTTTATCATCAGAATAGCCAGCCTTGTTGCCACCCCCAAGTATGTCGTCACTGTCGTGTTCACACTCTCACATCACCCAGCTTCCCCCTGACTTAAGGAGATAGGAATCTGAATTTGAGCAAATTGCCTGAGACTGTCTTTAACCAGGCAAGGCAACACTTGCTGCCTGGAGGAAGCATTTAAGAAAAGGGCCAAGCCCATGTCTGTACCATCTATCATGCGCCTGCTCTTGTCCAGATCATTTTGCCCTCTGCAAAGCTTACTGTCCTGGCTATTGCTCCTAGATATCCTGCAAGCAGTAGCAGCTGCTGCCTCACCCCTACAGCGGCCGGCTCTACCTGGAGGTGCAGAAGGAAATGTCAGATGGCTCAGAGCAGAACTGCCCAGCCATGATGGCCATGGGATATAAGTCCACATCTCTCTGCTCTCACCAGAGAAAGGAAATTGCTTTGCCAAAGTAAACAATAATGAGGCATCCATAAATCCAAGAGTGACCCTGGTTCTTGATGCTAACCTGGAATCTAAGAGACCATGCCACTGCTAGTATGTCTAGGGACTCAAAACAGCGATGCTATCACAGGTCAGCTGAAAGTAATGATCTTATTGTATCTCTTCATTGTGGAAAGCAGACGTTATTGGAAACTCGGTCAAGTCTATGAGGGCCAAAGGAATGATACAATGAAGACTGATATAATAGTGACTACATTTATTGATTCGCAATATATATCAACATCTGAGACATGCCAGAATCTGAAAAAGAAAGAAGAATAAAATCTAGTCCATGGCCTCAAGAAGTGTGTGATCTAATTAAGAAGTGGCACATTGATACAGAAAGATCCTATATAGTAGAATGGGTATAAATTCAGGGTCATAAGGATAATTTGGCCATTTAGGCCAGGAATTCAGAGACAGATCCCTGTGGATGAGCTACTGTAGAAACAGAACCAGCAGTTCTGAATAACTAAAAAAAGGATCAATTATAAACTTGGTTACTATTAATGACAATATGGAATTAGAGAAAAGAGAAGTTCCAATTTAAGCAGGTTGAATTTAGGAAATAAGGAGGCACAGAAAGATTAACAAAAGTAACTGTAAAAAGTAATCAGTTAACCATGAAAATATTTGCTAAATGATGTTACAGACTAAAAATGGAAGATCAAAAGAAGCTAAGCAAGTGTAGGAAGTTATTTCAAATCTAACCACACAGATAAGTATGTTCCATTTAGTTAAGCTAATTATACAAGCTGATACCACTTAGCTGGCTTGTTCTCCCAATTCGAGGTCACTACAAAGCAGTGCAGATTTTACTTTTGGAGAAATTGGCCAATATTGATCAAATCTGATGCATTATGTAAGTTAACCAACCTACATTTTAAATTAGATGTGTGGATCAATCCACCACCTGGAAAACAAAATTCAAAAAAAAAAACAAGTTTTCAAAAGGGCATTTCAAGTGATGGCACTAACATTAGAATTTTCAGGAATCACAAACATGTCCTTTGCCCATTCATGTAACAATTTCATCCAGACTTGAAATTACATGCCTGGACTCTTCCCACATGGCTTTCTCTGACATAAGCAAAGTTTGTGATTTTCTTTGTGTTCCTTTTTTCTCTTCCCACAGAGGGACCTGGCCCCACATCTGCCCCCATTTTCCACATATGGGAATATTTCCCCTCTCTTTAATAAAATGTCTTCTCTTTACTTCTATTCTTTGGATCTAGTCTTTAAATGTCCTTTGTGGCCACTGTTTATCTCCAATTGAGCTCTTTTCTTTGCACAAGGTGTGTTATTTTCTAGCAACCCTAAACTTCCTCCTGACCTTCTCTATGCTTCCTTTTTTTTTTTCTTTTAAAAAAGTAAGCTCACTGTTTTCCCTCTGGGTTTAGGGGGTTCCAGCAGAGATCACTGAAAGTCATTGATGTTGGTATAGCACAGCAATATAGTTAATAACAGAGTCATAATAACACATCTCAGCTGAAAATTGCTCTTTCACCTAGTGAAACCACTCTACACTGGAGATAGCTGAATATTCCCCAGTGAGGAAACAGGCAGTGCCCCCAAGTGCCGAATCACACCTCCTGGCTTGTGGTTGGATGGAGAGAATGGATCCCTATTACCAATACGTCCCATTAATGTGTCAGAAGGGCAAGAGATGTGTGTCCAGTTGAGGTAACAGAGGGAGCTGGGCACTGGGGGAAAGTCATTACCCAAGTTGGAGTTCGACCGGCTTAACAGGGTTAACACCAAAACTCTTGAGAAAAGTCTGGAGGATCTCTAGTGTTCACGAAAGTTCAATCTATCTATTTTTATGTCTCACTCAGAAAGTAGCTCCACCAGGAATACAGTAAGAGGTGGCATTAAAGAAGAGATTAACTAGTGCCTCTGAGAAAAGAGAATGACTTCAGTCTCATCGTTCCCCTTGAGGCTGGCCTGCCTCCAGCACATATCACTTAATGTAGATTTTGCAACATGTACAGATCTTCACCTAAGAGACCCTGGATTAAAACACTTCTTCCCCATTCCCACAACACGAGCAAATCACGTAACTGCCCTCGACCCGTCTTCCCAGGGCCCAGGATTTGCTCATCAGAAAAGAGATGGGGAAATCACACCTTATACTTTACCCCCACACCCAGGATTTACCAGACTGTCTCCTCTTTTAAATTTATCTGCTTCCTTGTATGCTAAATCACCTCCCACTTCTTCACCCATGAAGAGTTTTTTCTGCCCAACCCAGCTCACCACAGTTTCCAAATATTCCTGCATTAAAAAAAAATTATAACCAAGTGGCAAAGCATTCATAAATCTGATTTTTCCAGTTGTTTCCTGAATCATGGCTACTTAGTTAAAATCTACATCATCTATATATAATGAGAAATGTTGGGTGGTGGTAGGGTTCCCGGTGTTTGTTTCCATGTGGAGTGAACTCTCCAGGATAACACTCCTGGCATCTCTGCGCTCTCTACCCCCCACTCCCTGCCCGCATCACTTCTCCTCAGGACAGGGAGGGTGGCTTGTGGAGTTATTAGCAAGATTAGGAGGGAAAGAGGGGAAACTTCCACCAGCTTCCTCCTCCTCCCACCCTCTCTCTGGAGTCAGGCTGCTGTAAGAAGCATGCATTCTGTTCTGTTCCTTTATCCTGTATGTTTTATGGGAAGACACTTGCCCCCTACCCCGCTACTAAGTTTGTCAGTTTCTAGAACCAGTGTTAGAAAGCCCACTCTTTGCAGATAGAAACCACATTCTCCAATATAAGCTTTCTTAACAATAAAGCTGTTGGGTACTTTAGCTTCTCAGCAGCCTTTCTTCTTTTATGTTATTCTTCAGTTCATTCAGAGCTAAAGTTGGGAAGAGTTTTTTATTATGCTGCCTCAAATTCCAATGATAGATGCACAGAAGACACCCAACTAAGAATATTTTAGGATCACAGAGCTTCATAGAGCAGGAAGATTCTACAAAAAACTTTAAAGAAACAAACGTGGGGGTGGAGTGGTCACACAGCTAATTAGCACAATTCCAGGAATTGGACACTGGTTTCCAAATACCCAGCCTAGTGCATAGTGATTAAGATTCCTGTCTTGCCAATGGGTTTCAGCCCAGGGCAAGTTCACTATGGATTCAATGTGACCGAAGAAATGACAGTAGAACATTCTTGGGGTGAAAGGGTTTTATACCCAACTTTATTGCCTCGGTGGCAGGTCTATCACTAGAATCCCATCCACTCAGAGTGAGTCTGCATGCAGCAAGCTGGTCTCTGCCTCTGGGCCTTTCTATTCCCCCAGCCCTCTCAGTCTCTGTCCTTGACACTGCCACCACTCCAGCCTCTGCCCTCCTGAAGCCTTGCAGCCATGCTACCGTGTCATGCAGAGCACTGGGCAGGGCTCTTTATATAGAGTCAATAATGACATATTGCCCACATGTGTGTAGTGAGCCAGCTAACCAGGGTCAGGTTGAGAATCCTGGTCACAGGAACCTTCACTTTATCCACAATCCCAAATTCTGTAGTCTGGCTACTTCAGCTTAAATTCTGATTCCCTAGCTTATTAGCCATGTATATATGCCTAATACTTAAACTTCTCAGCTCTGTATTTTCCCATGTGTATAATGGGCATGATAATTGTGTTCTCTCTTAGGGGTGCTCTAAGGATTAAATGAGGGAATTGATGGAATATATTCAACCCAGTACCTGACTCATTGTAAAAACTCTCTATAAATGTAGCTATTATTTTCCTACCACATATCTTGAAAGGATTGGCAGTGAATCACTATAGCAGTAGAGAAATAAGAAATTATGTTGATGAAGATACTGTTTACATTTTTTGTGCTAAGAGCCCCAGTATTCTCTGTGTTAGAGCCCAGCTGAGGAATGATGCCGCCTTTGAACTTCACAAACAGATTTGAGTCTCTTTCTAACATTTACAGTAGACATAACAACCAATATTTTTAAGATACAATCAGCAGCCGAAAACTTTGAAATAATGAAAGAGTAGGCTTTATCATAGAACACTAATCCCTTGCACTGTTTCATGAACTTGCTACTTGTTTCTCCCCTGCTATAGGCAGGATTTCTGGCTGCACATGTATAACATATATCAGGTGAAAGCTGATATCATCATGCATATATTTTTTTCTGGTTATAACTTGAGTTTTTCTGTATTGCCTTATATATTCTCCCATCTTTTTGTTATGGTATGCACCCATATAGCCTGCTATTTTATCCTTTCTAGTGCCCGTGATATTGTTCAAGGCAAGATCTCTACTCCAGGATTATTGTTGACTCAGGGCGGCGGGTGGGGGGTGGGTAAATGGTGTGCATTTCTCTGTTGAAAATCAGGAAATCAAGTTTCCAGGTCTAATTTCACCTGAATTTGAATTTATGTGAACTGCAAATTCCATAAATAGCCAATGTAAAGTACAGCTGACTCCTGCCTCCCTCACCTTCCCTGCTGATAAAAGAGCCAAGTGAGATCATAGATGGGAAGGCTCTTTGGAAATAAGAGCTATTTATTATTCATAAACCAGGTACTGGGCTGATACTTCCCTGAGTCTGCATGGGGTTCTTAGAACCCCTTGGGAGAGGCACATCTCTGTCTGTGTTTCTTTCTTTAGTGGTTCTGTCCATTACAGAATCTAAAATGGCAGAATATAGACTATCCTATGGACTCTAAAGTAGACCACAGATGGTCTGCAGATGCAAAAGGGCCACGGTACATGGAAATTCTTAGACTGGCCTCCCTCTTACTTACTGTATATCTTAATACTATTCCCCATTCAAGATCATTCCAAGATTCCGCCCTTCTGTGAAATGTCCTCTGAGAATCAAGCCCACACGATTATGCACACAAAGTTAGTCACATAACAGAATGGTTTTATTGATTATTAACTATTTGACTACAAGGAATTACATTAGGGTATAATTCTCAAGGGATTTCTGGAGAACATGTCACTATCTCCTTGACTGAATTATCATTAATAATGCCATGGTTACACCAAAAACAGGAAAATATTTTAAGAATATGCAAAGCTATTAATTTTGAACTTGAAAATACATTCTCGCCTGCCCTGTTTAGCCCCACTTTTGTTCCCAAGTGCATTAAAAAGTCCTACCAAGAAATGATCTGTACAACTGTTGCCACCTATAGGTGACAAATGTAGTATACTGCTTTTATCATAATTCTGATGAAGCACAATATATGAAGGAAATGAAGATGTTTTATGGAGCCTCCGCAATCCTTGCCAAATACTAATCTTTACTGGGTTTGTTATCGTTAATATTATTTTTATAGTTCTTTAATTCTTATTTCAGATGCTCTCCTGAAAGATAACATTGGCTGATATATTTGTAAAGTTCTTTTCCAGGTAGAGGTTAAGAGTTTGGGCTCTGCAGTCAGGCTGCCTGAGTCCAAATCCAGACTTTACGGTGAACTGCTATCCAACCAAGTTAGTTAACTTCCTCAAGCTTTGACTGCCTGTAAATGGAGACACTAACGACACCTACCCCATAGAATGGATGTGAGGATGAAAGCAGATAATCCATGCAATGTGCTCAGCAGAATGTCTGCACGTTAGAGGCATTCAATTAAATGCTAACTGTTATTACCATGATTAGTTTGCAAAGCACATTCCTATACAGTTGCTGTAAAGTACTGTGCATTATTTTGTTATCATTTGAGAGGTATACCATTAGCACATTACTGTTTGGCCTTATATTTTAAATATAAATGTTATGTGACTTCATATTTTTTAAGATACTTGAGACGTGAAAAGACAATGCAGAGGCTAGTTCTGTGTGCTTCTGACTGGAGCAAGGAAATAAACTACTTTAGTGCTTTCATACTTGGTGGGCAGGACTGCTGGAGAGACCCAAGCCAACAGCTGAGACTGCAAAGATTGTAGTTTGACATACATAGTGGCGTGGGTGCGGGGGATATTATTTTGTTTTTTCTTAATTTAAGCAAATAAATAAAAATCAGAATTTTAAACATCAGCAAATATTATTCCAGATTTATGGCCTAACCTTTGAAATCAAAAGCTCTGGGTGCACATTTCTGCACAACAGCACTAAGCTAGCTCTAAGTAGCTGCTCCTGCTTCTGGACTGGGCACATGCTCTTGTGCTGACCACAGTTCTCACCATTCCCTATAGCTCCCCAATACTGAGGCTGAATGCCACCTGGCCCTTTTTGTCACTCTTGCACTGATATTGTTCTTAAGAGTCAGAAAATGTCTGTACCCACCTCTCGTCAAAACTGTGAAAATAAAAGGAAGACTAAGAAGGCCTTGTGATTTTTCTTAAAATGGGCAATTCCTTCATGGGGAAAATGGAAGTTCCGATGGCCAAAATCCTCACCTGACCCTAAACTACTTGATGGTGTAACTGGCCTGCTGCTAGGCTACTGCTTCCACACTCAAAGGCAATAAGCTGTTATGGACTAGGTCATATATTGCCCAGTTTGGGCAGAGGCAGAGATGGAGGTGGATTACAGACCTGCAGACTGTTGGATGCAGAAGTAATTCTAGTGCTCGCCCTATCGCTGAGAGAATAAGCCGGGTGGGTAATAAACCCCTTCACCCCAAGAACGTTCCATTGTCATTCCTCAGTCTCACTGAATCCAGACTGAACTTGCCTGGGACTGAAACTCTCAGGCAAGACACCTTCCTTTCCATCACCTCCCTGGCCAACCTAGGCCTTATGACTGATTGAAGAAACAAGCCTCCAAGCATGGAACGTTTAGAAAACATGGTGCACTATTTGTGTCCCGTAGACAGTGGGTATTTTAATAGTAAATAACTCCTTCCTCATCTCTACCTTAATAACATTGAATTACACTTATCACCTGTCTGTCTCCCCTCCAAGATTACAAGTTCTTTTAGACTTGTGGTCCTCAAATGGAGCATATATCAGAATCACCTGGTGAGCTTGTTAAAAATATTTGCTGGGCCTCAGGCTTTTGGATGTGGTAAGTCTGGGTGGGACTCAAGATCTGCGTTTTGAACAAGCTCCTGTGTGAAGTCGCTTGTGCTGCAGGCCTAGAGAGCACAGTGTAAGAACCACTGTCCCAGAACGAGAGTCCTGCATACCATTACTTATTCATACCATTTGTTGAGCACCTACTACTATGTGTCAGGGTCTTAAGGTGTTTTATTTCTAATACTTCCATCAATCCTGAAATAAACGCATGTCTTATCACCACTTTACACCTGAGAAGGGATGCTCCCAGGCCCTCACACATCCACAAAATGGGCAAGGCCGAGATTCAAGCTCAGGTCTGTCTGCCTCAACAGCCTCTACTTCCCCCCACAGAACATGGTTGTATTCAGCCATGTATCCTCAGCACCAAAACTTTCCACCTGATTCCTGGTAGCTTTACCAATAGGTATTTATTGAGGGAATTTGAGATCCACATTGCCAAGAAATAGGCAAGGAAAATGCTTGTGGTTCTTGAATAAAGACAAAAGGAGAAGATAATCAGGTGAAGAGAAATTGCACTGAATGCCCTCTATTTACCCACATTTGGTGCATCCCACTCTTTCCAAGTATTTTTAGTATTATCCTATATAATTCTTTTTTTAAATGCCTAAAAATTAGCATGACATGAAAAGGGGCTCTTGCCTGGTGTTTTCCTAATCTGGAGCCATTTTTCTGTAATAGGAATCTGTTCCCTAGCCTGCCTCTAGTTTCAGGGTAGCCATTCGAGATTGAAAATTAGCTCTGTCAGTAATACTGCAGTAGATCGATATATAATGAAATCAGCACCCCTTTAAGGCATGGAAGGCAGCCAGACAGGAATTCTAGTCGTGTTTTGTATCACTTGCTGGGCAACCTTGGGCAAGTAACACTGTTACTCTGAGCCTTGTTTTCTTGTCTTTAAAATGGAGGTGTGTGACTTGCAGATTTGTGAAAAGGCTTATTGACAAAGTATGTTCAGTATTTTTTACATGGTGGGTACTTAATGGTAGCTATTACTGTCACATCTAAGTCCCGGTCCTACTTTGTGTGTTTGGATAGAATGTTTGCCTGAAAGAGGAAAAGAAGTTGAGAAATGTGTTATGGGCTTTAACCTCTCCGCACTTACTGCTTTTTGCATCTTTTTCTCCCTTTCCTTTTACCTCAGACCTTAGGAGCTACTTGAGCAATTGAATATATTCATGTTTACAGGGTTTCCCTATGATAATCATTGCATGTGACTGCAGTGTTTTATAAAGTCCTACAGACTACAGATAGCACCCTATAAATATCCCTGTTTGGATCAGTATTATTAGAATCTCAGGGGGAGAGGTTGCTAAGGTGCAGGTCTGTCACTATGATTTTTGAGTCCTTGGGCCTTCTAGAATCTACAACCAAAGACCTGAAGATATTCTTTCAAATATCTTAAGACTTGTAAAGTGACAATATTCAGACATGACAAGGCTTCTGACAATTTTAATGTGTAAATTTCATGGCAATTTGAGGGACTGTATGCTTTTTTTTTTCATATAACATTGTGGTGGCTGAAATTCAATCCCTACCCATATTTAGAAACAGGACAACTAATAATACTTATTAAGAAAAGAGAGGAGTTTGAAAGTGTAAGAAAAATAAGGCACTTTCAGAACAAATTTCAAATGGATCCATTTAAAGTGAAATTAAGTGGCACTTAACCGGTTTGCAAATTGGGACCTATTTATCTCAGTAAAATGATTAGAGTCTTGATTTATCCTGAAAATTCCCTTTATTATTACATTTAATTATTGTTAAAGACTTGTAGGTTCTCTCTCTCCCTTTAAACTTCACTTTATACAGGCAGTAATTGAATATTGGGTGGAATAACTTGATTTTCCAATGAAATATGTCTCTAATATTTTCCTCTTTTTATTGCAGAAATTGAAACAAGTTGAAGAAACAAAAGGAGATCCTGAGAATAGATTATCTAAAATTTCCCTGGAGTCGTTCAATAAATATAACAGCAAAACTGTGACTTTATTAGAAAGAGAGAAGAACTCGCTGAACAAGGTTGAAGGACAAAAGGAAGAAAAAGAAAGAAATGAACAGGCATCTTTGAGTAGGTCTGATAGGCCTGGGGTAGACAATTTGGAATCTCTGAGTGATTCTTTGTATGATAGCTTCTCTTCCTGTGCAAGTCAGGGTTCAAATGATGTATAAAGGACTTGTGTTTCCTTAGTGAGCTGGAAATGGAGCACTTAAGAAACAGGGGTTGCAGGACGGCAGGTGGAGTGACAACAAACTCCTTCAGCACCGGAGCCTACGCTGTCAGGTTCACAGCAAGCCAACCCCGTGGACCTTACTTATCTTGACAGAGCAGGAAAGATCAACTCCATGTGTCGTGCTTCGGCAGGATGACAAACAAACACACCCACAATACAGTCTTAATTTTGCACTTTTTTTTTGAATACTTGTACAGAAGTTGTAAATTTTTTGGAAAAGAGATTATATTTGTAGCAAAAAAAAAAATCCAGCAATAAACTGAATCAGTGCCATGCTCTTGAAACGATGTCCTAGATCTTAGAAGTTGATAATATATTTTTTAAAAATTCCAACTAAAGTTTGTGTTCCGTTCAGTGTCCTAGTCCTCTGATTGTTTGTGGGTACACTCTGTAAAGCTGCCCCAGGGCCTGCCAAACACCAGATGGCTCACCGTAATCTCCATCTCACTGTTTCAATTTTGACATCAACTTTAATTCTAGTACAATTTCCAAATTGTTGCCAGAGAGATTCAAGTTCTAGTAATAAGTGTAATTCTGCTCCTACTGAAAAAGGTAAAGGGTACTGAAGTGTGACATTGATCAGAAGGGATAAGGGTCAGAAGGGACCTGATTCTATTTTCAATAGCAGGTTTTCCCTCCAAGCATTTCCTACATCCTCTTCTACTCAGTTCTCTATGATTCTCAGCATTGTTGATTTTTATCTTCCTGCTTTTTATTAAAATATGGGCAATCTAAAAATGAAAGCAAATTCCTGTTTGCAACTTTCACTTTTTTAAAAATAAAAGGAACGGTTGGTGCTAAAAAAATTCCTACTTTTTAATATCCTTTTTGTCTACAAAGTGTTTATATGTAAGGATAAATTCTATTTTAAAGGTATTTGTATTTTTTCTAGATGTGAACTATTTATAAGCGCTTTTGTACAGGAGCTTGTAAACTAGGCATAATAGAAATATTTTTAGGATCTATATGGTTACTTTAGTACACACTTGTTTAAGAGCATTGTATGATCAGTGTTATTTAGTTAATTTGTATAATGTTACATTTTAATTTTATCTTAAATGAAAATTATGTAACGTGTCATTGTCTTTCAGACTTAATTATTTTGATTCATTTCTGAATAAAAGTCGTATCACAATCGCACCCTCTTGATAACTTTAAAGAACTCATTCAAGGGCCCTTTGGCCCAGTTATTTGAATCACACACGTGCTCCAAGATGAATTCCCCAAAGGAATCAATAAACTGGCCCTTTTGCTCCAGGATAGTTATTCAGCCAATTGTAAGACCAGAGTCTGCAGAGAAGCGACTAGTGGTCAAAGCATTTCAGTGTCCCCGAGAGTGGTTAATGACTAGAAATGAAAGAAGAAAGGAGCAAAGGGAGAGGAGCCTGAGGCAGATGGGGAACGATCTTTGCAGAGGAATTACAAGAAGGTCATTTCCAGCCCTGCTCTGCGGGCAGGGGGGTGGAAATAAGCGATCAGCGTCCCGGCCTGAGAGCTTCCTCCAGGAGAAGGCCCGAGGGGCAGAGTGTGAAGACGGGCGAAGCTTATGAAGCTACTGCCACAGAACCGGGTGCTCCCAGGGAACTTGGGAGACGGGTGGGGGGCGGGGGCGGCAAGGCCGGCCAGCGGGCTCGCGCACCTGCTGCAAGGCTCGGCCGCGGGGAGGGCGAACTGCACGGTGGCGTCCCCGGGAGAATCTGAGGTGGGTCGCTCGGCCGGGAAAGGAGAAATGGGGGCAGGGGCCCCGGGCTGGGACGGCGCGCCGAAGGGAGAGCAGGAGGAACCTGTCCGGCATTCCGTAGGCAGCGGATAATAGAGAGCAACTCCCTTCTTCACCCGACTTTGCTTCCTAGTGGGAGCTGGCGGCGGCTGTCCCCGGGGCGGCCCGCTCCAGGACCGGGTTACCCGGGCGCTGTCCGCACACCTCTCGCGGCGCTCGCCGGCCGGAGGAAGGAGGGCTGCCGGGGCCCACCCACCTCGCCGCCCGCCGCCGCGGAAGCCAAGCTTGCTAATGGGGGGGGCTTCTTGGAGGAAGAGCAGGCGCGGCTGCGCCGGGCGCACGAGAGAGCCTGCAGGTGTGCGACTCGGCCGGGCGCACGGGAACGCGCAGCCCCCGCTGGGTGGGCGCCCGGGCTCCGGGCAGGCGGGGAGCGCGCTCCGTGCTGGGCGAGCAGGCCTCGCACCCCGGCTCACGCGGCGCGCGGGCGGCCCCGGCGGCACCTGCTGCGCCTCCCCAGGCTCGGAGAGCTCCCCGCTCCCTGTGCCCCGGCGTCCCAGTCCCGGGGCTGCGCGGAGGCGCGAGAGGAGGGCGCCTGGAAGGGGTGGGACTTGGAAAGAGTGTCCCGGCCTCCCCGCCCGCCGCCCCCGCCCCACCTCGCCATCGTCACGTGGTGCCCGAGTAGGAGGTGGGGAGAGCAGGCGAGACTTTTTGGGGGCTCGGGAGCGCTAGTACTTCCTTCGGTCTCAGCCGCCAACTTCGGCGCCGCCGCGCTCTGCCCCGGAGGGCGAGCCAGAGGAGCGGCGCCCCGCGGCCCGGAGTCCGGGCGCGGGCGATGCTGGAGCCGCTGGCCGCACCTGCGGCTCCTCCGGGCGGCGGCGGCGGCGGCCCTGGGCGGCCGTAGCGCGGGCCCCGGCATCCTCGGCAGCCACCGCCGCTGCGGCCCGGGCAGCCTCCGCCGTGGTCGCCGCCTCTGATGCGCCCGCCCGCGCCCGGCGCCGCGGCTCCGGGAGGATGTGGGTCCTCGGCGTCGCAGCAACTTTTTGCGGATTGTTCTTGCTTCAAGGTAAGAAGACGAAGAGGCCAGCCTCCGGGGCAGGCGCGCGCACCCGACCTCCCCGCCGGCGCCTCCGCCCCGGGCGCCCACCTCCCGGCCCGCGCCGCGCTGGGGTGGCCCAGTCGGATTTGGCGGCGACGGGGGCCGAGGCGTGGAGGGGAGAGGATCCAAGTCCCGCGCAGCGCGAGGAGAGGCGGGAACGGCCGGTTTGCGGAGGTCCAGCTCCAGCGGCAGGTGCCCGGGCGGCACGGTCGCGAGACCCTGGGCGGAGGGAGGGCCCGAGCAGCATCCGAGCCCCCGCGAGGGAAAGGAGACGAGAGCCCCTGAGCCCGCCAAGTTGTCAGGCGTCTCTGGCAAGTGCTGCTAGCGGCGCCGCCAGCAGGTGTGCGGCGCGGGGGGCAGCCTGGGCTCCGGGCGCGCGAGGCAGGGTTGCGGCGCTCTGGACGCAGGCGGCTGTGGGGCTGGCATGCGGACGCGCCGGTCTGGGGCTCACCTACCCGGGAGCCGGGGAGTTAGGGAGAGACTGGAGCCAGTGGATCGGGCGGAGCAGCAAGGCTGGGTCGATGAGAGGTGCAGGAACGCCTCCGTCCTGCTCTCTAGTAAGCGACCGGCTCCCGAACGAGTTCTGCAGGGCTGTGTCCACAACCAGGCACCCTCGACAAACGGTGCCCTGAAAACCGGGAAGAAAAGGCTGTGGTGTCGCGGCTCGGGTGTGTGCGTGACCACCTTGCTGCTGCGGGAACGTCCCGGGGACAGGCCGGGGACTTGGGGCACAGCAGCAGTCGGCCGGCACATCCTCCGGACGTCCCCGGTGGTCCCATAGGGAGCCTAGCAGTCCCAGCGCAGGAAAACTGGCGTCAAAAATAAGACTAAAAAGGGAGCAGGGAATGCAATCGCGAACGGTACCAAAGTAGTAATTAAGTAATTTGTAACCGCTTAACAATTAGGCGAATCCTTTGGCGAAGACGAGCTGATGCACGTCTCAGGAGGTTCGCTCTCGGGTTGTATCCCCCACTTTTCCGCTTCGGTGGGGAAAGGCCAGGGGTGGGACTGGCCGAGCTCCTTGTTTCTGGAGCGTTGGTTCGGGGGCGGCGGGCAGAATTCCGCTTCATTGTGCTGGACCCTGGGTGTCCGCGCCGCCCCCTGCGGGTTTCCGCCGCGTCGCCTTACTTAAAGACCCAGGAGTGCGGAGTCCAAGAGCCCCAGTGGTCGAGATGCGCGGCGGGCAAGGGGCCTGAGCGGGGCGTGCTCCCCGTACGGTCCCTGTGGGGGTTGGATCTGAACCGGACTGCGTCTGTCCCGCAGGCTTTGCGCTGCAGATCCAGTGTTACCAGTGTGAAGAATTCCAGCTGAACAACGACTGCTCCTCCCCCGAGTTCATCGTGAACTGCACAGTGAACGTTCAAGACATGTGTCAGAAAGAAGTCATGGAGCAGAGTGCGGGTAGGCCTCCGGCAGCCCTGCCCCTCCCTCCCCAGCCGGCCGCGGTGGGAGGGAGGGCGCCGGTAAATCACAGGCTACAGGACTGACTTTGATTTAACGCACACCCTGGTTATCACAGATTTACTTTTACAGTGCTGAGAAAATGAAGAGTTCCAAGTTACTTTAATCTCATTAGAGTTAATTACCAGGGCTTCTCCCCAAGGGACGCAGGCGGGGAAGTGCATTTAAATCAGTGGCTCTCCTCTATTTACTCCCCTCACCTCCCTCTGCTAAAAGCTGATCAGGAGGCTCAAAACATATGGATAACGAGCAAGGCTTGCGCAACTAGACAGTAGCCTGTGAGCGATGTCAGCCTGAAATATGAAGCTAGTTGAAGTTCCCAGAGGTCAGAGCTTGAAAAATGTGTTTTGTCATAGAGCCATGCCATTATTTCTTTGAAGAACACTACAGGATCTTTATTTAATTTTAGAACTAATGCATCAAATTCCAGGCACAAATTGCCAAGATCTTTCAAAGGAAGGTAGTTCCCAGTCCCACAAGCTTAGCTGCTGGCTGGCTGAGGAGAGGGCCCGGGTGTTAAGCAAGGGCGGAAGGGGGTCTTGGGAGACCAGTTTCACTTATTCACTCCAGCTGACCAGTCTTCTCACTGAGGCGGGAGTCCCTACCCCCTCCCAATAGTCTTATCCAAAATCAAAGTCCCCTAAAAGGGCAACTGGAACTTTGAGGAAATGGGTGAACTGTGGCTTCATTTCCAAGATCAAACCCATCAACAGGGATGTTGCCATTTTAAGGATATTGAAAAGATTGGGTGGTGAATGACCTGAAGCCTTGCGCCTGGCTAGTCTGCTGAAGTGCACTGCCCTGGGTGTGGCAAATGGGTTGGAACTGTGAAGTGATTCCCCTAAGCCACTGGCAAATTAACACAAGGGCTGTGGTCTTACAGCCCGCCCCTTGCGAGAGTGGGTCCTTCACAGAGAAGGGCCTGGAAATGTCTTGCTGCCAGCCACACGGTTGTGGGGGAGCAGAGAGCTCATCGCTGTGCCATGATGGGGGTGTGTGTGCGGTTTAAAGGCTGTTCTTTGTACGTCATCACTGCCTGGGTGTGGATTCTTTCCACCAAAGCAGCTCTTGGGGAAAGTCTGAGTTGTCATTGCTCTCAAGACTAAGTCGTCCCAAGAAAAGCAGCGTGCGTCGGTTAGCCATGTAGGATCCGGGCTATTAAAAAAGCAGACCAAAACTTAGTGATGATTTTTGAGCTAAGGTGGATATAGATGATTTTGGTAAGTTGTTTCTTTTCTACTTGTGTTTCATTCCTGAGCGTTTTACCGGAGCAAAAATTGACTGCCCTTTTACCAGAGGAACTGCTGTGATTTGAGTCAGAATCTCTCTGAACACTTTATTGTTTCTTTCAAATATTTGCACTCTTCTTCCAGGCAGTACTTTAGAGGCAGAAAAATACAGATGCACTATGGACATGTTAGGACCTCGGAATCCTCTGCCTACCTGGGCATCATATTTTATAAGCTGGGATAGGGTTGCGACAAGGAGAGAAAAAGATACGAGCCAAACTACAGCCAGAAGAGGTGTCCTTTTTCTGAGAGGCGTTTCTTCCTCTCTTAAAGTGTATCTGGGATGAATATCACACACTCCATTTTCAAAGTACTGTTTTTCTTCTTGCTTCATTCTCTCCAAACCACACAGTAAAAAAGGCAGAGCAGGCATTATAATCCCTATCTTATCTGTGGGACCTTTAGCACAGACAGTCTGCAAGCGCTGCGCCTGAACTTGCTATCAGCTCAGTCAAGGTGGGCCACTTGTCTGCAAACCAGGTTCCTCTGGCTGTATGTCACAGGTCAAAGGGCAGGCAGAGCCTGACGTAACAAGGCAATCAGTTGTGAAGGCTAAGAAACAGTTAATGGAAAAACAAGTTATAAGGGGGAGGACTCATGTTCTATGTACATGGAATTGGCATTCTGAGCCTGAATCCTGTAGAAACTGGCCAAATGTACGTTCCTGTGTCAACAGGGCACCGTTCAGGGGACTGGCTTCCGAGGCACTTGCATTTTCATCTCCACATACTTGTTAGAGCAAATCAATGGCGCTGCCCCCTCTCCTCGGGTTGGCGGGGACGGAGAGCCAGCCTGATGCTGATGAAGTGACCACAGCACAGGACAGTCGTCCAGCAGTAAGAGCTGCCTTCTGGTATGAGCCCTGTGCATCAGGCACTGTCCTCAGCACTGTACGTGAAGTGTCTCAGGAAATCTGGTGGCCGTCTTTTGAGGCCCTTGTTTCCCACCAGCACCTAATTCTATTTCAAGGTCAGCTTCTCCACTCTGGAAGAAGAAAGTCACGCCTGTTAAATGGTACTATTAGGAATCAAAGTAAGAATTGTTTTCACTTGATCAATAATATTGTTCTGAGAAGTCTTAGCATGTTAGATCTGGAAGGGCTCAGTGACTCCTAGTTGAAGGTGCACATCAGAATCTTCTTGGGAGTTTTATTCAAATCCACATGCCTCGTGTCCCCACGTGGCAGAAGCGAGTTCTGGAGGTCTGTGGTGTACTTGGCCTTGCGGCTTTTATAAACTACTCACTCGGTGCCTCATTTGGAACTGCTAATCTAGGACTGACCTTGTGCTCTAGAGGAGGAAAACAAGGTCTAGAAAAGCTAAATGTCTGGTCCAAGTCCACCAGCCATCTGCTTCCTGGTCCACTGATGTTCCTTGCAGCACATTGTAAAACATGCCCCCAGGTTTGCCTGAAAAGAGAACCCAGGCAAAGTGCTAAAGGCTGGGCCGATTTTCATGTCTGATAAGTTCACCTGACAGGCTTAGTGAACTGGGTGAGTGGATGGGCCACAAGGTGGATGGTGGAAGGCTGTGGGAACCTGCTGGTAGTATTTTGAAAGTTTTGAGTGTTTGTGGACTGCCATTTTTCATAGTGTAGAAAAAACCAGTGTTTTAAACAGACTAAGAGATTTTAATGAACCAAGCAAGTTTGACATTAAGCTGTAATGAAAGGCATTCTCTTTCTAGAAAATGCCAGCAATACAATATGCCCAGGCCTTTAGTTAGTCCTTTCTGGATTAAGTCTGCAAACTCAGCTCTTAAGAATTTTGAAGCTTGGTACATTTAATTTTCAATTGGGAAGTATATTTAAAATTAACCTTTGCCTATTCCCCAGAATGGCATTCCTATTAGGTGCTGAGATTATTTTCCGCTGTTCTTTGTCCCCTGGTCATTTCTGGAGTAAAAAGTCTTGGGCTGGGCTGTGGGGAAGGAAGGCTTGTTCCATTGTACTTACTAATTGATATTTAAATGTTTGCAGAGCAAGTGACTTGTTCTCACAACCTCTGCAGTTAATGAGCTGGCATCTACTTCCCAGCACCCTTGATAATGATATTTCTTTTGCTGTTGCTTATCACTGCACTCTGCAAAATATTTCAAACATTGATTTTCATTTCAGAATAGAAGCCCCTCACCAATAAGAACTTTTAAACCAGCATATAAAGAATGGAAATTTGCATTTGTTTGACAGTGCAATCTTGTAATTAGAGTTTTTCCTCTTGACTAGATAAGTGAAAGGGGCGTAATTTAATTTTTATAGACTAGCCAATTTCTGCCCTTAATGAAATATAGCTCTGTCAGTGAGCAAAATGTTACAGGTTCTCCTAAACCTTATTTAAAAGTTAAATGCAGTATATTGAGAGAAAGTTCATGGTCTGAATCAGTAACCTAATCGATCTCTTCACCCATCCTTTGCAACATGCATTAATCTATTTGTCTGTTTTGCAATACAAGAGTTACTGATTTATGTGCCATGTTGCATCTACATTTATGGCTATATAAGTAATGGCTATTTTCCTTTTGGATTGGTTAGTTGCTCATTAAGTTGGGCAGGGATGGCTCCATGCCTCAGATAGGTTAATTTTATACCTTTCTCATGAGCTAAATAAGGAATAGCAAATAAGGACCTGATGTCCCTAAAATAATCAGTCATCCACTCATAGCAGAAAGAAATAAAAAGCCAACCATGGCCTATGTTTCCCCAAGTATTTGTCCTGCTTAATTTTACCACAACTTAAAATAATAGGCTCTAGTTTGTCCTTGGGGTGGACTTGGCAGGAAGAAGGGCCAGTTCTGCTAATGAATATTATATCACAGTCCCTTTTATACCAGGATTCTTTAAGGTGCACACATGCACAGATATGCAGCCCCACACACAAAATGACCCATCTGTGTATATATATTTTTACATGTTTGCCTGTCCATATTTGCATACAGATTTATATAAACCTTGTAAGAAAAATAAAAATATTAAGTCCTCCTCCTTTGCTGATGTTCATTCAGATCATAAATTACCTAATCTTAAATTGTATTCACGAAGACATTTTCTAACATTTTTTTCCCAGAACAACTGTGTTAGAAAGACCAGTGATACGTTAATCTTCCAGTGGTCCCCTCACCACCACTGTCCTATCCCTTTCCTTCTCCTACCATCACTGTCCTGTCATTTACCTTTTAGACATCGCACCTATAGTCCTTTCTCACCCTCAAATCCATTTTGAATCAGACAAGACTGTGCTCTAAGAATAAAGTAAAAAAAGTAAAAACAAAAAATCACTGTTTTAACTTTGCCAAGGAGACTTCAACAGGTTGCCAAACTTTAAAAAAGATTCAGTTGTCAGGAAAGATATCCTCATATATTAACAGCAGCCCTGCTAACAAGGTTTCCATGTCAACTTCAATAAAGTTATAAATTACACAGGATTCTGTGCAGTGCATGTCAATATCGCTCCCTCCTTTCCAGCAGGACACTAAAAGAACACCTTTCTCTTTAGGGCAAGACATTTTGCCAATCAGTTTGTTCACTTAGTCCTCAAGAAGCATCCATCTCTTTCATGTGGCAGGCTCAGCTGGCTGCCGAGGACTTATTGTGCAAATATCAAATGTCTTCAGTTTCTTGGACTCTCCAGTAAGCCAAGCATTTGTTTATGTTAACTTTCCAGCTGAGCAAGCAGCCGGTGCTGACCTCCCCTGTCCGTAGATGAAGTGTTCGAAGATTGATCCGGCTCTCCCATAACGCTAATTCCTCCCACTACGATTTCATGAAAGCTTCCTTCATTGATGGTTTTCCTAATGAGTTTAAACAGACAGGCTTCAAAGCTGCGGTTTTTTCCCAAGTGAAAAATGAAACGAAGTATGAAAACAAAACACTGTTTCCTTTGAACTTTGAAAAGGAAATATCCTTCCCTTATGTATTGCTGAAACAAAAAGATCTGAATCTACAGCCTGCGTCCTCTCTCTCTCTCCTCCCTCCCCACCCTTCTTTTTTCTTTTCATGCTTCTGGAATGAATGACTGACTTAGGTTCTAACACCCAAACCCCCAATGGCAAAGGTTTACTAGCACACTTTGCAGAAAGATTGCACATCCTGACCCCTGTTTTTAGTTGTTGAATGGAAAGGCTGTTTGGTTCCAGTAGGGGAGAGAATACCCATGCTCTAGGCTTCCCGTGCTTGGTAACTTTGAGGATGTTATGTGATGTCCCAGAGGCTTAGCTTCCTCCCCTGTAAAATGTAGAAACAGGCCACCTGTTTTCTTGTGAGCAACATCAAGACACTGAGCAGTGCTGTCAGTATAACCATCTTAAGCAGTCAGTTCTGAAGGTAGAATCCTGCCAAAAGGCTTATCAGGAGTTGCTGCACCCGCTGACAGTACCAGCCCCTAGGGCGTTAAGTTACTGTGCACACTATTTCCTCATTCTGGGACTGACAGAGTCCTTGAATTTAACCCTTAATTCCTTGCAATAGAATTCTCATAACTAGCCTAGAAGGTTCACAGTGAGATAATATCCTAACTTGATAGTGAATCTCGGATGCAAAGAAGGTCAGCAATTTGCTCAAGACACACAGCCAGTGGGACTAAAATTCAAGTCTCTTCCCTTCCCCAGGATTTTTTTCAATCATTATAATGTCATTGTTGTTGTTTTTTAAAGAACTTTATATGTATATAAAGATATATATTATAAAATATATAAGTATACATATTTATGCAATTAATTTATGTGCCATAAAATTTACCCTTTTAAAGTATACAATTCATGGTTTTAGCTATTCACAGAGCTGCGAATATAATCTGTTTTCAGATACATATCTATATCTAATTCTAGGACATTTTCATCACCCCAGAAGGAAACCCTGTACCCTTTAGCAGTCACTAATCTGGGAATCACTAATCTACTTTCTCATCTCCATGAATTTGCCTAGTTGGATATTTCTTATAAACGGAATCATACAATATGTGGCTTTTTGTGACTGGCTTCTTTCGCTTCAAGGTTCATTCATTTCACTTCCCGTTTGGAGATGTGTCTTTCTTCTTGAACAGCGATCTGAAGGAAAAGCTCAAATTTGGCAAATCCCTGAATTATAGAGTGGGCTGGGACGAGATGGGGTGGGATGGGGCATGGTTATGAACCTCGGAACTTCTTGGGCTAATTAGCCAATTTGCTGAGTTGAACAAAAACCTTGTACTGAGAGCAAGTCATTCCAGTGAGCGCCGGGCAAAGGAGTTCATGTTTATCACACATCTGCTTTGTGCTGAGCATGGAGCTTTCCATCCATTGCCATCTGTTAAAGAGTTAATCTCCTTTACCATGAGGGGATCTTGAATTGGTTTATGTTAATCACAGAAGTATCAGGCACCTGGATGGGCTATTCCGGATACCTGGAGCTCTTATCAGTGATCCCAGATCCTCTTGGGCTAGAAAGGAGCTTAATTTATAATTTTACAGATGAGAAGAGTATAGCACAGAAAGGTGTTTTCTTTCCTGAGGGTTAAACTTTCTTCCCTTGAGAGGGCTAGAGGGTGGAGCAGGTTGAGAAATGTTCTGGGGAGAGATCTTGGGTAAGAAGATGGGACTCTGGCATGAGTTGGTCATCTACAGTGGATACTCAGGCTCAAGTCTCGCCTTTTTCTCCCAAACCCAGTCACTGGTTATAGCTTTTATGTATGCAGAACCACTTACTCCTTTAAAAGTGGGAAATCTCTCTTCTTCTCTGTTATTCCCTTCTTAAACACTAAGCTGGATTCTGCCTTGCCTTGTAGCTTTCATTAGCGTAGACATGATTGTATTTTGCGGGGGAGGAAAATTGCTGGTAGAAGACAATGTGTTTCCTCCCCTGGGCACTCCACAAAGGCCACATCTATAACTTAGGAGCTCGGACCAAATGCGTGTTGAATCAGCCTGTGAATAAACAAAAGATACATGCCATTAATTCTTCCTCTCTGGGGTAGTAAACTTTGGCTCATGGCTCTGTTGTGATTCAGGAATTATTTTCAGGCCAGAGCTGCAGGCCATGTTCTGTTATTAATAAATTGCTTACAGTCTTCTGATTGCCTCCAACAGAACAAAGCAAAGCAGGAAGTGAACTGAATTAAGTGCCATAGATAAGGTGAAACCGCAGAGAGTTTGTAATAAATTGCTTTTTTAAAGGAATGTGTCTAAATAGAGTAAAGCAGTAATGGTTCAAGACGTTGATTCCCAGCTTTATGACTTGGCAAACCATGAGAGGCATCCAGATGCAAAAGTGATGGAGGGTTGTATTATTTTAAGGAAGTTGTGATACTTGGTCCAGTGCATTTCATTTCTCACTGGACATGGACAATAGCTTTTTATGTTTTTCTATTTCTTGGACTTGTTCGTGGGAGCGGAGGAACTGCTGGACACAGTGCCGGCGGCGGCGACGCCAGGCGCGTGGCGTGAGCCGGCTCTCACTGCCCGGCTGCGCTTGGCCTGAGTAGGAATGTGGAGCAGCTTAGGGGGCCCTTCGCTGAGGCTGCTGCAGAGAGCACCGGTGGAAGCAGGTGTATTAAGTGATGCTGGGCCATGGGCTTTATGCTCTTGTTTTATTGCTTATGCAAAGTCTAGCATGCCACTGTGTCTCCGGGAACTTCAGAGAATCTGTTTAGCAATAACAAGAGACGAGGCAAGTTAACTAGCTTTTCACCCTGGGAAGACATCCATACTGGGAGTGCAAAGGGATATCAGCTTCAAAGAGAGCCTGAGATTCTTCCCAGAATTTTCCTGCTGTCAGAGGGAAAGGCAGCGAGTGGATGGATCCTCCCTTGGAGAGTGAAGAGCTCCTAACTTTCTTTGAAAGGCCCAACAGCTTTCTGCTCAGCCGGGGCTTGGCTGTGGGGAGGGAAAGAATAAAGCAAGCCAGCAGTGGACATTTGATATTAGAGTGGGTTCAGATCTGGAGAGACTAAGCCAACCCCTGTAAAACCTGGGTCTGCGTGTCAAAGCCAACCAGGGGCATGCTTGCCTGCACCTGCTGAGAAGTATTTCTAGACTTGAATTTCCTGGTGTGGGTGGTAACAAGAGGGTGACAGAGGGATGTTCTGACTATTTTATCTTTGTTTTTTCCAGCCAGCGGTTTGCCTGGCACTGGATCTTTCAGTGTTTCAGAGTATCTTTTCCTAATCAAGTGAACTATAGCTTCATTTGTTGGAGCCCATTCATTGCTGGCATTTGTGTATAGAAGGCTCCCCAAAACACACTGGCCATCTTGCTCTTGTCCTCCCTCTCCTTCTTCCTCCCTCTCTGTCTTACACACACATGCACACACTCATTCACGCACTCAGTGGTACGCAGACACCCAATAAATATTTGCTGAATGAGTATACTTGGAGAAATCAAATTGCAGACTAAAACTAATGAATATATGATAAATGCCATGGGGGATTGAGGGAACAGAAATGAGGGAGCTTAAATCTCTAGTGTAAGAAGAAAAATAGAACAAAGGTAAGTTTAATATGTCTTTTGCTCTTTTAGTTAAATTAGATATAGCTCACTAATGCCTGTTTGTAGTAGTTGTCATTTAAGGAACAATTCTGCATTGTGAGTTTTTCTAGTTTGTTAGCTTGCTTTCAAGGCTGATCTAGCTGTGCTTTCAATAGGAGTGTTTTCTGGAAGCACACACACATCCCGCTGCACAACATCCAGCTAACTTGGTAGTCAGGTCAGCTGGGGACATGTCACCACCCAGCTAATCCTATCAGCTGGAGGTCTAAGTTATTTGGAAGTCCGTTACACTGAGGAGATCTGCCTTGGTAATGAACTTTCTAAGGAAGAAAACAAATGCTCCCACATACTCCCCTTGCAAACCTCTGCTCCCCGCAGGCCTCTCCAGCACAAGAGATGTAAGTTTAAAGTACCAATGGATACATTTCACAAAAGGGAGGCAATCTGACTTTCAGCTGGGGGGTGTACTTTTAAGCGATTTAGTTTGGCCAGATTCAACCACAAAGGAAAGTAGAGGGGAAAAAAAGACTATGGTTTTGCTCTCCTAATGTCTGTATTGCACTTATACTTTTCACTGCACTTTAAAAATCCAATCGATTGCTTGTATTCTTGCCCCATTTATTGAATATTGTTAGTGTCATTGTCATAAAATCTGGGCACTATTCTCATGTTGAAGCTCTGGCTGTAATAGCTCCTAAGCATCGAGAAAGCCGTAAAGACATCGTTTACCTAACAAGATAGTGCAGAAGTGGTTGGTCCTGCTCTTGTCTCACAGCTCAGTGATGTCATCAAAGATGCAGGTTCTCTCCACTTTCTTATTTGCTTTCCTAAGTATGTTGACCACGTTTGGTCTGCCTTTGTTGCCTCTTGGTCACAAAGGGGCTGCTAACTTCAAGCTAAAGGGAAATGATAGCACCAGGGAGCTTTTATCTGCAGCTTTTCCTTTTAATTAGAAAACAAAAGTTCTCCCACAGTCCCCCCAGAAATTTCTGTTTCTCTCTCTCATCAGCCAGAACATCGTCTCACAGCCACTACTTGCTGTAAGGAAGAAGGTAGAGGATGGCTTTTGGGTGGCCAACTGTCAGTGTCTGCCAGATCGCCTTTTGAGAAATCCATGCACACAACCTCAAGAATTCAAACATAGTCCTTCCAGGGGCCCTGAACAAAGAACAGGGATGATTCCCTCTCGTGAACATCACCCACTCTCTTGCCTAAAATGCACACTGAAATTCACTGCCAAAGGATTTTGATCCTGAATCACTGTCACGTTTTGGACAGGGAAAAGAAACATGTACTTGTTCTTGATGTCCTGAAGTTTAATTCACAATGTCCATGACATTCCATTATTTTAGTTTATTGGATGCTGAGATACAGCAGAATAACTAAATTTTAATGTGAAGATATTTTCTATAGAATAGAATGCCATGCTCTGGCAACAAATACAAGGGCGATTTGGGTTAAATACTTTGATGTTCTTGGTTTGTCCCAGCTGGAGCCATTGTACCACCAAGGACTCTATCTTTCCTGCACTTGGGTGAATTTGTATGCAAGAAACTGATTATGAATCCTAGGGCCCCACTATGTTAAGCTTACCATTTCTGAACAATAACCAGAAAGACTTCAAGGTTAAAAATGCAAGAGCACAGCTTCATAAATTATTGAAGGGCACAGTTAATACTGAGATAATAAGTTATAAATATCTGTTCCCTCAATCCCCCATGGCAAACTGGGGAACAAAAATACCAGCTGAAGAAAAGCAAGCGACTGTGCAGAACCTTCCTGCCTCTGAAAGTCGTAAGTGAGCAGAGAAGTCCAGACCTCCCGTGAAACTGAAGGAAACTGACAGCTGGCATCATACATTCTGGGTGGGTTGTTTGCTTGCTATCATTAAGTTGGCGTCAGTGCTTAACAGCCTTGAAAATTAAACCCAACAAAAAAACTTTTGAAAAGGGTAATCAAAGGCTTCTGAATAATGAAGTTAACACATCCTGATTATAAGAGAAAAAAACGTTCTTGCGGTGCCTTGTTTTATGTCTTTTGTTTTTGGCTGTTGTCTTAACACTTTTATTCTCACTGTTGGGGTCACTGCAGATCCTCAGCATTACTTTCAGTTTCCAGTCCTGCGGCCCGTCTGAGATGGACCTATGGCATCGGGACGCCAAGCGCGGAACCTGGTGCCCCCTTGGACTTTTTTTTTGCCCTTTAGAATGGGTTGTTAACATTCTAGTGCGGCTCAAATGGCCGGAATCCTTGGGCTTTTAAAATATTCACATCCATAGCCAAGGAAACGTACTTGAGAGCCAGAACACAAAATTGTCCAGAAGAAAACCACCTTCCAAGTCTTCTCCTCGCTTTATGCCTGAGAAACAGTGCCCATCAGGGTGACAACAAGGCACAAATACAGCCAAGCCTCTTCTTCCTGAGATGTGTCCATTAGAATATAGAGACTGTCAGAAATCCCTCACGTGGTGTTCTTGAAGAGGAAAAAATTCTGGGGAACAGATCGAAGATTTTTTTCCTCGCAGTTTCTTTCAAAACTCAGTGAAAGTGCATATAGTTCATTCCAATTGAGTGTCTCAAAGCATTTTTCTTTGAGAAGCTGTTCCTAGTCCTGCATAGAATATTTATTGTGGTGTAATCATAAGTCTGGTGCTGTAAGTGTTGGTTATTTTTTGAGTAGAGGAAGATTAGTCTCAGTCCCAGATGGGCATTTACACAAGTAGCAGTTTGCCATAGAAGTTCGACTTTAAAACAAAATTGCATAACACGGGGTGAAAAGTAATGGACTATTAAGGGCTCTGTTTAGGAATTTCCATCTTTGTACCAGCAAAGAAAGCAGAGGCAAAGGAGGATATTGGAGAAGACTAATGCAGGATGGTCCATAAGGCTGAGAGAACACATGCTTTATGCCTCTATTTTAATTGGCCATTGGGGCAGAGGCTAAATGAGAAAACCGGTAAATTACTTATTTTAGAAGCATTCTTATAGCAAGTAGGTCATAACAGAACTGTAGCCCCATACCCTCCTGGATGGCCCAGAGTTCCATGTACATCCATCAGGGATTGGGGTGGGGAAGTATGCCACAGTCCAGACCCTCTTTCTGCCTTGGTACAGCTCAACTCACCAAGCAAAAACTATGCTAAATGGTTATTCTGATTCTCAACGTCCAGAGGCTATTTGGGGTAGATAGGTGGAATATGCAACCCAACTCTGCAGAGAATTACAGCTAGAGTTAAGTTCTAGGACACAGTGCAAACTGGAGCAAATGCAGTCAGGTGGGAGAGTGCCCAATGGTCACCAGCCTTTCTTCTTACCGAGGTTCTAAGCAATAGAGAAATAAAACAAGGAACAAATCAGATGAAGCCAAAAATATCACTGTTGTTACTGAGAAAGACTAAGTTGTAGGGAACAGCTTTGCGATGAGAGGTGGGCTTCCAGATTAGCACTTCCAAATTAGCTGGCTCACCCAGTCCAGACAAGGTGAGGGGGTAGTTTCTTGTCCTAAGGAGCAGGACCGCTCACCTACTTGCTGTGAGTCACTCACCACCAAGAAGGCCAAGGACGGGGATGAGCAATGTGTGCCTGGCTCATTCTTCTCCAGTTTTACCCATCAGGTGTGTCCCTCCACCTGCCTTGGGGAAGAGGGAATAGAGGTTAAAAGAGGCTGGGAGTTACACTGAGTCCCTTTCTATGGAAGGAAACAGCTTGGGGAGAAAACATCCCGCCAGTAATCTTCCCTCCAGCCCATCACACTGACAGCCATCTCAGGAGGCTCTAAAGGCCTTTGAGGCATGAGTGAAGAAGTGAAATAGCCCAGATGTTTGGCACTAGGTCTGTCACGTATGCAGACATACGAATCACGGTATTGGTCATCAGCATGAAAGGTGGCCCAGTGGGCTCACTAAAGCATTTTTGGTTAGAACATAGAAGAGTGATACAGACTTGTGCCTCACTCATACCAACATCTTTTATTAGAACATTTCCTTTGAAATAATTTCAGACTTACAAAAAAATACACAAAAATAATACCATTTCCGTATACCTCTCACTCAGCTTCTGCTGATGCTAATAAGTTGCATAACCTCATACATGATCAAAACTAAGACATTAACTTTGGTGCAATACTGGTAACTAAACCACAACTTGTGTTTAGATGTCACCAGTTTTTCCTCTTCTGTTCCCGGAATCGTATCCAGGATCACACATTTGCATTTCATTGTCATCTTCTGAGTTTCCTCTAATCTCTGACAGTTCATCATTCCTTCCTTATCTTTTATGATCTTGATGCTTTTGAAGAGGACTGGTCAGCATTTTGTGAGGTGCCCTCAATCTGATTTGGTCTGATGTTTTTCCATGATCAGGTTGAGGTTACTTATCTGGGGATAAAATGCATTTCTTCTCAAGGCGCGTGATGTCAGCAAGTCTTAATCGCTGGTGATGTTAACTTTGATCACATGATTAAGATGGTGTCTCCTGGGTTTCTCTACTAAAGTGACTGTTTTTCACTTTGTAATTAATAGATAAGGAAATTCTTTGGAACTACATAAATAGCTATTTCTCTTCAAACATTGCTCAGTAATTTCAGCATCTCTCGGTCAACCCCTCACCAACTGTTCCTATGGAATTCTAATCTTAATTTCTATATGCCTCATTCCTTCTACATTGATAGCTTGAATTCTTCTGTAAGGAAAAGCTGATCCTTCTCCTCCAAATATTTATTTATGCGTTTATTTGTGTGAATGTGAACTCACGGATGTTCACTTCATTCTATGGGTTCTAATCCAGTACTATCATTATTTTCTTGCTCAGACTGCTGTAGTGTCCACTGGGAGGTCGATTTCTGTGTCCTTCAACACGCTGTATTCTTGTTTGAACACGCCCTTATTTTTTGCCCCCACAAGATATGATATTCCAGGCTCATCTTACATTTCCCCTCCCTAAGCCCTGCTTATCACTTCTCCATGGTAGCTGTGGTTTTTTTTTTTTTTTTATTAAAAACAACTCAAGTCAAGGAAGCCAATGTTTCTTAGGCACATACTGTGGGCTGGCACAGTGCCAGGTCTTTGCAAGCACATCTTAATGCTCACCATTTTACTGTTAGATGGGTATACAAGGACACCCTTTTCTCCCTTTAGAAAAGGATAAACTGAGCACATTTGAAGCCAATATAATATTGTATATCAACTGTATTTCAGTTAAAAAAATGGAAAAAAACATGTAAAAAGTCATAACCTTTAAATATTAAAAGCTATCAAAATAACTCTTAAATATTACAAAAATGGGTAAACTGAGGCTTCAAGAAGTTCACTGGATTATCTCAGAATTCTAATCTAGATCTATTGGACTCTGGAGTTAATGTTTCTTTCACTGTGTAAAAAACAATTGTCCAGAAGTAAAAAGAACACGGATATTTTCCACTTCTGCTTGCTGTACCCCATTCACAGATGAGGAAACTGAGGCTCATAAAATGAGAAGATTACAACTTCTTCAAGACCCAGAACTTAATGGAAGACTGATCTTCTGGTAAGGAAAGGCTGGTAAGGAAAAGCCCAGCATTTCCTTACATGCCAACACTGTTAATAATTCTTCCCAGGTGATTTTCATCAGGTAAAATGACTGATAATTTGTTTGTTATTGAAACTTATCAAATATAATTTCCCATTGAGTTTGCTGGCAACTACGAATGCATTTTGAGGCTCAGTAATCACTTTGATAGGCCAAGCAATAATGCATTAAAAAAAAACTGAACAGTGGACCCTCATAATACTTGAATACCTTCTTAATAACTGACATTGCCACTTTCGCTCCCCAGTTTTCTCTTTGGCAATATAAATTTACTGAAAATGATGTTTTCTGAAAGAAACAAAATCATTAATTTTTTTCTTGTCTGGTATGATGTTTTTAAGAAGACTTTAGAAAACCATAAAATTCCTGAAAGCACATCCAGAAAATTACAGTGAAGCTTGAGGGTGAACAAGTTACCGCATCAATATTTATCCTACGGCTTAAGAGGCTCTCTCGCTTCTTAAAGGCAGATAATAAAAGAGAGCAATGGGGCCCAGCCAAACCTCTGGATCCACCAGTGAGAAAACAAGACTGAAGAAGATGAAAGGGCTTCTTACACAAATTTGGTGGCTTCTGGTTATCTGGGAGATACTGGAAGAAGGACCAAGGAACACTGCAGCCCACAGTGATGTGCCTGAGAAACACTGGCTTCCTTGACTTGAGGTAGTTTATTTTTAATTTACAAAGCTCAGCTACCATGGAGAAGTGATCAGAGGGACTTTGGCAAGGGGTGATAAGATACCCTGCAGTATTTTATCTTGTGGCAAAAAATAAAGACGTGTTCAAGGGAAAGTGGGCATCAGAGAGAGTTGGGCCTGGAGACAACCACGTGGATACAGAACTTTGGGGCCCAGGGTCAGCTCCAGTTTTCCTACAGGCCTATACATTAAATATAACAGAACCATAAGACACCTAACTGCTAGTTTTACTCACCCAACCTGCATTCTGCCCAGACCGGAGACAGCGATCAGGGAGTGGCTCTGATTTTGCTGTGTTTTCCTCACTTCTCCCTCCAAGCTGTGCCTGGCTCCCCCACTCCTGCAGATTCCACACAGCTGCAGGGTTTGCGTGTGCTAGAAAGAACATAGTTCTATGTTCAGTTCTATGTTTCAGTTCTGTTAAGAAAACCTTTTAAAATATGGCTATACGATTCTACAAATACCATAAAACTAGCAAGGCCTTGATAGAGTAGCTTTGACACCCCTAGAACCCACAGAGATCCTTTCTGGCATTCTTTAAAAAGCAAATGTTCCAAACTCTTGGTAGCTTCCCTCACATAACTAGAGAAGAAAGATTGGGTGGAAGGGAAATTTTTCATTATGTAAAGGTGATTGGATTTTGATAGAATAGAGCAGAGGTCACAAATTATGGGCCCCAGGCCAAACCTGGCCTAATGCTTGTGTTATGAACTGAATCGTTCCCCTCCCTTCCCAACACACTGCAAATTTATATATTGAAGCCCTAAGTCCCAGGAGGTGGGGCCTTTGAAAGGTAATTAGGGTTGGATAAGGTCATGAGGGTGGGGCGCTGGTCCATTGGGATTGGCAGCCCCATAGGAGAGGCCCTATGAGGACATCGCTGTCTAGAACCTGGGAAGAGGGTTCTCACCAGAAACCCAGCTGTGGGTGCACTGATCTTAGACTTCTAGCCTCCAGAACTGTGAAAACAAAAATTTCTTTGTTAAGCCAGCCAGTCTGGAGAATTTTGTTATGGCAGCCTGAGCAGACTAATGCAGCCTATTTCTGTAGTGAAGTTTACAGGGCCACAGCCATGTCCATACACTCACATATTGTCCATGGCAGTTTCCATGTAGAATATCAGAACTGAGCACATGTGACTGAGACCATTGGCCTGCAAAGGACAAAATATTTACTATCTAGCGTGACACACAAGAAAAGTATGCCAACGTCTAGATAGAAATTTATTACATGGAGTGTAGGTTCTATACAGAGAAAGCTACCCTCGTGGGATATTGAAGAGGCAGAGGAACAAAACTGCCTTCGTGGGCAGTAACCAAACTAGCACCTACCTGGTCGCCTCCAGGAGTGTCCTGGTCTTTAACCTGGCCACCTCACACAAGGGCTAAGTGGCTGACAGTGAACATTGCCCCCTTCAACAGTTGAAGTCCTTGGAGGGCAGGCACATGGGGGCAGCCCGTCCTCTATTGAGGACACATCTGTTGTGACAGTGGGGTGAAAGGGAGCAGATGTGGCCAAGGAGAAGCAAAAGAGAAAACACCTTATCTCTCCTCCTCTCTGGCTGTGGACCATCAGAGGTGTTGGAGGCTTCCCTGCCACAGAGCAGTGCAGTGCAGGAGCTGGGGTGGAGTGCAGAGTGACATTTTGCAGGTATTGAAAAGTCCTCTTTCTGGCTAAATTACCATGCGCATCTAGACACTGCATGCTCTCTGCCTCCCCAAAGCGGCAGTGTGAAAGGTTAGACCACCTGTGTTAGAATCAGGTGGGAATCTGTGCTCGAGGAGCACCCTGGTAATTCTGCACACTGAATCGGAGACCCACTGCTTGGGCCGTTCTCACCTGCTGGAGTTCTAGCACCATTCCTACCTGGGCAGTGGGTGCCCCTTATGACCAGCCCTTTGGTCAAGTGCCCAAGGAAGAACCTTGATGGAGCAGGATTTGGGCCAAAAGGATAGCACCCCCCTGTGGTTTGGGGCATTAAAGTTTTGTATGTGTCTACCGTCGGCCAGGTCAGCCTTGAGGCTTCTGGGCCCGAATGCCAGCCTCAAAACCATGCTGTGTCTCAGTGGGGACTCCAAAGCCGAATGCTGCTAGGCTAGACTGACTTGAAGCGAGGTTGATCCAGTGCCTTTTATTCTGTCTGCTCAAGCTGTAGGGACTCAGCTGTGAATGGAGCAGGCACCAAGAGCTGGACTCAAAGAGAAAACACCATCTCTCATCTTCCCCTGTGTAAGCAGTCATTTAACCCTGTAAAGCAAGCCTGGCACCTGATGGAGTGCTCGCTGCAGGGGGGATGCCGTGCCACCCGGTGTCCACACAAACTCCCAACACTTCTTCCTCTCTCTCTGCTCCCTTTCCTGGCCCACCTTTGGTCTTCCTCTATCTGAATGCAAAGTGAACATGTCTGCAAAATGGGGCCCAAACGCATCTGAGAGGAATAGGGATAGATAGAGTGTGAGAAGCTGTAGGGAGGGAAGAGCCAGTCACTTTTAAATGTCACAGCAAACCCATCAGTTACCAACACCGCTGCCTCCTCTTAGAGAGGTACGGTGGTGTGCATAAACGTGACAAATAGCTGCTCATGTGAACTGAGGGTATAAATCAGAAAATGCCCCATGGACAGATAATGAACACAACCATAATAGCAGCAGCAAACATTTGTATACCAGGCACTTTTTCGGAGTATCTTACACATAGTTCACTGAACTCGGACGGGCCATTTCTAGTGTCTGTAAAACGGAGGAGACACAGTGACACAGAAATGCTTTCACACCATCTACTTGGTTGTATTTCAGTCCAAGTATGTATGTAATTCCAGTGCATAGAGTACAGAGGATCTAATTCCTTTTTCCTTATTTCCATGTTTTATGTTTTCAGCATAATACTTGGAATCATAATTTCCTTCCAAGTCTAATTTCCCAGGTCCCAGGGAACAGGTACAGTTCTTCCAGTGGAATGAACTCCCCTGGAAGTCAGCTCAGTATTTTATTTACCCTTTCCTTCATTCTTTGGCATGCCTATCATTCGCACCCTAACTAAGGCAGATTAATATGAGTGACTTCCTCAGAGAGAACAATTTGTAGCATTTTTAAAGCAAGCGTGGCACCACGTCTGAATCATACACCCCAGGAGGCCATTACCTCTCTAAAGACTTAAAGAGGATTAAAGTTTAAGCACTGGGTGTCTCGATTAATTTGGTGGTAGTGGGTGGTGTGTTCCGCAAGTACACTTCTGGCCTTCAGGTTAGAGCTGTGAGAAGTGACTTAGCATTGGCAGGACACGTCTCTGTGCCCCAGCGTGCTGGAGCAGCAGGGGCCTGCCCAAGCTGGGGTTGGCCCGGCCACATTTGATGGGCAGCCCTTCATCAACCTGCTGAGCCTGCTACTAGCTCTGGGTCAGAATCCCTGTGGCCAAGTCACAGCCTCTCTCAGCCCTGCCTGTATCAGCCGGGGCCTGGAGATGGTTTAACTTTATGTGACCTCTGTTACCCAGGCCCCACGAGCCTAGGCAGCAAATTTCTGTTGCAGGTAGTTAGAAGAGCACCCTCAGTCATGGGACCTCCAGGCCCCCTTCAGATGATCCTTCTTCCTTCTCCCTTTCTTCCACTCACTCATTCATTCATTCATTCATTCAGTGAATATTTATTGAGTGTTTATTCTGTACCAGGCACCCTTCAATTGCTGTAACCACATTCTATTAATACAGATTCAGTAATAAAATATGTACTTTATTAGAAATGATGTAAGAGAAAAGTCATGCATGGAAGCGGCATCCCTCAGCTATCTGGGGAAGTCTCCAAAAGGCTTCTCCCTCCTGGCCTTGGACCCGTTTTCTGCAGTAGGCACCTGCTAAGCACTCCAGGGCAGCCATGAAGACGCAGGGAAGCCAGACCATGGCAGGCTGGAGCCCAGCCCCCACCGGGCGCCCGCAGCGCTGCTGAGGCCACGCAGAGCCATGGTGCCCTTGCCGAACTCGTCTGAGGTTCCAGGAAGGCGCCGTGCTGGGAGGCGGCTGGTGTTCTGGCTAACGTGGTGTGGCCCCTAGTCTGCCACCTGGGTGCCACGTGCCACTCTCTGTCCAAGTCTCCTAGGGCTCAGTGGAGCAGCTCACTCAGTTTATACCTCACGCTTCTATTAATGTCATTACAGGTGCAATCCATGAATGTATTCCCACTGTAAAACATGTAAATATTGCAAATAAAAGGGCTTCCTGACTAGAGCCTGCTCTTAAAGGGGCAACCTCTGCTCAGCATACAGCCTCTGGACCCCTGCCTCTCTCGGATTTTACTTACACACTTACCTATGTATACACACACCTACAGACACTCTGCCAGAGCACCTATTGCGTTGCTTTATGGCTTTTTTCTTACGTTAGTGGTATATTCATATATCATTTGGGAATTTCTTTGTCTACAGATTAGGAATCAGATCCATATGTGGAGCACTTCAGTAATTGGTTTATGGAGGCAGATCAGCGTGGAGCTTGCACTTTGACTGTTGCTTATATCCCATCAGCATCCCGCTTTCCTTCTAAGGGAATGCCCACTGGAGAGTGTGCTTAGTTTTGAAGGGTGAATACTGAGAAGTGGGGTTGTTGGATCTGCCCATTTTGAATCATTGTGGGTCCTCCAAGATTGCCCGTGTGCCGATGTGTGCCACCCCAGCCATCCTTGCCGGGGCCCTTTCTGGTTTGCTTGCCGCCCCTTCTCTCGTGGGCCCAGACCAGAGCTTATGGCGGCTGGGGTCAAGGACAGACAGACAGACACAACAGGTACCCCTACTCTGTGACCCTGAGACTTGGGTTCTCTGGTCTCTGGGGGTCTCTTCTCAAGGGTATGCTCATTCCTAGGAGCTCTTGGGTGGGCCCAGCTAGGAAAGGATTTGTGCCCCTGATTAAACGGCACTTGGAAGCTTGGTTTATTTTAGAAGGCTAAAAAAAAAAAGTACCTCATTTTCATTGTTCTGATTTCCAGTGGCAAAAGCATCAATAGTTTTTTCTTTCCAGATCCGATGACCACCCAGAACTCCTCCCCAGTGACAGCTGATATTGTCTCTTTCTTATATACTCTTCCAGAAATATTTTATGCAAATAATGTGTATGTGTAATTTTCACCATTTTTTCCCCCACTTGAAGCATATTATACTGTGGTAGCAAATGTAGCAGAGTGGGGAAGAGCAGAGATCTAAAGTCAGGCTTCCTGAGTGCAAATCCCAGCTCTACCATCTAATTGCCTCACATAGCCCCTAAACAAATTACTTAACAGCTCTGCCTCAGTTTTCCTGTCAGCAAAATGGGGGTTACTGTGAGAATTATTGCAAAGATTAGGTAAATTAGTATTTGTAGAGCTCTTAAAACTGTCTGGAATATAGTAAGCATGAACTCATTTGTTAAATAGTAGAAGGAAAAAAAAGGAAGAAGGGAAGAGAGAAGGAACAGTCCACATAGACTTCGCTTTTCAGTTTAATTTGGTATCTGTATATATTGCAAAATGATCCCCCAAATAAAACTAGTTAGCAGCCATCAGCATACATAGTCACAAATTTTTTTTCTTGTGATGAGGACTTTAGATCTACACCCTGAGCAACTTTCAAACATGCAATACAATATTATTAACTACAGTCACCAAGCTGCACATCCCAGGCCTTACTTTATAACCAGAAATTTGTAGCTTTTGATTCCTTTCACTCATTCTACCCACCACCCACCATGTCCTGCCTTTGGCAACCAGCAATATGTTCTAAATATGTGCTTGGTTTGTTCTTGTTGTTTAGGTCACAGGGTGTTTGTCTCTGACTTATTTCACTTAGTATAATACCCTTGAGGTCCACCCAGAGTGTTGCAGATAGCAAGATACCATTCTTTTTTATGGTTGAGTAGTATTCCACTGTGTGTCTATGTATTACATGTATATATGCACACACTCCACATTGTCTTTATCCATTCATCCATCAGTGAACACTTAGGTTGTTTATATCTCTTGGCAATTGTAAGTAATGCTGCAGTGAACATGGGGGTGCATACATTTTTAAAATTACTGTTTTCATTTCGGGGGGATAAGTACCCAGAAGTGAAATTGCTGAATCATATGGTAGTTCTATGTTTAACTTTTTTTGAAACTGCCATACTGTTTTCCATAGTGACTGCACCAATTTACAGTCCCACCAGCAGGGCACTCGGGTTCCCTTTTCTCCACATTCTCTCCAACCCTTATTTGTTTTCTTTCTGAGAACAGCCATTCTAACAGGTGTTCTGTGAGGTGATATCTTGTGGTTTTGATTTTCATTTTCCTGGTAATTAGTGATATTGAACATGTCTGCTGGCCATCTATGCATCTTCTTTGGCAAGATGTCTGTTTAGATCCTCTGCCCATTTTTTTTAACCAGATTGTGGGGTCTTTTTTGCTATTGAGTTGTATGAGTTCTTTATACATTTTGGATATTAACCACTCATCAGATATATGATTTGAAAACATTTTCTCCCATTCAAATGGTTACCTTTTCATTTTGTTGATAATTTTCTTTACTGTTCAGAAGCTTGTTTGATGTGGTCCCACTTGTTTATTTTTGCTTTTGTTAACTTCACTTTTGAAGTCAGATCTAAAATAACATCACTAAGAAGATGGCAAGGAGCTTATTGCCTATGTTTTCTTCTAGATATTTTATGGTTTCATGTCTTACATTAAAGTCTGTAATCCATTTTGAGTTAGTTTTTGTGTATGGTGTAAGACAGTGGTCCAGTTTCATTCTTTTGCACGTAGTTGTGCAGTTTTTCCAGCACCATTTATTAGGGACAATTCTTTCACCATAATATATTCTTCACTCTCATGCCATAAATTAACTGAACATATACGTGTGGGTTTATTCCTGGACTCTGTATTCTGTGCTGTTTATCTATGTGTCTGTTCTTATGCCAATAACATACTATATTACTAATTACTATAGCTTTGTAGTGTAGTTTGAAATCAGGGAGCATAAAACCTCCACCTTTGGTTTGTTCCTCCTTCTCAAAAATGCTTTGGCTATTTTGGTCTCTTTTGGGATTCCAGACAAATTATAGGATTCTTTTAGTGCTGTGAAAAATGCCATCAAAATGTGGGAGGGATTGCAATAAATCTGTATATTGCTTTGGTATAATATAAATAGGGACATTTCAGCAATATTAATTCTTCCAATCTATAAGGATGGAATATCTTTTTATTTATTTGTGTCTTCATTTTCTTTCATCAATGTATTATAGTTTTCAGTGTACAGGTCTTTCACCTCGGTTAAATTTATTCCTATGTATTTTATTCTTCTCCTGGTGTAATTTTAAATGGCATTGTTTTATCTATTTTTCTTTATTTTTACTTAAGGATAGTTGATACACAATATTATATAGGTTTCAATTATACAACATAGAAATTTGACAGTTACATAAATTATAAAATGCCCACCACCAGTGTAGTTACCATGTCACCAGATGAAGTTATTATAGTATTATTGACTATATTCCCTATGCTATACTTTCGTTCATGTGACTATTTTATAATGTGACTACCTCTTAATCTCCTTCACCTATTTCACCCATTTCCCCACCCCCCTTCACTATGGTAAACACCAGTCTGTTATTAGTCTGTTTTGTTTGTTTGTTTGTTTGTATTTTTCCACATGTAAGTGAAATCATACAGTGTTTGTCTTTAACTTATTTCAGTCAGCATAATACCTTCTAGGTCCATCTATGTTGTCACAAATGGCAAGATTCTTTTTTAGGGCTGAGTAATATTCTATTTTATCTTCTTTATCTATTAATCTATCAGTTGTTTCCATACATTGGCTATAGTAAACAAAGCCGCAACGAAAACGGGTTCATATATCTTTTTGAATTACTGGTTTTGTTTTCTTCAGCCATATACCTGGAAGTGGAATTACTGGGTCCTATTGTGTTTCTATTTTCATTTTGTTGAGGATATTCTGTACTGCTTTCTATAGTGGCTGTACTAGTTTACATTCCTACCAATGGTGCATAAGGTTTTCCTTTTCTCCACATCCTCACACCACTTGTCACTTCTTATATTTTTGATATTAGCCATTCTGACTTGTGTGAGGTGATATCTCACTGTTTTGATTTGTATTTCTCTGATGATTAGTGACATGGAGCATCTTTTCATGTGTCTGTTGACCATCTGTGTGTCTTCTTTGGTAAAATATCTATTCAGGTCCTCTGTCCATTTTTTAATTGGATTACTGGGTTTTTTTGTTGTTGTTGGTATGAGTTCTTTATATATCTTGGATATCAACCCCTTGTAAGATATATAATTTGCAAATATATTTTCCCATCCAGTGGGTTACCTTTTCATTTTATCAATGGTTTCCTTTGCTGTGCAGAAGCTTTTGAGTTTGATGTGTTACTGCTTGTTTATTTTTGCCTGTGTTTTCTTTGCCTAGGTAGACATATCCAGAAAAAAATGCTGATGTCAGTGTTCACGAGTTTACTGTCCATGTTTTCTTCTAAGAGTTTTATGATTTCAGGTGTACATTTAGGTCTTTAATCCATTTTGAATTTATTTTTGTGTATGGTATAAGATCCAGTTTAAGTCTTTTGCAGATAACTGTCCAGTTCTCTGAATATCTTTTATTAAAGAGACTGTCCTTTCCCAATTGTATATTCTTGCCTCCTTCATATATATTAATTGACCATATAGGTGTGGGTTTATTTCTGGGCTCTCTATTCTGTTCCACTGATTTATGTGTCTGTACTTGTGCCAGTACCATACTGTTTTAATCACTGTAGCTTGGTAATATAGCTTGAAGTCAGGGAGCATGATACCCCAAACTGTGTTGTTGTTTCTCAAAGTTGCTTTGGCCATTTGATTTTTTTTTCATGTGTGTGTGGTTCCATGCAAATTTTAGGATTATTTGCTCTTGTTCTGTGAAAAATGCCATTGGTATTTTGATAGATATTGCATTGAATCTGTAGATTGTTTTGGGTAGTATGGCCATTTTAATTATATTAATTCTTCCAATCCATAAACATGGGATATCTTTCCATTTATTTGTGTCATTTTCAATTTCTTTCATCATTATATAGTTCTTAGAGTACAGGTCTTTTATTTCCTTAGATTTATTCCTAGGTATTTTATTAGTTTTGATGCAACTGTATATAGGATTGTTTTCTCAATTTCATTTTCTGATAGTGGCAGAACAGGTTTGTTCCTGATTTTAGAGGAAAATTTCAGCTTTTCACCATTAACTATGAGGTTAGCTGTGGGTTTGTCATATATGGCTTTTATTATATTGAGGTATGTTCCCTCTATGCCTACTTTGTTGAGCTTTTTTTATCATGTGTGGATGCTGAATTTTGTCAAATGCTTTCTTAGCATCAGTTGACGCGATTGCATGATTTTATCCTTTTTTTTGTTAATATGGTGGGTAACATTGATTGATTTATGGATTCTGAACAATCCTTGCATCCCTGGAATAAATCCTACTTGGTCATGGTGAATGATTCTTTTAGTGTATTTTTTAATTTGGTTTGGTAATATTTTGCTGAAGATTTCTGCATCTGTGTTCATCAAGAATATTGGTCTGTAATTTCCTTTATTTGTAGTATCTTTGGTTTTTTTTACCAGTGTGATGCTGGCCTCATAGAAAGCACTTGGAAGCATTTTTTCCTCTTCTATTTCTTGGAATAATTAAAGGATAGATATTAGCTCTTCTTTAAATGTTTGAAGCCATCTGGTCCTGGACTGTTGTTTTTTGGGAGTTTCCTTTATTACCAATTCAATTTCATTACTACTGAAGTGTTGTTCATATTTTCTGTTTCTTCCTGGTTCAGTATTGGGACTATTAAATGATTTTAGGAATTCATCCATTTCTTCTAGGTTGTGCAATTTGTTGACATACCATTTTTCATATTACTCTTTCATAATCCTTTCTATTTCTGTGGTATCAGCTGTAACTTCTCTTTCACTTATATTCTTTATTTGAGTCCTCTCGATTTTTTTCTCAGTGAGTCTGGCTAAAGTTTATCAACTTTATCTTTTCAAAGAACCAGATCTTAGTTTCATTGATCTTTTTTTTAAAGTTTTTTTTAATTTTGGTGTCATTAATATACAATTACATGAGCAACATTGTGGTCACTAGATTCCCATTATCAAGTCCCCATCACATACCCCATTACAATCACTGTCCATCAGCTTAGTAAGATGCTGTAGATTCACTATTTTTCTTCTCTGTGCTATACTGCCTTCCCCATGCCCTCCCCCACATTATGTGTGATAATTGTAATGCCCCTTTTTCCCCTTATCCCTCCCTTTCATTGATCTTTTCTATTGTTTTTTAGTGTCTGTTTTATCTCCACTGCAATCTTTATTATTTCCTTTCTTCTATTAACTTTGGGCTTTATTTGTTGTTTTACTAGTTTCTTAGATTGTTTATTTGAAAGTTGCTTTTTTCTTGAGGAAGGCAAGTATTACTGAAAACGTCCCTCTTCAAAGCACTTTTGCTGTGTCCCAAAGATTTTGAAACATTATGCTTCTATTTTCATTAGTCTCAAGCTATTTTTAAATTTCCTCTTTGATTTTTTTGCTGGCCCACTGGTTGTTTAGTAGCACATCATTTAGCCTTCATGTATTTCTGTTTTTTTTCCCAGCTTTTTTCTTTGTAATTAATTTCTAGTTTCATATCATTGCAGTCAGAAGAGATGCTTGATATGATTTCAATCTACTTAAATTTATGGAGACTTGGTTTTGGCCTAACAAATTCCATGGGGAATGCTCCATGTTTACTTGAAAATAATGTATACTCTGCTATTTGTGGATGCAGTATTCTGTATGCATCTGTTAAGTCCATCTGGACTAATGTCTTACTTAAAGCCACTGTTTCCTAATTGATTTTCTGTCTGGATGATTTATACATTGATGTAAGTGGGAGGGAAGTTTAAAGTCCCCTGCTATTACTGCAAAACTGTTCATTTCTACCGGTATGTTTGTTAATATTTACTTTATATATTTTGTTACTCCTATGTTGAATTCATACTTATAATTTTTATAACTTCTTGCTCTATTGAACCCTTTATCATTATGTAATGTCCTTCTGTCTCCTGTTACAGTTTTAAGTCTAATTTGTCTTATATAAGCACTGCTACACCAGCTTTTTTTTTTACTTCCATTTGCATGCAATATCTTTTTCTAGCCCTTCACTTTCTATGGGTATGTGTCTTTGGGTCTTGAGTCTCTTATAGGCACTATAGATGGGTCTTGTTTGTTTTTCTTTTTAATCCAGTCACCCTGTGTGTTTTGATCAGAGAATTTAGATCATTTACATTTAGAGTAATTATTGATAGGTATATACATGCTGCCATTTTGTTAATTCTTTTCTTGTTTTATGTATCTCTTCTGTGATGCTTTCTTCTTCTGTTGCTTTCTTCCCTTGTGAAGAATGACTATCTTTAGTGCTTGGATTGCTCTCAGTTTTTTTTTGTATACATTATAGGTTTTTTATTTGTGGCTAACATGAGGTTCAGATATGGCATCCTAATTATATAGCAGTCTATATTAAGTTGATGGAGGCTTAAATTGAAATTCATTCTAACAGCACTACATTTTTATTCCTCCTCTCCTTACTTTATGATGTCATATTTTACATCTTTTAATTTTGTGATTTCCTTAACTAATTTTTTAGATATAATTGAGTTTATTATTTTTGTTTTTTAACCTTCATATGACCTTTTAAGTGATGACCTACTACCTTTACTGTATGTTTGCTTTTACCAGTTAAAGCTTTTTCCTCCATAATTTTCTTCTAGTTATGACCTTTCCTCTTAAAGAATCCCCTTTAATATTTGTTGTAGGTCAGTGTAGTGAATGTAAAGTTTAACTTTTGTTTATCTGGGAAACTATCTTTCCTTCAATTCTGAATGACAACCTTGCTGGGTAGAGTATTCTTGGTTGTGGGGTTTATTTCCTTTCAGGACTTTGAATCATGCCATTTCCATCTGCCCTTCAAAGTTTCTGCTGAAAAATGAGCTGATAACCTTGTGGGGTTTCCCTTGTACATAATTTATTGCTTTTGTCTTGCTGCTTTTAAGAATCTCTCTTTATCTTTAATCTTTGACATTTAATTATTATATGTCTTGGTGTGGTCCTTCTTGGGTTCATTTTGCTGTACTTGGACCTAGATGTCTGTTTCCTTCCCCAGAGTTTGGAAGTTTTCAACTATTATTTCTTCAAATAATTTTTCTGCCCCTTTCTTTCTCTCTTCTTCTTCTGAACTACTAGAATATGAGTGTTAGTATGTTTGAAGTTGTCCCAGGGGTCCCTTCACCTATCCTCATTTTTAGAATTCTCTTTTCTCTTTGCTGTTCAGCTTGAGTGTTTTCCATTACCTTATCTTCCAGATCACTGATCTGTTTTTCTTCATCCTCTAATCTGATATTAATGCCCTCTAGTGTATTTTTTTTATGTCATTCATTATATTCTTCAACTCTGGTTGGTTCATTTGTATGTTTTCTATCTCTGCTGAACCCCTCCCTGGAAGAGTTCATCCATTCTTCTCTCAGGTCTGGTTAGTATCTTTATAAATATTACTTTGAACACACTTTATCGTTTAGATTGCTTAACTCTATGTCATTTAGTTCTTTTTCTGAATTTTTGTCTTTTGTTTGGAGCATATTCCTCAGACTCCTCTTTTTGTTTGACTTCTGTTTATTTCTATGAATTAAGCAAATCAGCTACCTCTCTCAGTTCTAAAGGAGTGGCCTTGTGTAGAAATGTCTCCTAGGTAGACTGTGTGCACCTTGTGGCTTTGGCTGGCTGGGGGCTGTGTAGGCATGGGCCATGGGTGTCCGTGTGTGTGCTTGGCAGGGGCACCCCAGCAGGAGGGCCAGAGGCCAAAGCAGTGTGAACAGAGTGTTCCCACTGTGTGTTGCTCCAGGGGCACCCTGGCAGGAAAGCTGAACATTTGGGGGTTCCCAGTGTGTACCACGCTAGGTGTGCCCTGCTGGGTGGGCCAGAATCTTAATTTATCTGACAGTTTGTTATAATATATAGAAATGCAACAGATTTATGTATATTGATTTTGTGTCCTGCAACTTTACTGAATTCATTTATTAGTTTACCACTTTTTTGGCAGAGTCCTTATAGTTTTCTATATATAATTATCACTTTTGTATATGTCATCTGTAGATAGTGACAGTTTTTTTTCTTCCTTTCCAATTTGGATGTCTTTTTTTCTTGTCTAATTGCTCTGGCTAGGATTTCCAATATTATTTTGAATAAAGATAGCAAGAGTGGGCGTCCTTGTCTTGTTCCTGATTTTAGAGGAAAAGCTTTCAGCTTTTCATCTCTGAGTATGAGGTTATTTGTGGGCTTGTCATATGTGGCCTTTATTATGTTGAGATACATTCCCTCTACACCCACTTTGTTGAGAGTTTTTATCACAAATGGATGCTGAATTTTGTCAAACACTGTTTCTGCATCCAGTGAGGTGATTATTTAATTATCCTTTGTTTTGTTGATATGTGTCCTGTTGATTTCCAGATACTGAACTATCCTTGTATCCCCAGAGTAAATCCCACTTTATTTTCATATGATACTTCTAATGTATTGTTGAATTCAGTTTTCTAATATTTTCTTGAAGACTGCTTTTTTCTGAGATGTAATTGACATTTGACGTTATATTAGTTTCAGTTGTACAACACAGTGATTCAGTATTTGATGATCTGAATGATTGCAAAATGCCCACTATAGTAAGTCTTCTTAATGTTTTTCACTGCACCATAGTTAAACATTTTTTTCTTGTGATGAGAACTTTCATTATTTCCTCTTTTAGCAACTTTCATTGCTATGTTTTTTACTGAACTATCTTGGAGCTTATTCCTCTTTTACAGCTGTATAGCATTTCCATTGCATGTGTGAGCCACTTAGGTGTTTACCAGGCTCCCTGGTTATGAACTGTGTAATTGTACACTCTTGTGCTGCTACAAACGAATTTACAATGACGTTTTAATAGTTATTTTGCCTGTATGTAAATATGTCTACAGGATAAATACATAAAAGTGAAATTGTTGGGTCAAAACTATGTGCATTCATAATATTGATAACTGTTGCCATGTTGCCATCATAGAATTTATACCTATTTACACTCTTAACTGACAATGTGGGAAAGGGCCTATTCCCAAGACTCATGATACAGTACAGATAAACTCTGATTTTTGCCCAAATGATAAGATATAATAAATCTCAGTGTAGGTTTATTTTGTATTTCCCTTTATTACGAGTGAGAGTGAATATCTTTTCATGTGTTTCAAAGCTCTTTTTATTTCCTTTTCTGTAAACTGTTCATTTGCTTTCCCCATTGTTCTAATAGGTTATCATTTATTCCTTATTGATCTTGAGGACCTTTTTACATATTAAGGTGATTTGCTTTTTGTGATTTGAGTTAGTTTTTCTTCTCAACATTTCATTTATCTTTGTATTTAAAATGATTTTACTAGACAGATTAAAAAAATTTTTTTTGTATTGTCTATTTTATTCAGTACTTCTATGGACTTTTTTCTTCAACATGAAAACTTTGATCCACTTGGAATTTATCCTGATAAACATGTAAGTGATGGAACTGGTAAACAGACCTGATCTGGTCCTCCCCAGCTAACAACTTGCCTATCCCTTTCAGCCAAGGTGTTACTCTACTAATGCCCACCCCTTGCTGTTTCAGAATCTCTCCTATGATTTTCTTCACCACGTCTACCATCACAATCCACCCTAATTTCCTCCCACTTAAACCCAGAGGCATTTTCTTAAAGCTCCTTAGCTGCCTGTGTGTTGCTGAGTCACACACTCCTTCCAGGGAAATTCTCAGTGTTTACCACGATCGCTTGCTCTTTGTCCCTTGCCCTCCCCCCTCCATTTCCATTGAATCTGCTGAATAGCCTAGATGGACTCAAAAGCCACTTTCTTCACTATATGAGGTCCTAGATGAGGCAGTTTATTTCCACTTATTTGCTGGTGATAAAAATGGTCAGCCTTACTGTCTCAGCCTTACCACTAAAGCCCATCCCATGTTCCCCACAGGCAGTTTTACCCAGTCATTGCTCCACTTTGATTTCAATAAAAAAGATGAGCAAAATGCTCAACATCCTTTTTAATCTTTAATTTCCTCATTCCTATTAGTGTAACACATCTTACCTGCTTCCTCTGCCTTTGCCACCAGTTTAGTTCTAGAGCATTTTTTCTTGATCTTCTTGACTATCTCTAAAATCAGGCCCCCATGCCCCAACACCAGCCAGTTGCCCATCACTGACTTTGATGTCTATAGCTCCAAACGTAGTTTCATCCAATTAGAAACTTCTTTATGTGATCTCACCCACAGCATCTGTAGCCCTAGTCTCCAAAACTTGGACTTCCTCCATGAGAGGTTCACAGTGGCCTGTGAGCAGGGCAGCAGCTTCCCTAAGCCTCACAGGTCATGCAGAGGTCATTCTGGCATGCTCACTACCCTGGAGCCCCGTATGGTGCCCTAGTCTGGAGCAGCCAGCCAGTCAGTTGACACACCTCTCCTTTCTCTTTTTTCTTTCTCTTAATCCAATGAATGCCCCTTTCAGCATGGAGCTCTCAATGTTTCCTGTAAAAAAAAGTCTCTTTTATAGTGTCAGTCCATGAATCAGCAGCTTGAGGGCTTATATTTGGTCCCAGATCTGCAACCTCCAACACACACACACTCCCCTTATGAAGATCAAATGTTTTTGACTAAAGACACAAGGGTCTCAGCAAAAGTAGATTGGGGCACATCTTGGTATAACTGCCTGTCTTATTTTTTGCAGGTCTTTTACATTAAAATTTTATTTTTTAATAAGGTATAATTGACATGCAACATTATATAAGTTTCAAGTGTGCACATAATGATTCAGTATTTATATATAGTGAAATAGCAGTAAGTCTAGTTAACATTAATCTACAGAGTTACAGAATTTTTGTTATGAGAACTTTGAAGATCTACTACTCTCAGCAACTTCAAATATGCAATATAGTATTATTAACTATAGCCATCATGCTGTACATTACATCCGCATGACTTATTTATTTTATAATTGGAAGTTTGTACCTTTTGACTCCCTGTACCCAGCTCACCCTCCCCAATACCCCACCTGGTAACCACCCATCTGTGCTATCTGTGAGTTTGTTTTTGTTTTTTGTTTGTTTGTTTGTTTTTAGATTCCATATATAACTGAGGTCATATAGAGTCTGATTTATTTCCCTTTAGATAATGCACTCAAGATCCATCCAGGGAGTCACAGATGGCAAGATATCATTCTTTTTTATGTCTAAATAATATTCCATTGAATATATGTACCACAATTTCTTTATCCATTCATCCATCAATGAACACCTGTGTTGCTGTATATCTTGGTTATTGTGTGTAATGCTACAGTGACCATGGGGGTGCATACATATTTTCAAATTAGTGTTTTCATTTTCTTCAGATAAATACCTAGAAGTAGAATTTCTGGATATGTTAGTTGTACTTTTGATGTTTTGAGGAACCTCTGTACTGTTTATCCACCACAGCTGCACCAATTTAAATTCCCACCACCAGTGTACAGGGGCTCTCTTTTCTCCATGTCCTCACCAACACTGGTATTCGTTTTCATTTTTGAGAATAGCCATTCTGATAGGTGTGAGATGATATCTCACTGTAGTTTTGATGTGCATTTCCCTGATGATTCATGATGTAGAGCATCTTTTCATGTACCCATTGGCCTCTGTATAACTTTGGAAAAATATCTGTTCAGCTCCTCTGCCTATTTTTTAAATTGGAGTTGGTTGTTTTTGTTTGTTCATTTGCTGTTGAGTTATATGAGTTACTTATGTATTTGGGATATTAGCCCCTTATCATATATATGATTTGTAAATGTTTTCTCCCATTCAGTATGTTGTCTTTCATTTTGTTGATGGTTTCCTTCACTGCATGGAAGCTTTCTGGTTTGATTTCGTCCCAATTGTTCATTTTGCTTTTGTTGTCTTTGTTTTTAGTGTCATGTCCAGAAAATCATCACCAAGGCCTATGTCAAGTAGCTTACTGCCTATGTTTCCTTCTAGGAATTTTATGGTCTTAGGTTTTACACTCAGTCTTTAATCCATTTCTAATTCGTTTTTGGGTATGGTATAAGATAGTGGTTTTATTCTTTTTTCTTTTGCATGTTGGCTGCCCATTTTTCCCAGCACCATTTGTTGAAGAGACTGTCCTCTTCCCTTTCTGTTGGGCTCCTTTGTCATAAATAATGACAATGTATAGGCTTACTTTTGGGCTCTCTGTTCCATTTTAAGTATCTGTTTTTATGCCAGTACCATACTCTTTTTACTGTAACTTTATAATAAGATTTGAAATTTGGGAGCCTGTTATCTCCAACCTTGTTCTCTCTGAAGCTTGCTTTGGCTATTCAGGGCCTTTTGTGGTTCCATACACATTTTAGGATAGTTTGTTCTATTGATGTGAAAAATGCCATTGAAATTCTGACAGGGATTACCTTGAATATGTAGACTGCTTTGGCTAGTATGGATATTTTAACAATATTAATTCTTCCAATCCATGAGCAGGTAATATCTTTCCATTTATTTATGTCATCATTACTTTCTTCAATGTCTTAGAGTTTTCAGAGTATAACTCTTTCACCTCCTTGGTTAAATTTATCCCTAAGTATTTCAATACTTTTGATTCAGTTTTCAATGGGATTGTTTTCTCAATTTCTTGTTCTGATAGTTCATTATTACTATAAAGAAGCAACATATTTCTGTATATTGATTCTCTATCCTACTTTACTGAATTCATGTATTAGTTCTAGAAGTTTTTGGTGGAGTCTTTAGAGTTTTCTGTATATGTGATATTATGTCATCTGCAAACAGTGACAGTTTTACTTCTCTTCCTTTCCAATTTTGTTCTTTTTTTTCTCTTGTGCAAGTACTTTTACTAGCACTTCCAATACTATGTTGAATAAAAGTGACAGAGTAGACATCCTTGTCTTGTTCCTGATTTTACAGGAAAGGCTTTCAGCTTCTCACCATTAAATATGAGGTTAGCTGTGGGTTTGTCATATATGGCCTTTATTATGTTGAGGTATTTTTCCTTTACACACATTTTATTGAGTTTTTATCATAAATTGATGTTGAATGTTGTCAAATTCCTCTTCATCTATTGAGATGATCATATGATTTTTATACTTTCCTTTGTTAATGTGGTATATTACATTGATTTGTGGATGTTGAACCATCCATGCATCCCTGGAATAAATTCCACCTGATCATGATGTATGATCCTTTTAATGTACTGCTGATATTTTGTTGAGGACTTTGCATCTATGCTCATTAGAGATATTGGCCTGTCATTTTCCTTTCTTTCTTTCTTTTTTTCTTTTTTTAGTGTTTTTGTCAGGTTTTGTTATTAGGGTAATATGCTGACCCCACAAAATGAGTTTGGAAGTGTTCTGGTTTTTTTGGGAAGAGTTTGAGAAAGGTTGGAATTAATTCTTTGAATATTTGTTAGAATTCACCAGTGAAGCCATCTTGCCCTGGACGTTTGCTTATTGGGAAGTTTTGATAACTGATTCAGTCTTTTTACTGTTAATTAGTCTGTTCAGATTTATTATGTCATTATGATTCAGCCCTGGAAGTTTGTATGTTTGTTGGAATTTATCCATTTTTTCTAGGTTGTCAAATTTGTTGGTGTTTAATTGTTAAATGTAGTCTCTTATAATCCTTAGTATTTCCATGTTATAAGTTGTAATGTCTCCTTTGCCATTTCTGAGTCTATTTGAAGCCTCTCTTTTTCTTAGTGTGATTAGCTATATTTTTGTCAATTTTAACTTTTCTAAAAACCATCTCTAAATTTGGTTAATTTTTTCAATTTTTCTGTTCTCTTTTTTACTGATTTTTGCTCTAATCTTTATTTCCTTTATTGTAACTTTGGGTTCAGTTAATCTTTTTCTAGTTCCTTGAGGTTCAAAGGAATAAGACTTTTCTTGTTTTTTAGAGGTAGGGAATTATTGCTATGAGCTTCCCTCTTAGAACTTATTTTGCTACATTCCATGTGTTTTGATATATAGTATTTCCATTTTCATTTGTCTCAAGGTATTTTGCCTTTTATTTCTTCCTTGACTCATGGGTGGTCTGTGCATGTTGTTTAATCTCCACATATTTGTGAATTTTCCAATTTTCTTCTTATAACTGATTTCTAGTTTCATACCATTGAGGTCAGAAAAGATGCTTGATATGACTTCAATCTTCTTAAACTTGTTAAGACTCCTTTTGTGGCCTAACATATGCTGTATCCTGGCGAATGATCCATCTACACCTGAAAAAAAAGTATATTCTGTTGCTTTTGGATGTAATGTTTTATATGTATCTGTTAAGTCCGTCAGATCTAATGTATCATTCAAAGCCAAGACTTCCTTATTTTCTGTCTGTATGATCTATCCATTGATGTAAAGGGGATATTAACATCCCTTAGTATTATGGTATTGCTTTGTATTTCTCCCTTTAGGTTGGTTTATATTTGTTTTATATATTTAGGTGCTCTTATGTTAGGTGCATAAATATTTACAAATGTTACATCATCTTGTAGGATTGACCCCTTATCATTATGTAAAGACATTTTTTGTCTCTTGTCACAGTCCTTTAAATATACTATAAATAAAGCAACCACAGCTTTCTTTTGGTTTTGATATGCATGGAATATTTCTTTCTATCCCTTCATTGTTAGTTTCTGTGTGTCTTATGTCTGAACTGAATCTCTTGCAGGCAGCATATAGATGGATCCTTTAAAAAAGTTCATTTAGTCATTCTGTGCCTTTTGATTGGAGAATTTAGTCCATTTATAGTTATAGGTATGTACTTTTGACATTTTGTCAATTATTTTATGGTTGTTTGGCAGTTTGTTCCTTTCTTCTTCTCTCTTGCTTTCTTCCTTTTTGGTTTGATGACTTTTAGTGTTATGACTCGCTTCCTTTCTTGTCATTTTTTGTATATCTAACAACTTAAGTTTGGATGTATTCTGAAGTTTAATAATTTAACTCTCCACCCTCCATTTTCTGTTTTTCATTTATCTTCTGTATCCCTTAACTAATTATTATAGCTAGTTATTTTTGCTACTTTTGTCTTCTAACCTTTATACTAACTTTTTTTTGCTATTGTTAATATACAATTACATGAACAACATTATGGTTATTAGACTCCCCCTATTATCAAGTCCCCACCACATACCCCATTGCAGTCACTGTACATCAGCGTAGTAGAATGTTATAGAATCACTACTTGTCTTCTCTGTGTTATAGTGCCTTCCCCGTATCCCGCCACCCCAGCCCCACCCCTGCTACATTATGTGTGCTAATTGTAATAGCCCTTTTTCCCCCTTATCCCTCCCTTCCAACCCATCTTCCGCAGTCCCTTTCCCTTTGGTAACTGTTAGTCCATTCTTGGGTTCTGTGAGTCTGCTGCTGTTTTGTTCCTTCAGTTTTTTCTTTGTTCTTATACTCCACATATGACTGAAATCATTTGATACTTGTCTTTCTCTGCCTGGCTTATTTCACTGAGCATAATAGCCTCTAGATCCATCCATGTTGTTGCAAGTGGGAGGATTTGTTTTCTTCTTATGGCTGAATAATATTCCATTGTGTATATGTACCACATCTTCTTTATCCATTCATCTACTGATGGACACTTAGGTTGCTTCCATTTCTTGGCTATTATAAATAGTGCTGCAATAAACATAGGGGTGCATATGTCTTTTTCAAACTGGGCTCCTGCATTCTTAGGGTAAATTCCTAGGAGTGGAATTCCTGGGTCAAATGGTATTTTTATTTTGAGTTTTTTGAGGAACCTCCATACTATTTCCACAATGGCTATACTAAATTACATTCCCACTAGCAGTGTAGGAGGGTTCCCTTTTCTCCACATCCTCACCATTTGTTGTTGTTTCTTTTGGATGGCGGCCATCCTAACTGGTATGAGGTGATATCTCATTGCGGTTTCAATTTGCATTTCCCTGATGACTAGTGATGTGGAGCATCTTTTCATGTACCTGTTGGCCATGTGAATTTCTTCTTTGGAGAAGTGTCTGTTTAGCTCTTCTGCCCATTTTTTAATCAGCTTATTTGCATTTTGTTTGTTGAGGTGTGTGAGCTCTTTATATAATTTGGATGTCAACCCCTTGTCGGATATGTCATTTATGAATATATTCTCCCATACTGTAGGATGTCTTTTTGTTCTACTGATGGTATCCTTTGCTGTACAGAAGCTTTTTAGTTTGATATAGTCCCATTTGTTCATTTTTGTTTTTGTTTCCCTTGCCCGGAGAGATATGTTCATGAAGAAGTTGCTCATATTTATGTCCAAAAGATTTTTGCCTATGCTTTTTCTAAGAGTTTTATGGTTTGATGACTTACATTCAGGTCTTTGATCCATTTTGAGTTTACTTTTGTGTATGGGGTTAGACAATAATCCAGTTTTATTATCTTACATGTAGCTGTCCAGTTTTGCCAACACCAGATGTTGAAGAGGCTGTCATTTCCCCATTGTATATCCATGGCTCCTTTATCGTATATTAATTGACCATATATGCTTGGGTTTATATCTGGCCTCTCTAGTCTGTTCCACTGGTCTGTGGGTCTGTTCTTGTGCCAGTACCAAATTGTCTTGATTACTGTGGCTTTGTAGTAGAGCTTGAAGTCAGGGAGCATACTTGCCCCCACTTTATTCTTCGTTCTCAGGATTTCTTTGGCTATTCGGGGGTCTTTTGAGGTTCCATATGAATTTTAGAACTACTTGCTCTAGTTCATTGAAGAATGCTGTTGGTATTTTGATAGGGATGCATTGAATCTGTAGATTGCTTAGGCAGAATGGCCATTTTGACAATATTAATTCTTAGTTTACATGAGCACGGGATGTGTTTCCATTTATTGGTATCTTCTTTAATTTCTCTCATGAGTGTCTTGTAGTTTTTAGAGTATAAGTCTTTCACTTCCTTGGTTAGGTTTATTCCTAGGTATTTTATTCTTTTTGATGCAGTTGTGAATGGAATTGTTTTCCTGATTTCTTTTTCTGCTATTTCATCATTAGTGTATAGGAATGCAACAGATTTCTGTGTATTAATTTTGTATCCTGCAACTTTACTGAATTCAGATATTAGATCTAGTAGTTTTGGAGTGGATTCTTTAGGGTTTTTTATGTACAATATCATGTCATCTGCAAACAGGGACAGTTTGAATTCTTCCTTGCCAATCTGGATGCCTTTTTTATTTCTTTGTGTTGTCTGATTGGCGTGCCTAGCACCTCTAGAACTATGTTGAATAAAAACGGAGTGGGCATCCTTGTCTTGTTCCCGATCTTAAAGGAAAAGCTTTTAGCTTCTTGCTGTTAAGTACAATGTTAACTGTGGGTTTGTCATATATGGCCTTTATTATGTTGAGGTACTTGCCCTCTATACCCATTTTGTTGAGAATTTTTATCATGAATGGATGTTGAATTTTGTCAAATGTTTTTTCAGCATCTATGGAGATGATCATGTGGTTTTTATCCTTTTTGTTGTTGTAGTGGATGGTGTTGATGGATTTTCGAATGTTGTACCATCCTTGCATCCCTGGGATGAATTCCGCTTGATCATGATGGATGATCTTTTTGATGTATTTTTGAATTCAGTTTGCTTATATTTTGTTGAGTATTTTTGCATCTATGTTCATCAGGAATATTGATCTGTAATTTTCTTTTTTTTGTGGTGTCTTTGCCTGCTTTTGGTATTAGAGTGATGTTGGCCTTGTAGAATGAGTTTGGGAGTATTCCCTCCTATTCTACTTTTTGGAAAACTTTAAGGAGGATGGGTACTAGGTCTTCACTAAATGTTTGATAAAATTCAGCAATGAAACCATCAAGTCCAGGAGTTTTGTTCTTAGGTAGTTTTTTGATTACCAATTTTTTTGCTGGTAATTGTCTTATTCAGATTTTGTTTCTTCCTGCATCAGCCTTGATAGGTTGTATTTTTCTAGAAAGTTGTCCATTTCTTCTAGGTTATCCAGTTTGTTAGTATATAATTTTTCATAATATTCTCTCATAATTCTTTTATTTCTGTGGTGTCCATAGTGATTTTTCCTTTCTCATTTCTGATTCTCTTTATGTGTGTAGACTCTCTTTTTTTCTTGATAAGTCTGGCTAGGGGTTTATCTATTTTGTTTATTTTCTCAAAGAACCAGCTCCTGCTTTCATTGATTCTATTGTTTTATTCTTCTCAAGTTTATTTATTTCTGCTTTTATCTTCATTATGTCCCTCCTTCTACTGACTTTCGGCCTCAATTGTCCTTCCTTTTCTAGTTTCATTAATTGTGAGTTTAGACTGTTCATTTGGGGTTGTTCTTCTTTCCTGAGGTAGGCCTGTGTTGCAATATATTTCCCTCTTAGTGCAGCCTTCGCTGCGTCCCACAGATTTTGCAGTGTTGAATTATTGTTGTCATTTGTCTCCATATATTGTTTGATCTCTGTGTTTATTTGGTCATTGATCCATTAATTATTTAGGAGCATGTTATTAAGCCTCCATATGTTTGTGGGCTTTTTCATTTTCTTTGAGTAATTTATTTCTAGTTTCATACCTTTGTGATCTGAGAAGCTGGTTGGTACAATTTTAATCTTTTTGAATTTACTGAGGCTCTTCTTGTGGCCTAGTATATGATCTATTCTTGAAAATGTTCCATGTGCACTTGAGAAGAATGTGTATCCTGTTGTCGCCATCTTGAATCCTCCCACCCTACTCTTTATTGTGTCTCAAACCTTTGTGATTATGACAGCCTCTTACATTTTTAATAATTGCTAGTAGCTGCAGGTATGCCAAGACCAGTCAGTGTCCCAAAGGGGAGCATCTCAGCACCTAGACTCAGGCTGATTGGAAGTGAGACCCTCAGGCAAGAGCTTTAAAGGATGCAAATATATATAGTCCTGTGAGACCACAAGCCCTGCTAGCCATCAGAACCAGGTTATCTGGAGGTATCTCCTGGGTGGCAGCCACAAAAAATCATGGAGAGAGTCCCTTCATGCATTATTTATCTAAGTAACTACCCTACCTTATCACTCATTCTTAGCCTGAAAAAGTTAGTCTTCAAAAGATGTCCCTAAGTATTTATGTCATGTCACTAAGCAAGAATGCAAATTGCAGAACAGCATGTAGGATGTGATGCCATTAAGAAATGTGTGTACACACACTTTATTTTTCCATGGGCACATATTTAAATGTATAGAAACAAACATCCCAGACTGATAAAATGAAAACTCTTCCTCTGAGGAGGACCTGGGATCAGAACACCTGTTCTAGGAGCATGCTTATCTGTCCAAACTTTTTTACAATAAAAAATATATTCAGTAAATATTGCAAATTTTAAAAAGTCACTGAAGGAAAAAAGTTTATTGAATTAAGCCAATGAGTTAGTGCTTTTAATAAAAAGATAGTAAAAGTACAAATGGGCAATGCCGTATAGAATGTTCCTTAGAAATTGAATGGTACCTCTGCCCTCCACCACATACCTGGGTTTGTCCATGAGCTGTATCAGTCAGATTTTAACAATCTGTATAAATGTGAAAATACACAGAAAGATACAAAATAGCATGTTTTAATGTAAATTTCAGTTATTTCTTTACCTCCTACTTGGAAGGTTCATGCAGGTTCAATTTCTTTACTGTGTCTCTAGCACCCAAAGCAACAGTCGTCAAAGGGAAGGAAGGAGGCCCAAACCAAAGCTATGCCTGAAAACACTTTCTTTGCAGGGATTCAGAGGGCAAGGCATCTTGGCTACTGGTGGAATGTGTCTCATCAGCTGTGCAGGGCAGCAAACACTAAATCCAGATCCATCTTTAGTATGATGTATTTGTCCAAAACAAATACAGTTCACTGATACAAAATGGCCACACATACCACAAAAGCATAAAGCACCCCCCCACACATCCCTCCCTGCAATAAAGACTTGATAGCACGGAGCCAGAATACTAGGTTCTGCCTCCCTGGCTGCTCTACTTTCTGGTAATGTGACCTTGGGCAAGTTACTAAACCTCTTTTGCCCTTAGGCTCATTGTAGGTGGTAAATGAACTAGTACCCTACAGCCCTCTGAAGAGTACCTGGCACACAGGAAACCACTTAAATAAGCTTAGCTATTTGAATTAAGCTTCCAGAGTTAAGAAGCCAAATGATTATCCAAGATACCCTGATCTGCTGTAGTTTGGACCTGCCACAGGTGCCCCCTTCCAAGAAGCTCCTTTATGCACCTGTGCAGGTGACAGTGCCGCTCATTAGGCAAATGGGCATATAAGGGCAAAGCTTGTTCCCTGACAATAAGGTTGTTCTGGGCACACTGTAAGCCAGGCCGCTTCCTCAGTGGACCCCTCAAATTTGGGGAAAAAAATCAGAGTCCCTTCAGTAAGGTGCTGATTAATTTCCTCTAGGATTTGGTCTTTCAGAGAATTCCAGGATTTAATAAATGCATAGTTGTGAGACATCTCTCTGTGGTCACTTATAAAGTAATAACAAAAATAAGATCTAGATTCCTGACATGAGATAGTTTGAACCAAAAAAAAGTAAGTAAAAAGCTGGGTCTAGGTCTAGCACACAGTGTGAATTCCAACTTAAAGTTCAGTTTTTGTTGAAACAGCCTTTTTTTTTTTTTTGCTGGTGTTGGTATCACAAATACCTTTTGGAACATTTTTGTCCAAAGGAGGGAGATGATGGCTGCTGCCTTCACCGTGTTTTGGGGACACTCAATGACACAACCTGAAGCACCTCCCCGGCCCCGCCCACCAAGGCTTGGGGAGGAGGAAGGACGAGCTGTCCTTGGCCAGCACAGGCTAACCCAGCTCCTTTGGGTCTGTGTTGCAGGAATCATGTACCGCAAGTCCTGCGCATCGTCGGCCGCCTGCCTCATCGCCTCTGCTGGGTACCAATCCTTCTGCTCCCCAGGGAAACTGAACTCGGTGTGCATCAGCTGCTGTAACACCCCTCTTTGCAACGGGCCGCGGCCCAAGAAAAGGAGCAGTCCTGCGTCCGCGCTTCGGCCTGAGCTCCCCACCACCATGCTGCTCCTCAAACTAGCCCTCTGCTTGGCACACTGCTGAAGCTGGAGGAGACTCAGCCTCTCCTGCATTGTTCTTCCGGCCCTTGCTCACCCCCTGCTCCTTGACAGTCTTCTGGGTGTCCTCTTATCCTGGGTAGGGCGGGGAATCTGTGTTCTCTTTTTTAGTTCCTTTCCAAATAATGAAAGAGCTCAGTGTAAAACAGTTTTGCAAGCTCTGTCACTTCGGTCTGACTTCAGTGTGCTTAAGGGAAAGGGAGGGTGGAGTGAACGTGTGCCCCACTGTCTGTAGAGCAGAATCAAGGCCAGGCTGGCAGAATTAACCCCTAGGAGATACTTAGATGGGCCTGTGTCTTTCCCAAGGCCCACAGCGTCCACTCCCGGCCGGGACAAGGGCGCAGGTTGGTCTCCGCTGCACGAGGGTGCCCGTTGCTTCTGCGGAGGGTGGGCCTTCTGTACTTAACACTCACACTTCGTGCTCCTGAAACCCGTTCTCTGCGGCAGAATTGTTTGGCTTTGTCTCTGATGACTCGAGACTCGGTTGCTGGGGCTGAGGCTCGGGTTTGTCCTCACCCTGAAAAGTGCTTAAGAAAACCTTGTTAGTTCTCCTTGCAGAGGAGCCGCGCCGGGAAGCAACAGAGAGAAGTGCGCGGCGCGCAGAGCGGGCGCGGTCTGCGGTGGAGGCCACCTGCGCGCGCAGGCGCTTCTCCTGGTTGACGTGGCGCAGAGTCAGGTGGCAGCAGAGCACCTGCCGGAACACGCTGCGGAACTGCTGTGACGACACGGTGTACAGGAGCGGGTTGAAGACGGAGCTCAGGTAGAAGAAGGTGTCCGAGAAGGGTAGGAGGGTCATGTACGCCCGGAAGTAGGCCCTCGTCCAGTCGTGCTTGGGTTTGGCTGCAGCCATGATCCTCCGGACCTGGTTAGGCATCCAGCAGACGGCCAAGGTCGCAACGATCAGTCCTGCCCAGGCGAGAGGAAGCAGAGAGAGAAAGCGGCGTGAGGACGATCATAAAAACCGTAAAACATTTAGCTCCTCCGTTCTGTGCTTACGGGCCAGGAAATGGTACCTATTTTTCAGTGTTGTGCTTGACAGCTCCTTTTGCCACTAGCAAAAAAGAATTTAACAGTGTTTCAAGGCCGGGGAAGTTGACTGTGTTAAAGACCATTAAATGCTTTACACTATATCTGTTGATGCCTGTTAATTTAAAAAATGTTTTTGTTTGTGTAGCTAGAAGGCATTTTATGTAGTCCAATAGTTTTGTACTTTTGTTTTAAAGAAATAGATGCATACGGAATAGCCCTAGCAGATGAAAGGACATTTGTATTTTAAAGAAGACCCCACCCCCACCCCCATGGTATTTGCAAGACAAATGGCAATGTTAGCTCCTTGGTAATGAAGAAGCATATTTAGTGACACTGGTAGTGAAGAAGCAAAATCAGGAATAGACTGTCACCAAGAATGTTATTAACTAGGTGTGCACACCTGTCATTATAATGCTCATATCTGCAATAGCGCTTATTTTCACATGTTTTAGATACATCATCTCTTCTATCCTCATGGAGGGAAAAGACGATTATCGGAAAACATAAAACTTCAAATTCAGCCAACAACGTGCTCATTGCCTTTGCAACACTGAAACGATCAGTCCCTAAAGAGACACCACTCTGGATCAAAAGTTGACTGCATTGACATACGTCTGCATGCCCACATATTTGCATTCTGCCTTGTATAGTCATTCTATTTCTATTTCAGTAACCTCTGACAGAAGAGGATGCCATACAGACCACAGACAGCTGCTATCCCAAGTGCCGTGAGCACTTAGCCACAGTGAACACCCACGCCTACCACCAACCAAAAAAAAAGACAAACCAAAAAAAAACCACCCTCAGCCAAGAAAAGGATGATCAGGAACCCGCAGAACATTTGTTCTTTGTCCCAGAGAGCCAAGCTACCAGAATGTAAGTTCCTGTGTGAATAGCATAGCTGATATCCTGAAGCCATGTTTTAGAATTTCAGAAATGCTTCCTCCCTCTCCTAAACTTGAATAATAAAATTCATTCACATTTTCAAACCTTCTGCTATTCTAGGGAAGCAGGGAAGTGAGTTGGGGATGATCCCCTCCTTCCTCTAATCAATGGTAAATATTTCTTTAGTAAAAGCTGCCATGATCGTATATCCAGCATTGGCCCGCTCACATGTGCTGGCCTGAGCATCCCTCGCCTGGTAGCAGCGTGACCCTGGATGTGTGCTCAGGCACTGAAATAACCCCGTGACCCCAACAATGAATCCCCCACCAATCCCAGCTGGCAGCAAAGAGGGCCCTGGACACTTGGCTCCCCTGTTCATTTCCAAGGGTTTCTCCTATCTAACCTCTGCCCAAGCCTTGAAATACAAACCAATTTGCTTATTTCTTCCCTTGGAGTTTGCTACTCTGAGAATACTCAGTAAATCTAAAAATAAAATGGGTAAAGTAACATACTGATCTGATGGAAAGGCCAAAAACAAAAAAAATCACCTGAAGTCGGGAGTATACTCTGAGTCACCTAGTTAGAGCTGCTGGATGGGGACAAAAATCCACATTTTTCTGAATTAAAAAATACTTGATAGAAAATGAGGGATGTCTTTTTTTCCATTGCTTTGAGAAGCCTGGGTGCTTCCAGCTGTCTGTGCATATTCCAAGTGTGTTCTTAAGTTACTTCTCTTTGTTTTTATCTCACGCACCTCAGACTGAAAGGTTCATCTCATTATTTGTGAAGGAACTAGGAAGCTTACCATGCAGAGGGAAGCTACATGTCTTCCCAAAGGTTTAGATTCTTCTCTCTTCCCTGCACTGAATTGCAGAACAAGTACAACCTTATTCTTCATCTAAGGACCCACTTCCTAGAATATGGAAATTGAGCACAGGACTTAAGATGTGTGCTGGGCTGCACTGTGGGAGGTTGTGTTTCAGGCGGCAAGAATCTAGAAAGGCGATGAGAAGTGCCTCGTACTTACCGTGGATTGAACACAGCTTTTAAAGCCAACTGAAGAAAGGCAATGAGAAATGGTGGCAAGGTTGTAGGGCAGGAGAGGTTCCTCTGGTCCTGTCTTTGCGCCTGTTCTATTGATCTCTAATGTGCATGACCCTTATTTTTCTTGGACCTTCCCGTCCTTTGCCTGACATCAGTTGTCCTTCAAAAGAAGCAGTATTCAGTAAAAAGCAAGACCCAGCATCCCAGGAATGGTGCAAGAATCAGCAGATGAAGAGTTGTGGCCTGGTTTATAGTTTTAGCCAGGAGAGCATCCTTGCTCTGAAATTGAAATGAGCCAGAGTAAGTGGGAGGTATCTTAGTCTGAACAAATAGCAGAAAATAGGGAAGCAGACCTGAGGTTCTTCAAGGCTGAGATAGAGAAGGGTAGAATTCGATAGATATGACAGCAAATACAAATGTGGAGAGCAAGAGCGATGAGGCGCTGACTTAGAAATGCACAGGGGTTTAAGACTGGGCATTGGATAGGTCTTGAGATATAACCAAGAATAATAACAGTTACTGAGTTTACCCTGGGTCAGGTTCCGTGCTAGACAGTATCTGCTAACTTCCTATGCATTTCTCACTTCTGACAATAACCTGGTGAAATCAAAACTGTTATCTTCATTTTACAGCTGAGGAAGTTGCATCTCAGGTTAGTTGCCCATTGACTATAACTAGGACACATGCTTTCCAATCTCCCAAATCCCTGATATGTTTTTTTCTCAAAGACATAATATTGTCTTTCTCATATTTTCAGCTTGAAAAATACAGAAAACACAAGAAAGTAAACATGAGCCATAATTCCACCATTTAAAATGGATATAAAGCATCCCTGTCCACTAGAAATATAATGTAAGTCACATACATAATTTACAATTTCGAACAGCCACATTAAATAAGTAAAAGAGGAAATCCAACATACCGCTAATATCACTATTTCACATGCAGCCTCAACATGTAATCAACCTAAAACTTCGAGATGTTTTACATTCTTGTCTCACACTAAGTCTTTGAAACCTAGTGTGCTTTTTACTCTGCCAGCACATTTCAGTTGGGAACCAGCCCCAAGAGACCAGTTGCTCCAACAGCACAGGGCAGTCTTTCACAGCCCCACCCCAAAGTAGTGAGGCTCCCTGCTTCCTCCTCTTTCCATCACCCCAACTGTCCCCTTCTAGCCACATACCCAGACAGAGTCCTGTCAAACCAAGGAACCCCCAGGCAGCACCCATCTAGCCTGTGTTCATCGGCCTAAGATGCTGATGGTGCAAGCAAGGTGCATCCCGAGCATATTCCCGAGTGTGCGCTCCCAGCTACTGTGCAGAATGGGTTTATCCAGTCTTTTCACTTCAAGCCTTCCAGAGAAGGGAACTACCAGTCATCTAAAGCCTGAACACTTCTGAAAGCACACAGTTTTCTCTTAAATTCCTCGATCAAACCCTTGCCTAGTCATTTCGCAGTAACACAGATTGTGCCAGTACTTAGGAGGGCTGTTGCAATCTACTTTCCTCACCCCAACTGGAGGTGGGGAAGATGGCTGCTGCCTTTCCTCCTGTGCTTTGAAACACAACTTGGCTCTAGGAAAATGGAGCATTGGGCAACAGCAAATACAAGGTGTGTGCCTGTGGGCAGTGTAATAGAGGTGAGCTCCTGGGCGGGGAAGGGGGGCACCATGTCAGCCCCTTGTAACATCTGTCATTTTGTAATGACAGGTAAGTGCTCACTTTTGCATTTAGAAAAAAAAAGTTCATTATTTCAGGCGACATATTGTTGAAAATAAATACCATGTGCAAAAATAATTTTTTATTCTGGCTGTTAAAGCTGGTTCAGCTCTAGTCCGAGCTACTCTGTTACTGAGACAAAGCTTTAAAGTCTTATTCACCCGTTAATAGAGTGTATTAAAGAATTGCCTGAATTTATGTTTGGCTGCAATCAACTTGGACTTATATATTACATTTGGGAAAAATCTGTGATGCTTTGGTTTGTGTGGTATAAAGCGCAGCCTGCAGTTAAATAACTTCAGTGTGAACTTGAATGAAGATCAGTGGACTGAACCCAGTCACGTAAAGAAGGTAAACTGTTTTACCCGAATTATTGATAGATCTGTATTGTTCCTCCCAGACAGCCTTGCACTCTAGGTTAAGAGATACCTTCATATCTTATCTGTTCTTCCACATAAAGTACTTCCATTTTTCTCCCCTGATCACTGCATTAAAATGACAAGAGCCATTAGACAGTGGCACAGATTTATTCGTGGCAGAGTAGTGTTGTTTAACAAACAGAGGTGATGCAGGTGTCCAACAACACCCCACACCGAAGCCTGACAACCCAAGAACATTCGAGTCAGCCTGCTGGGATCTATGCCACCTTGGATGTGCCAGTGATCATACCCCTGACACGGCTCCGTTCTCTCCCCTCTGGCCTTGAAAGTGAAGTTAACAATTTGTTCCCCAGAATTCATCTTAGAGTCAGGAGAGAATGGTGGAGCAGGGAGAGACACTCTGGGAATGGGCTGCAGAACTCCCTTGTCCTACAAAGGACTGAACCAAATCACCTGAGACCCGGGGACACAGGATTGCCTCTACCTCGCCTTCCTTGCTCGGAGTATGGGGTTCTACCCGAGGTTGACAAATAAGCCTATCATTTTTTCTAAGTAGGGTTTTTTCCCCTTTGTTTCAGTTTTAGTCAAGGGCTGACCATCCAGAGCCCTGAATCCACTGGGAAGCAGGTCCATCTCGTACCCCAGCTAAAGTCAGCACAACACCTTCTCTATACATTGTCTGGATTCGGTTTTAGGATTGGATCCCTCAAGAACAGGCACATGGCAAAGCTGTGGAACACAGGTTTTTCCCCCCCAGAAGGAAGGTGAAGTACAGGCAAAGGGAGCTGAAGAATGTTTGGAAAACAGAATATGACTCCAGGTCCTGACCTGGCGACCAAGCCTATAAGGACTCCATCCGTCCATCCATTTGTCCATCCATCCATCCATCTATCTATCTTACATAAATACCTGCTGGAAGAGAATACTTAGCTTGTACTGAGCAGAAAAGAACTGGAAATTTGGTCTTCCCCCAAGCAAAGGTATTTTATGCAATTTAAAGAAATCCAGAAGATTTGCTTGTCCACCTGCTGTTGGAGTCCCATTTTACTGAACTGCTGAAGCCTTCAGGGTGCAGCGGGGGAATGTTGAGACTTAGGTTTTCTGTGATTAGCAAAGCTGCTCCTTCCTCTTCCTACCTCAGTATTTCAACTTCTCTGAAACCCTGGCCACAGGGAGCAGAAGTCGGGTATCTCCCCATCCTTCTTCTCCCCTATGATGTAAGTTCCCTGGACTTCATCTATTCACTCAGCAAACATTTTGTGATTGGGGGTCTATTACAGACCCTGTCCTGGGCCCTGATGATAAAGAGCTGAGGAGGACGAGGCAGCCACAGCCTGGTGACTGTTTGTAAAGGGCCAGAAAAGCCATCTGGGCAGAGGACGGTGGCAGCAAAGAGGGGGTCTGGTGGACCTGCCCACAGTGGGGACAGCCAGGAAAAGGCTGGCAAGTTAGTCTGGAAAAGGGCAGCCGGGCAAAGACATAGCATGAGCGGCAGATGGAATACAACCGCAGCTCACCTCCTGAGGGCTGCGAGGCTCCGTGTGGCCAGAACAAAGGGTGGGTGGAGACAGTGGGAGATAAGGACAATTGCGAAACGTGCCATCAGGTTTTGTGGACAATAAATTAATTGGCATATAGTAGAGTGACGGGCATCTGCTTGTCAACTAACATTTAAATAGCAGTTGCCAGTGGAAAGCAAGCATATGGTTAGCTGAATAAAGAGACAAATACATCCTATAAAAGGTCTAGTGCTTCTGCCATTTATCTTTGTGTTTGCTAATCTCCTGCCAGCCAATGGAGACACTGATCTCATTCACGACTTTGTCCAACCCGAGGAGCCCAGATGGGCACCAGCCTTGGTTTAGCCTCTGCCCTCTCCATGGTCTGCTGTCCAAGGGGTGTTCCTGGAACTGCAGTGGCAGCGCCACCTGGGAACTTGTTGGAAATGCACATGCCAGGCCCTGCCCCAGACCTACTGTATCAGAGGCTCTGGGAGGGCGGCTGGTACTGTGGGATTAACAAGCCCTCCAGCTGGTCCTGACTCTAACTCAAGTGTGAGCACAAACTGAGGTGGAGCCAGATCTGCAGGCATCTGTGTGCCCCTGTCACTGTCACAGGCTTGCCTTAGGAGCGTCACACTTGGCCGAGTGTCTGCAGTCAGAGCTGACAGCTAGTGAGAAACCGCCCTCTCATTGCTGATCTGCAGTCCTGTCTCCGACCCCCTCCTCCTCTCCCTTCCCCCTCTGCCTGCCTTCCCTCGCCCTTCTCCCCACACCTTCTTTTCCCCGGATCCTCCTCCTCCTCTCCCTGTTTCTCCAGTATGTAAAGCAGTGGCACCTCTCCTTCCTCTGCCTCTTTTTCCCTCCATCTCCCCTCCATCTTTTCTCAAGAGCACCACAAAACAAGCCATGGACAGCCCTTGCTTATGTTGACGGCACACACCTTCTCCCTTTCCGTTATTTTCTTGGATGGCTTTGAGAAGGTGACTGCATCAGCTGTGGGAAAGTCCCTTAAGAGCTGACAGGTGGCTTCCCAGAAGAGCAGTCACCACTCAATACCAAGGTTGCCAAAGGAACATGGAGAGGCTTTGGAAGCAACACAGATGGGATATGAGGGACATGGGTGTTGGCCATTAACTAGACACCCCCCACCTCCACTGAGTGCCAGCTCCATGTCCCATTGTCCTGCCAGGGCTTGCCTGGACACTTTGCGGTCACTTTTCCAGTGGCCTGTCAGCTTAGTGACATTTGCTTAAACACATCTGCTGCCTTGCCATCTTCCCTCCTGAGAAATGTTCTTTAGGAGAAGAAGGTAGAGCTATCACGGTTTTGTTCTCAGAGAAGGGCACAGGCCACAGCTTTAAAATGATGTAAAGGCCACAGACGGCTGCTCTGTCCATGAAGACAGGTAGGGGTTGATGTCCTGTCCTTGCCCCAGCTGTTGATGGAGCCCAGGAAAGGACTCTGTCCCCGGTGCGGCTCCCTCCACCATGTTGAGGCCAGAGACCCAGATTCCAAATAGCCTGTAATTTGCTAAGCATGACATCCATCTCTTTCTCTTTTATGAGCTGCAGTACAAAGAGAAAAGTATAAATTACTACAATGACAAATATTTATCTCTACAACAAGCCCTCCTATCTGGGAGCTGTAGGATGGCTGCTTGTACCCCAAGTAAGCAGCATTTGGAGTCATCATTGTGGTTTAGCATCTCTGTTCCTTTGTGAATGCATGGGAAATGATCAACTTGAATCCATTAAATAAATGTTCTTCTATGTAGATCTCAATTATACGGAGCTGTGTGGCTTTCTATGCAAAGTCTGTTCTGAACCCACTGAGGGGAAAGTCCACACGTGTGGTATAGTTACGAAGCCCCAGGCGCTTTCTCAGCCAGACAGGTAAAGCCTAAGGCATCTTCCCCAGTGACACCAGAGCAGGAGAGGGTGGTGGTACTGGGGGCCTTGCTGCCCTCCCAACCTCACGGGGGGTGGGGGGAGCTGCCTATCATGTGACCACTGGGCCCCCATTCTGGGGGGTCACCTCATACCATCTCCACAGTGGCCGAGCCACTTATAAATGCAGATTAATGGCTGAAAGACTGTGGTTTGCAATAGAATTTAGTTTCCTGCAAATGGTGCAGAATGAAAACCCCAGAATGCTAGCACAGAAAAAACCCTCAGCGATGAGTCTACCGGTGAGCCAGCAGAACCCCCAATTCATGCAGGCCGGGAGTCCAAACGGCCCCGTGGCTGTGCTGTCCGCACCGGCCAAGAGCTGCCCTCAGAGCCCAGGGAACCCGACGGCCTCGGGGTGGAGCAGCCCCCAGCCAGGCCCAGGCCACGCAGCTGCTCCAGCGGTGTGGAGGCAGCCCATGTGCCTGCAGAGCTCTCCCCCCCGCCACTCTCCTTCCCAGGGTCCCTGCTGGGCCCCCTCTGGGCAGCGGGACCCGGGACCCGGGGAGCACCAGCGCCGAGAGCCAGTGACCGAGGCGGGCCGGGCCCCGGGGGCGAGCAGGCCCCCTGTCTGTTCTCCCTGGACTCCAGCCTCTGCACATGCTGATCACTCTGCCGGGACCACATCGTCCCCGCCTGCTGCTCTTCCTCCTCTTCTCCTGCTCTCACCCCCCCCCCGCCACCCACCGACTGCCCATGCTTTGTCCAGCTCTTACTCTACAAGTTTCTGCTTAGGGTCACTGCCTCCAGGAAGCCTTCCTTGTCCCCATGAGGCCATATCCAGTTCCCTATCAAGCACCTTTTACTCCTTCTCCTGTCATCCTAACACTGCAGAATCAACTAGGCCATAAACTCCAGGGGAGCAGGATGCCTCATCTTCACTGTTGTATATTCAGCACACACAAAATCTTTACATAGTAATTGTTCAACGAATGTTTGTAGGAGGGAGGGTAGGAGGGTGGGAGGGGTTGAAGGTCCCAGGTGAGGGGCTGAATAGGAGGGCATTTAACATGCACTCAACTAATGTACGTAGAATCGATCTGCAGCTAGCTTCCCTATCCAGAGGGCTCAGGTCTTGCCTACCCGAATGATTTCCATCTCCTTTCCTCAGGGGAAGAAGAGGAGAGCGTGGGAACTGAAAGAAGGACTTGTCTTCTCATTCTAGGAAGACCAGAACCCGCAGGGCCAAGGAGGTGTAGACGGGCTGAGGAGTATTGGGCGCTGACGAGTGCCTTCCGAGGCCAGCTAGTCACGCAGCAGGCTGGGAGGACCTTCACTTGTCCCCAGATAGTTCACCTTGGGGGCCCTCTGAATCCGGCCCCCCATGAAGATGCTGCAAGTCTTTGTCAGAGAAGCTGTGGCCAAGACCCAAAGCCTGAGGGCCGAGGTCTGCAGCCAAAGGGGGAAACTTACAGAACAGAAGAGGTGGGTCTGGTAAAGGCAGTGGAGACAGTTTCCACAGTGTAAGCGGTGTGGACTCAGGAGAGTGAAATCTTGCAGTTAGAACCCTGCATTTCTGTCTGGGCATAACTCAGTTGTGGAGGGAGAGGGGTTAGGAGCAGAACATGAGGGTGGCCAGATTAACTCCTGTCCCGACCCAGGCCCAAAACAAATTTCCCAAAAACATTTTCCCTGGCACCTTACCTCTGCTCATCAGACCTAGACAACTCCTGCCAGCAAGGGACGCGTAGTGAGCTTCTTATCTGCACAACACAGGAAATGACAGCTGCCAGGCTGATTAACGAGACGACGGACGGGATGCCCAAAGCGCCGTGCCGGCGGCCAGGCGAGGGCTCCTGAGTAGCCGGGACGCCGGCACCTCCACCATCCCGCCCACCTCCGCCACCACTCCGCCTCTCCCATCACTGCCTCCATCTCCTCTCCCACCACGCTCACCACCACCCCCATCCTCACTGGCACCACGGTAGCTCCCGGGGGGCGCTGACCAGAGCCACCGGATGTCAGGTGCCATCTCATCCTAAGCTCACAGATAAGGGCCAGAAACACTTGACGACTTTATGGGGGTTATCCAGCTAATCAGTAGCAGACAGAGAATGAGGACTCACGTCTCCCGATTCCCAGGCCAAAGTTCTTTCCACCACCTGGGAATGGAGCTTCCACTGCTCTGCCCTAGGCCCGGACTCACTGGTCCCTCCCATAACACACATGTAGGGGGTATTTGGGGCTTAAAGGATCTACAGAAGCAAGGAGTGGAGGCTGTCACACAGAAGAAACTGACCGAAGCAGGACTGCGAAAAGGCACAATTCCAAACCCCAGGGGCGTGGGGGCCCTCCTCCCTGGCTCCAGGTCCCACACAGCTCCTCTCTAGGAGGACAGCTCCGCCACTGTCTGACCACCTAGCCAATTGGGCTCAGAAGCCTTCCCTCCAAGGGACTCTGACCTGGGCTGCTTCCCTCCATCCTCCACCCTGCAGCACACACCCACACCTGCTCCCAGCGCCCATGGCCACGCAACCACGGACTGGGCTCCGTCACGGTGGAGAGCGTGAGGGCTGGGACTAGGGTCAGGCGGACCTGGGTTTGAATCTCAGCCCTATTTGCCAGCAGTGTGACTGCGGACTTACAGCTCTGTGAAACAGATAAAATAATGGTATTCACTGCATGGAGTTATTGTACAAAAAGCTAATGGAGATCTGTGCACAGTACCGAGCATAGTAGCAGCCAGTGAATGGCAGCTCTCACCACTTCTTGCACAATCCAGTTAGCCGCCCCTGGCTGGAGGTAATACCAGCTAAAATTAATAAAGTGCACGTACAGCTCAGATACTCTTCTAAGCACCTACCTTACCTTATCCAAACCCTCCAAGAAGCCCCACAAGATGGCCACTACTTAATTGCCTTGCTGTTGTACAGATAGCAAGGGACTTGTACAAAGTGGCCTGCCCAAACTCACACAGCTGCCAAGGGCAGGCCCAGAAGTCAGAGCCCGGCAGCCTGGGCCAGAGGCCTTGCTCGTGAACACACCGCCCCAACACCAGCAGCCTGCTCTCAGCTGGGGAGCCCCTTGGGAAATCAAAGATCACAAGCTCTCTGAGTCCCAAATTTAAATTAAGGTATTTCAGTTCACATAGCCACAAGTTCAGAAATAAGCTTTTTTCTGTGGGTCTCAGTGAAGAACAGAATCCCAGCTGCCCAAAAATAAAGCCCCTCTCTACCACATCTCTTTGACCAAGAAAGGCATCATCTCATAAGGGCCTTTTTACATTTAAGGTGAACACAATCAACTGCTGTGACGACGAGAGAAGCTTGGTGGAATTCAAAGCAGCAAACTAGCCCTGAATAGGAGTCTGGCAGGCTAGACTCCTGCAGAATGTCTGCTTTTAGTCGCATTCATTTTATGGGAAGCAAGAACCTCTTCCCCACCCCCATTCCCACGCACAGGTGGCGTTTCAAGGAAGGACACTTTCGTTGAAATTCCGAGTTGAACACGTCTCGCCCGTCGTAGGCTGGCTCTTCCCCTCCCCATAAATACAATCTAGAATTTAGTTTCAAAGTAAAGTAGAAAATGAGTTCAGCTCTGTGTTATCTCTTCAAATTGTGTAAGTTAGCCATGAAATTCCTGGAACAATCTGCAGTCAAATCCTGGACAGGAGGCAAAAAAAAAAGAAATCTAATGTGAGTCGGACACACTCGCTTTATTTAGAGCTGAGGGTCTCTACTGAAAGTAGTGAAGTTCTCAGAAAAGTTAAGGAGATGGTATCAGGCTCTAAGATATGGGGTTTTTAAATCAAGAATGATTAGATGAGGATGCCTCCCTGTTAATCATTTGGAAATGAAATGACTGTTGCGTGACATAAGAATAAATCCCTATCAGGGTTTTTTTCTTCTCAAAGGGTGAAAAGAACTTGAGAGAACAGTGTTGCAGGTTTGGGAACATAAAGTATAATCTGTCCGATCCAAATGCTGCAGTAACATCAGAGATGCACATTACTGTACACAGTGAGTCCAGGCCAGTCCAACAGTCCAACATCCTGCTTTAAGTCTTACAGCCATTCCTCATCTGTTATTTTCTTTGTGGTCTTCTCCACTGATCACCAGATGGCAGGGCACCTCTGGCCACAGTCCTCAGCCTCCTACAATCTTCTCACCCACTCTTCCTGGGCACCTCATCCGTGCCTGCGACTTGAGATACCATCTCGAGGGATACAGATCCCAAGTCAGTGCTGGCAGCCCCAGTGGTCATCCCCAGCCATACCCCTAGAGCCCACTGCCTCCTCGGCATTGTGGCTTGCAGAACCCATCTGCACATTTAATGCGGACGTGTCCAAACTGGATTAATGACCAGCCACGCACTCAGACCTGTGGTCCCCACACTGCTCCCAATCTTAATAGGCATCACTGTAACTCGCTGAGTTTTTCTAGCTGGAAACCTGCAAGTCATTCTGTTCTGTGCCCACCCCCTTACTCCCATATCCAGTACATCCCAAGCCTGTCAGGTTTGCCTCCAAAATCTGTCCCCTTCTTGCCGGCCCCACTGTGAGATCCTGAATTGGAGCTGCTGTTCGCTCAAGCCTGGACTAGGCAGAAGCTCCGTCACTGGTTTTGTTTAAAATCATTCCTGCCCAATCCTTTCTCCATACAAGCCTGGATCACACCATTAAATTAAAAAGTCCGTATCACTTCCTTGTTTAAAAGCTTTCAGGGGCTTATTGGTGACCTTAGAATAAAGTCCCGAATCCTTCCCAAGCCCACGGGGTCTGACCTCACTTACTCCTCTGGCTCTCCTTGTACCGCCGCCCTGCCTGCCACATCTGCTCCAAACACCTGACCTTCCTCGTTTCCTGAAGACAGCCAACAGCCTCCTGCTTCAGAACTCTTTCCTAGCCTGGCCCTCTTTCCCTCACCTTGCTAATTCTTATTCATTTTTCAATTCTCTGTTGAAAGACCACTTCCTCCAGGAAGCTCTCCGAGACCTCATGTCTGAGCCACGTGTCGTCCCACACTTCTTGGCCACACTCTATATACTTGGATTTAACTTGGAACGTGTGCCTCCCTCATCAGCCTTCCCAGCCACGGGAGCCATATGGGGTTGGGAGCTCAGTCGGTCCTCTTCTGTGTGCAGTGGCTGCACAGCGTCTGGCATGTAGTAGGTGCACATACATGTGGGAAGACCTCATCTTGTACTCCTCACCACAGAGGGAGGGAGGTGGGGCAGGAGCTGCTGTCCCTGTCTTAAAAGGGTGACAGGCATACAATGAAACAATTTGATTTAGGTTGCAAACAAAAGGACTTAAAGACAGAAAGCCTGAACCCTGGGATCTTCTAATCAAGAATATTCACAGATTCGAGGACACTATCCCCAGCATCATGTCTCCACGTCTGTAACCCCCTCTTTCAGAGGTCCAGTCCCACACTCTCCCAGAGCTTAGCTGAGTGTGCGACCTTTCCCCGCATGGACTAAAGATTTTCATCTAACCTTTGTCTTGAAGGACTGGCGTAACTATGAGGAACACATTCAAATCACAGAAACTTGGGTTTTCAGAGATGATGGAGAAGAGAAGTTCCTTTGACTGAAAAATGAGAAGCCGTCTTAGATTTCTGAAACTCTGTCCAGCTGTAACATTCTATTTAACTTCTCTGCACTCCAGAATCCTCATCTAAAAATTATGGGTGATATGAATCACATTTCATAGGAACACTGTAGGTTCAACTAGACAGTATACTTAGACATTTTAGTATTTCCAGGTACACAAATTCAAGGAATGATAATAATTCCCTTATGTGAAGTCCTCAGTGACACCTAATTGTCTTCGCTCCGGCTATGCAGAGTGGTCCATGGCATCTCCTGAAGGCTCGCTAAAAACGCAGATTCTCAGGCCCTTCAGAACTGTTGACCAGAACTTGCATTTTAATAAGATGCCGAGCTGACATGGCACCTGTGCCCCAGGATCCAAGCTTTGCAGCGTCACATCTAGGCCCTTCGCACCTACCGCTGCCTCCTCCAAGCCTTTTCACTGAAGTCTTCTCACTCCTCTGTTGAGCCCCGGGCTTTCTCAGTGGTTCATTTCTAGGACACAGCAGGTCTTTGCCCAAGACAGACCTCAGGGAACTCCCACCTCCTCAAGCACCCTCTCCTCTGGGAAAGGCTTCCTGACTACTCAAAGAAAAAGAACCTCTCCAGACCATGTCCTTGCTTCCATGCCAACACAACCACACTATTTTAATGAGGAACTCCCATGCCTGGCTCACTGGGGGCCCCTGGAGAGCAAAGCCCATGTTCCGGCCATCAACTATGTCACGTCTAGGGTAGCACCACTTTATTGTTTAGGGTGATGGTACTTAGAAAAATGATTTGGGACTAATAGGAGGACAATTAGATGCCACCTTTTGCAATCTACCTCAAGAGGATTCGCACAGAATAGAGTGGCTTCAGGTTAGATAGAGGCAGGGCAGGAGGTCAGTGGGGGCAGACCCATTCTTTCTCAGGAGGCTGCTCCCGTCCTTGAGGAGGTGAGGAACAGGATTCTTCCTCCCCGCTGCCAGGGCCCTGCCTGGGGCCACACGAGAATCTGCAGGTCTCCCAGGTGTCAAGCCCAGGGGCATTCTGAGCTGAGCCTGGGAGAGCATGGAGAAAGAGGCAGGAGGGCAAACAGCCCCTTGAAGAAAACTGGCTCCAGCAGGGGAGGCGGGCTGGCATGCAGAGGGGGCAGAGGTCTCTGGGCTCAGTGAACTCGGAGATCCTCTGTGACTAAGCGCTCCCCAGGGCAGGGCTGGAGGGCTGCCGCTGGCAGAAGCAAGGCCCAAGAATGTGGCAGGAGGGAGTCCTCGCCATGAGATGCTCCTACGGTGGGGAAACAAAAGCACCGGGAGAAGAACAGTGGGCCCTAGGGACCAGCTTGGCCTGGTGCATGTCGGAGCTAAGCATGGCTGAAGCTCAAAATATAACTCTAGAGCCTCCTTAGGGATGTGTCTGCCTAGGCCAGAGCGGGCACAGCCAGGCACCCTCTCCTCCCGGTCACACTTGCTTCGGAGCACCTCAGAGATTTGTCCATCCTGCTGTACTGTAGATGAAGAAAGGGGGGCCCGAGACAGACAAGAGGCTCCCTCAGGGCCACTCAGCTGGCCAGCTACCAGCAAAGCACCCGGAGCCAAGCCAGACCCTTTCTCATTTTCCAAGGCCAAGGCTCTGTCATTCGCCTCTGGTCGTTATGACTTGGAGCGCTCCAAGCATAGAAGCTCTGGTTCAGAAGGCGGCACTGGGGAGTGAGGGTGGTCGTAGTAAGATCAGGACACCGGCTGAGACCCGGGCTCCTCTGCAGACTAGGAATGTGACCCTGAGGAGCAAGTCACTTAGCTGTCTTACCATCATTTTCTTTGCAAAATTCGGAAATTACTATCTTTCTCCCAGGATGATTGGAATATAAAATGAGATTATATGTCAGAACTCGGCATACTGTCACTTAGTAAATGTTGTTTCCCTTTCTGTACATTTCCTAAGACCCTGGGTTTCAGGGAAAAGCAAAGTCGTTTCTTAGGCACCATCCCGCCATGAGCACAGTTTTCTGCACCCAGTTGCACTACGGTTGCACGAACACCGTGGCAGCGAGTCCTGCAATTCAACTCAATTCTGACACTCTCCACCTGAAGATAGCATCAGGTCCCACTCACAGATTAAGGGCTCAGTCCTACAAGACCAACCCCTACCCCAGCTTCAGGTGCCTGTTGCAAGCCCAGGTTGTCACCTATGCTTCCCACTGACACACTGTAGATTGGAGGCTTCAGAGACTCCCGCCTTGGGTTTGATTAATTTGCTAGAGCGGCTCACAGAACTCAGAGAACATTTTACTTTACTAGACTACCAGTTTATTATAAAGGGGTATAACTCAGGAACAGCCAGACAGAAGAGATGCAGAGGGCAAGGTATGCAGGGAGGGGCACAGAGCTTCCATGCCCTTTCCCAGGGCACCATTCGCCCCAAGTCAACACATGTTCACCAACCTGGAGTCTCTCGGAACCCAATCCTTGTGGGCTTTTTTGGAGGCTTCTTAACATAGGTGTGATTGATTAACTCATTCCAAAAGCCACCTCAATTTCTTTTCTCACTTCAGAAATACCAAAGGCCTTAGGAGCTCTATGCCAGAAATGGGGACAAAACCACATAAGTATCTCTTATGCTAAATCACTGTATCACAGATGGTAAAGTAGATGTCAGTTTTTGTTCCTGCCTAGAATTGATCCTCGCTTCCTCCAGTAAGAGCACCCAGATAGTCCTCTGGGACTGTCCCCCACTCAGTCCCTTGAATTCAGCTCAGGAGGTGCCGCCAACTCTCCATCCCCAAACGTGGAAGGACACTGAAGGATTGGATCAACAGAGACACAGGAGCTGATTCTGTGGTGAGGACGGGACCCGGAGCAGGCCAGTCACAACTAGCTTCGGAACATCTGCTGGAACCCCTAGAAGAGAAACGTTCCACAGGCACGGCTAAACCAGGAAAATATAAACCTGTGAGCTTGTGGCCATGTGTGCCCCAACATGGGGGAGCCCTCCCTCAAACAGCTGCCAATGCAAAGAAGAGCAAAATGAAGATATAGAAAGAGGGAGAGAGAGATTTCTAACATTATTTGAGTCTGGATCCTGCCAGGCCTGATAAATTTACCCAGGGACTTTTCAATTTGATGAGCTTTTTTTTTTTTGCTTAAGCTGATTTGAATATTTTAAAAATTTTACTCCCAACCATAACAATCCCAATTATAAAATATTTTTAACTTAGTGACCCACAGAGAAGATTCTTCTGCCTCCGAGGGGAACATCCTCAGTCTCTCAGGTAAAACCTGAACCCCTCCCTCAGTAAATAAACATTTGTTTTTGTCCTTTTGAAGCAAAAGAGAGCATGTGAGACAGTGACGGCCGCCCCCCACCACCCACACCGCTGGGACTTGAACGACTTGAAGCCGGATTTCTCTCCTTTCTCTTTATTGGTTAAAGCAAGCCGATCCTTTCGTTTTATAGGAAATCTATATTTACTTGTTCCCTATTACAAAAACCTTTCTCTTTCTCTTGAATATCCCTTTCTATTACCTCATATGATGTACCTTTGGATGTGGAACTTCAGAGTTGGAAGGGATGTCAGAGGACATTCTAGTGGAGCCTTATGATTTTACCAATGAGAAAACAGAAGGTGAGGCTGAGCCCAGTGCCATCGATGGCTGGGGCTCTGCCTTCCAGGTCAGTGCCCTCCCTCTACCCCGTAGTATTTCAACAGGAGTCGGGTGTTTGTGGGTCGATTTAAATGGTAAGGACTTAGCAGAATGCCTTTTGAGAAAGCCTTGCAGCCCTGGATTCCAGCCCCAGCTCTGTACTAACCAGCTGTGCAACCTCGGGGACATCATTTAAGCACTCAAGATTGATTTTTTCAATAATAAAATTAAAGGTTACACTGAAAGTATCACAAAATGTCGTAAGTTTAATGAACCTAAGGCAGATCATGGACAGATAGAAAGCTGGGTGTTGAATCAGCACCTCATGGGAATAAAAATTCATCCCAAATACTAGGCTCTGAAGGTGAACATCTTCAGAAAGATGCAGGAAAAGAGGGAATTGAGAGCCTGCAAAGCCATGTACAACAAACATGGTTCTTCGGTCTTTTTCCATGCATGAGCCCCGGGTGCCTTTAGATTCGCCTTCTTAAACCTTGTTAAAACTGGAGCGCACTGAGTATTGATGTTCTGAGTTTGCTCACTTTGCCTAGCAAGATCCCGGCTTACTAGCTCCCTGGTTTACAGCTTAGTTATTACTCAGCTCCCTGCCTTATACTCTCAAAATTGTTCCCAAATCAGCAGGGACTCCTAGAGAATATATAAATCATTCTTACAAAACGACAAGAAAAAGGCAGATGACCCAGTAGGAAAAAAAATGGCCAAAAGACTTGAACGGGCACATCTCCAGACAGACTGTCCAAACGGCCAGTAAACAAACGCAAAGATATCCCACATCATGAATCGTCAGGGAAATACAAATTAAAACCACACTGTGATATCACCACATGCTCCAGAGTGGCTACAATGAAAATACACAGAAATAAAAAGCATGTAAAGGCAAGGATATGGAGCACCTGGAGCGCTCATGCACTGCTCATGGGAGCGTGAACCGGGACTGCCTGGGAAAACTATCTGGCAGTCTCTCCTAAGGCTGCACATATGCATACCTATGACCCAGCAACTCCACTCCTAGGTGCACACCAGCAATGCAAAAATACATCCACCTAAAGACATGTACAAGAAGGTTCACAGCAACTTGTCTATAATGGTTCCAAACTGGAAACTATGCAAAAGCTCATCAGTGGCCGAATGTAGAGATAAGTTGTGGACCTTTACACAATAGGATACGACACACATGTACAGCAGGGAGATGCAGGCTACAGCTGAACCCTACATGGTCTGTCTCACAAACATCATGTGGATGAAGGGCGCAGACACAAAAGATTGCACAGGATATGACTTCGATACATGCAAAGTACAAAAACAGGAAAAGCTAATGGATGGTGTTAGAAGTCAGGATAATGGGCACCGTGGGGGAAAAGTTCGAGGGGACCAGGAGTGGCGGTGATGTACTGGGGAGGCTCTGTTTCTCAAACCGGTTGTGTGAATGTGTTCAAGCAGTATGTGTATAATACATGTACTTTTCAGTGTGCTTGTTCAAAAATAGTTTAGACGTATTCTAGCATGGTCGATAAATGTCACAGTAACTGTGATGGGTTGAACTATGTTCCCCCACAAATTCATCAATGTAACTGTTTTGGGAGTTAGAATCCTTAAAGAGGTAATTAAGTTAAAATGAGGTGATTACAGTGGGCCCTAATCTGATATGACCAGGTATCCTTAGAAGAGGACATCAGGACCGAGGCAGCACAGACAGAGGGAAGGACGTGGGAGCGCACAGCAAGGTCAGCTGTCTGCAAGCCAAGGAGGGAAGAAGAAACCAGCCTTGCTGACCTCGTGACCTTCGACTTCCAGCCTCGAGAACTGTGAGAAAGTAAATGTCTGTTGTTTAAGCCCCCCCACCGTCTGTGGTATTTTGTTAGGGCGGCCCAAGCTATGACAGCCACCCTGGTCATTCCCGGCTCCTTTTCATGCAGGGGATGGAGACGGAAGTTCGGCACTCCCCTGGGAGGTAGAAGAGGCTTGGGCCGCCGTGGCCCAGGTGAAGCGGGGGAGGCGGGCGGCTCCTGCGCCCCAACACCCGCTGGCAGGCTGCTCCCGGCTTTCCCGCCATTCCAGAGCCTTCTCCGGCTGGAGAAAGGGGGAGCCTCCTTCCTAGTGCTGCGGGCTTCCCCTCTCAGAGCAGGCACAACAAAGCTCTGGGGTTCTGCGCTTGAATGATCACAGACATTTTCAGAGCTAGAAGAGATAGGAAAGAGAATTTCATCTAACCCTTTCATTGAATAAACGAGGAAAGAAAGGTCCGGAGAAGTTAGGAAGCTTGTCCAAAGTCACACAGCTAGTCAATGGGAAAGCCAGGACGGGGCCTCCCACACTCGGATTCCCAGACCAGCACTGGCGCGCCGAGTCATTCGGCCTTGCTCTCTTTGCATGGCAGACGAGGAAGAGGTGTGAGGGAATAGTTTAACTTCTTTATAAGCTTTAACTCTGTCCCTACCTTTGGTAGCAGCATCCATACCACTTTATTGTCCGCCAGGATCCCTACTCTTCCTTCTTTACTCTTCTCTCAGGCCCCTCAGGATTTCCTGGAAGTATCTGGAATTTGGAGTCAAGGGTGCTAGGTTCTTCCACCTGTGTGGCTTCAGTCACTGAACTCTGTGCCTGGGCTTTCTCTTCTGCCCAGCAGGGACGTGCTGCTCGCTGGCTGGCCGAGCGGGCCTCTTCCAGAGTCCTCCCCAGTCAGGAGTCCTCCCCTCGCCCCCCTGGGACCAGAGGGGGCCAGCGAGCATGAGCAGGGTCTGAGGGGGAGCAGTCCTCGCGGTCCTGTTCAGCTCCAGCCTAGGCTGTGGGCAAGGCCTCTCGAACACCAGCACCCCATGGAAGGGGCTGGAAACAGACAAGCAGCTGGAAACAGAACCAAAAGACTGTGATGGACTGACCCGTCCAGGGCCCATCTTGGGGCTTTACAATCGTCACAATAACCTTTGAAGCCAGGTATCATTCAAGCCACTTCATAGATAGAAAGCATAGACTTGTCCCAAGACACCAGCTAGATGGGCTGCAGTCAGGGTTTAATCCTGGTGTGCCTGCCTCCACCATATTCATGCTTTTGCTGTGCACACCCTCGCTGCCCTGATGTGTATCTCAAAACTGCCACTTGGCAAGTATTAGAGTAGATGGACCCTGTACCCTGACTGCAGGTGACAGGAGAGTTCTCAGGCACTGCCTGTCGCATGGAGAGTGGGCCTCAGGATGACAGAGCAGCCTCTTTTGAATGGATCAATCAGAAAGTGAAAGCGGCACTCAGCACACGTCCAAACGGCGGCTGAGCCTTTGTGCCAGGCCTGCTGAGGCTCCGGCTCTGGCAGCTCTGCACACGGGTGCGGGGGCTGTAAGCTCCAGTCACGGCCAAACGTGGCAGCGCCCGTGACACTTCTTTCCCTGTTAATGTGCTCCGTGAGCGACACTTCAGTAACGAGCTAAGGGAATTCACCTGAGCTCAGGGACCAGCTTTCAGCCAGCCAGCTCTGGACATGCGGCAGAAACTTGGAAATCCTCCAGTGGCAGCTCGGAGCGGGGCTCCGGGGGCCTGGGCTGAAGCCAGGTAGCAGCTGTGGCCAAAGGAAGACCCCTGGAGCAGAAGACATGCCTTGTAGGCCCTTCAGATCTCCCCATATATAAAAAATGCAAAGGCTTAATGAGTCCGGTAGGACCCACTGGTGACAGAAAAAGAAAAAGGAAAAGTCGGGGAGAGGGGAAGTACGTGGGCCTGGGCAAAGTAAAGGAGACTTGGTGCCGAAAGACACTGGAGGGTAGCAGGGAAGACACCTGCAGACTCAGAAACCCCTCTTCTAGGCCTTGGCTGCCTGATGCAGAAGAAGTGATTGGGGCCAGGGGAAAGGAGGGACTCTGAACTACATGGGTCCCCCAAGAGGAGAGGCCTGGGCACTGGAGCAGTCTTTACAGTGTGCCTGGGAAGAGCACGGCCTCTGAGCTTCACAGCCTTCAACTATGAAGTGGGAGGGCTCGGACTCTAGAGGCCAAGGGGTTAGTTCCCCTTCCCGCTGGGACTACAGCAGGGTGCCAGGGCCGGAGACCTGCTCCCTCTCATCCAACCAAGCACATAAGCAGCTTGCAGCAGGAGGGACCTACTCACACTTGCCAGATCTTTCATGGTTGGTGTAAATCGCCCTGTGCCTGAAATTGCTGCTACCATGGCTGGGGGCTGAGGACACACAGGTCCTAACCCTGAGCCCGGCACACGAGATGATCTGCAAGTGCCCTGCGGTGGTTTTGTGTCTAGCCAAGTTGGCCTCAAGTCCAGAAGAAAGCATGCTGTGCTGCAGAACCTGCGTGGGGACCCCAGCACCCTGGAAACATACATGGTGGGCACAGCAACCAGCATCTCGGTCAGGGCAGAAGCTGGCCATGCACGGGCTGCGCCCAAGCCTGGTGAGAATCCAGTTACCAGGCTGAGCTTTTGAGGCTGCGGCCGCCACCTGCAGGGGGCGCCCAGCCAGGAGTCGGCAGCCCTGTCCTTGGGTTGAGCCGCAAACCTGGCAACACCTGCAGACTCCCAGTGAGACCTGAAGGCACTCTTGGTGGATGTCTGCCCCTAACCAAGGAGACACGCAAGGGCAGGGTGCCCTCTGCTCCCACATACTATCCCAGGGGCTGCTGGTGCCCAGGTCCTCCTTCCCACCTTCTAAAGGCCTCGTTCCATAAGGCTTCAGTGGCTGTGGGCAGACAGCCTGGCTTTAAGTGAATCTGGCCATTAAAGACACTGCAAGGTAGGGCAAGGGCGATGCAAGACAAGGTAAAGCTAAAGCTAGAGGAGGATGGGAGCTGGGTGGGGGATGATCAGAAAACTCAGGCAGTCCTGCAGTGTGCTCACCCCATGACAGCCCCTCCAGTATGCTTCTCAGGTAGGGAGAGGGCTCTGCACACCCCTCGCTCCAGGATGGCGCATGCCCTTCTTTCCCAGAGCCCCAGCCCAGGACAGCCCCCATCCTCCAGCAGGGCCTCAATTTCCCTGGGATGCTCGGGGCCCACACAAGAAGTGGCTGTGTACTTAACACTCCTTTCTTCTTTGGCCCCATTTAGTCATCATGGAAGCTGTATTCTCAATCTATTGCCACATTTATGATCCAGAAAGCACTAATTTCCTGCAGTAATCTTAAGTGACAATTCAAGGCTGAATGTACTTTAATGTTTTGCAATGCTTCTAAAGCAACATGTAGAAATCATAATACAGTCCCTGAAATCACTCATCTGAGTGAAAGAGGGAATAAACAATTTGAAAACTAAATGAAAACCCAGCAAACTGATCTAAGGCTGAAATGATTGGGTTTCAGTGAGTTTCAGTGATGTCAGTGGGTAGATGCAGGGATGACCTCTGTATGGCAGCCAGGTGGCCTGGATGCTGCAACAGACATTTAACCTAAGTAATGCCTTTTTTTCCCACTTTCCCTATCAATCAGGGAGGAGATAGTCAGAATATTGTCACCTCGCTTTTCCCAGGGTAGGCGAGGGATGGGCACATGTGGTCTTCCCCCGACCAAGGAGAAGAACCTAGGGATTAGCGGGAGGGCAGGGCAGCACTGAGCCAAAGAGCGCCTACCTCCGCCTTCCAGAGGTAGTTCTCCATAATTCCATCCATTTTTGCCAAGGCTTATTCTGGGCCGGGATTTCCCAGCCTTATTCCTAAGTAACCAATGAGGACCCTGAGGCTCACAGAGGCCAGAGGACTTACACGAGTCCACAGAGAAAGCTGTGCGGCATTTGTTGGAGCTCCAAGCTGACGCTCTTATTTTACAGTGAGGACAATCTGAATTTTTAAAAAGCATTTCATTATAAAAAGGCTTTCATTAAAAATAATAATATGTTCCAAAGAACAAATGAAGAGATAAACTGGGGAAAGTATTTCATATACATATGACAAACAAATGCCTAATTTACCAAATATAAAAAGAGCTGTTAGAAATAAATAGAAAAAGACTAATAGTCCAAAAGAAAAACAAAGGATACAAATGGGCAATACTAATGGCAATAAGCATATCAAAAAAATTACCAATACATGAAAGAAATATAAATCAAAACAAATCTTTTCACCTTTCACAATGGTTTTTTAAGGATTGGCCTGTAGAGTACTAGGGAGGCTCAGGTCTGGAAGTGGGGAGAAACACCACTCCCATGCACTGTTCAAAGGGAAAACCTGCTCTGCCCCCTCAGAGGCAAGTTTTTAATACCCTCCAAATACAAAGGCACATGCTATTCCCCCAAGAACTCCACCTCTCAGATGCCAAGCCATAAAAATGCTCAAATGTACAGATATTTTAGTACAAGGAAGTTCACTGCCAGAAAAACCACAACCTGAATATCCAGCAATGGAGAATATTTCATAACTAAGGTACATCCAACATGCCGCTGCTATACAAATGAGACAATTCTATATGCACTGAAGTAGACCCTACAAGACTATGTTGCCCTGGGAAGTAGAAAAAAGGAATCCACAAAACATATTCGAAGAGTGTGGGACCGGAGAAAAATCAGACAGCCGCGTCTATGGATGGATGTGTGACTGCACACTTGTGTTTGTCCGCAGAGACCTCTGAAGACACGGCACCGGAGGCGACGATGGACACCGCTGGGCAGTAGAACTGGGAGAGAGGGAGTTTTAATTTCCACTTTTTACATTTCTACATGCTTTGATTCTTTAACACAACTTTACAGGGGAAAAAAGGACATTCTCTGGGAAGGTGGATAAAGAAATCCTAGATCTATACATGGTACAACTGGAGCACTGCAGAGAAGCACAGAAGCAAGGCCCGTCTCTGCTGCATGGAGCTCATGCTGGGTCAGAGACTGACCTGCCTTCAGAGACAGGCAACCCTCTAACAGGAGATCCTACAATGAAGACCTGTGGCAAGAAAGAACCGCGTCCTTCTGCAGAAGGGGGAAGGTGAGAAGCTGAAGAGAGTGACGCTTACAATGGGCCTTGAGGGGGAAGCGGGATTTTTTTGCTGGTTGAAAAGGAAGAGAAAAGGCGACCCAGAGGGGAGGACGTAGATAAGCAAGGCACTGAGAATGCTGAATGACATTTCACTGAGTGAAGACTTAGGGGACTGCTTGTTCTCTGGGTCCAGGCCCTGCCTACAAATATCAGAGCCTAGCCGGCCCCTAATGAGGCTGCAGCTGTGGCTGCTGCCAGGCAGAGGGGAGGTGCACACAGGGCAGGGCAGACAGAGGGCCGCCCCTGACAAAGGACCCCTGGAGGCTCAGCGTGGCCCAGCGCCATTACTGCGAACAGGCGATACTGGAGAAGGGGCTTCTCCAACCTTCTTTTGCATCACCTCCAGGATCTCTTCTCTACACTCCTTTCTTGGGCCCCAGGGTGCTTCCTCCCCTTGCTTCTCACCACTTGCCTTCCGCTACACTCAAATCCTTGCCACTAGAAACCTCATGGCTCCACCCTGCATGGTGAAGGTGCTCTCTCGGGCGTAAGGGAGCTCAGTGAGTACAGAATGCCGGGGTGTCCGACAGACCGAGGGCAAGCGCCCTGGATCCTCCTCTTCCTGTTGAGCAAAGAACCACCTCTTCTAGCCCACTTTCTCATCTGCAAAACTGGGACAGCACCACCAACTTTGAAAGGTTTTTGGAAAAATGATAAATAATTATCAACAACAGACCTAGCTCAGAATCCAGCATATACCAAACTCTCAACCTACAGGTGACTGGGAGTAGGGGTGGGGGGCAGGTACGGACTGCTGAAAACTTTCAGGGTTCAGTAGGAATATTATAGGGAAGGTGATGGAGGGGAGAGGGCCTTCTGCACTCCTGCAAATCTCACCATGATTAATCTGTTTTGAAGGATCACCTGCTTAAAACAGGGCTAGGGAAGGGGTGAGAAAAACAGGGTGCCTAAAGCACAAAATTTAAGGAGGTGCACACTCTGAGGACCAGCAAGTATAAAAGGTCACAATCTGAGAGTGAGTGCCTCCTTAAACTTTCCATCCTAGATTGCCTTACCCTAGTCCTGGCCCAGTTCAAAACAGTAGCTTCTAAGTGAACCTTTAAGAAGCAGGATTTGAATTAAATAGAGATACTGCTTCAGGGAGAAACAAGTAACTGATCACCCTGGCTGGAGAGATGAGTTTATTTAGGGGTGAGTGGAGTTATAATTAGTGACTAGCAGGCCTAGAGCAAGAGCCTGCATGTACAAGGCCCTGGTCACCCCAGCTCATTGGCCTACCCATCTCCCTACAGTTCTCTAGTCAGCTGGCAGGAACACACCCCAGGCCCACTCTCCCCAATAAAGCAGACTCTGTCAGGAGCTTCCTGTTGCCTGGCCCATCTCAGCAGGGTAGAACTGAGTTTTCAGATGGGAAGGCAAATGCAACGATGCCTTCTAGAAAGGCATGCGAGATGAAGATGGCACGAAACAAGGGGCAGGCCTGCAGGCGAGGCTGAAGGGAGAAGCACTGAGTTACGCATCAGAGAGGAAGCTCCCTGCAGAGCTTCACTCCGTCGGTACATGTGTGCAGTGCAGGTCTCTGGGTCGGGAGCTCCTGATGACAGATCATGAAAAGTAGGTCTTTCTCAAGGTCTTCCCCACGTGTGAATTAAATCCACAGGTGTCTGAAAATTTATGAATGCACCTCTCAAGTTCTGAAACAGCAAAGCAGCAAGAAGGAAGTAGGGAGAGGGGCGACTGAGGAGGAGCAGGAATGGAAGAGATGTGTGGAGACAGGGAGGGATCCCAGGACAGAAAGTGAACTTTCATTTTGGGAAGGAAAGAAAAAAAAAAAGATCTTTAAAGAATAAGTTAAGTGCTCTTGATTCTTAGAGCAGGAAAAGTGCCAGAGCGCCTGGCATGCGAGGTGGTGATCCAAGAAAGCCGCCAGGACACTGACATTCTGGATGGGAGGAAAGAGGTATAAGGATTGACAGCAAGAGAGCTTCTGAGCAAAGGGAAATCCGCCCTGAAGACATTAGTTTTGGCTTTAGGCATATAATTCTGCAAGATAAGCGACATAATTGCTGCCAGGTCATTCTATAGGGACCCCAGTTTCATTCAGCAAGGACCACTCACCTGCCAATCCAGTCCTATATTCACTCACCCATGCACCCTCCCACGCCTTTGTTAGGTGTCTTAAGAGGCAGGACTGTGTGAAACACAGGGAACACGAGCAGAGAAGATCGGCTTCTTACCCTTGAGGACATGGGGGTCTAGGGGAGAAGACCAGGATGAAGACAAGGATTAGGACTGGATGAGGAGAACAAGCCCACATTTATGTAGTGCTTATGCCATGGCGCACACTGTACTAAGTGATGGTGAAATAGCAATGACCGTCGTAGAGGCTCTGCCCTTGAAGGGCTTACAGTTTAGCAGGGGAGACAAACTCTTCAACAGGCAATTTCACCCTGCTGTCCTAAGGGCTGCGCTTAATCACTTCAGGTGATAGGAAATTTCCCTCACCCTGTACCCAGTCTCAGAGAGATCAAGGAAATCTTCCTGAAGAAGGAGGAGTTTAAACGGAGACCTGAAACGGACATGAGTTTTCCCCAAGCAAAATGAATGTAGGAAGATCTGGGCAGATAGAGCGGCACATAGAAAACCTTGCGCAATAGGGAGTTGAAAAAAAATTTTTACCAACATTTTGTTATCCCTGTACAAGTGTCTATTTGAAGTGTGACAAAGCTGGAGCAGGTAACCAGTGCAAAAAATCAAGAAATGAAAAGCAAGCTGATTGAAGAGGAAGAAATGAAGCTCTCACTATTCACAGGCTACATGACTGTATGCGGAAAAGCCAAAGGCATCTATCTGTAGAGAAACTGCTAAAATTAATAAGCAAATTTCACAAGTGTCCAGATACAAACATCAATTTAAAAATGGTACCATTGGCAATAGAATTTTTAAAAATTGGATACCTAGGAATAAATTTTTGAAATATTGACAAGATCTCTACACTGAAAACTATAGAATATTAATAAGAGAAATTATGGAAGGCATAAATAAAAAGGCCTACACTATGTTCCTGGGTTAGGAAACTCAGTATTACAAAAATGTAAATTCCCTCCAAATCAGTTTTAGATCAATCAAAATCCCAACAGATATTCTGTGGACATTTACAAGCTGATTTAAAAATTTACATAGAAATTCAAAGGGCTAAGAATAGCTAAGGTAACCTTGAATATGAGGAACAAAGATAATACTTATACTACCAGGAATCATAACCTATTATAAAGTTATCATACATAAGACTGTGTGGTATTATCACAAGAATAGACAGACCAACAAAACAGAAAAGAGGACCCAGGAATACACTTACATATGTATGGTCACTGGATTTATGACAAAGTGACAACTCAGAGCAGTAGATAAAGAATGGACTTTTCAATACATAGTGCTTGATCTATTGGATCTCCAAATGGCAAATATAGATCTTGTTCCTAGTCTGAAACCATACACAAAAATCAACTCCAGAAGGACTGCAGATCTAAGAGTGAAAGATAAATTTTAAAAGGAAGCATAGAGGAGCACCCCATGCCTTGGAGAAGCAAAAGTTTCTTTGCAGCAACAAGACCTAATTAAAACCACAGAGTCAGAAAATTAAGAAGCACCTCTCATGTCAGCAAAGGACAAACCGACCAAGACTAATGGGGGGCTCAAAGGAGCAGGAATCAGGGAGAAAAGAGATGCATGGGCCCAGGGGAAGTTCCTGAGATGGGGAGCAAATTTTATTTTGATTCTAGGAAGGAAGGAAGGTAAAAAGGTGTTTTGGTCTTGCTTCTAAGAGCAAAATACTATCTGACCTGAGCTCCTGAAGCTTAACAAGGAGATCTAGGCAAGTCAGTGCAGGACACAGCAGCACAAGATGGATGGAGAGAGACACTGGAGCAACCATGAGCAGGATGGGCCTCTGGGCAAAGGGAAATACACACCGACGTCATGCATTTGCTTGCTTTTCAGCCAGTAATTCTTCAATATAAGTGTGTAGATGAGAAGCCCAGTTTTGGTCATAAGGGCATTCAGTTGATTCATTATGATAAAGACTAACACCTCAAATACTTTTCTAATTGCCCCTGAGAAAGAGAAATATAAGACATTTCATACATGTAGATGCACACAGAAAGGAATTACTTTAGAACAAATCCAAGTCAATTTCAGTAACTGATACTGTATAATTCAGGTCCCACTTGCTGAGGGCCCCAAGAGTTGGTGCTCTGAGGATAGAGTGACATCGTCAGACAGAATTTCTTAGAGGAGGGGTACTCTGAGTTGTTTCCTGGAAGAAGCTCCCGCTTTGCAAATCAGGACACTAGAGCTTCAAACAGCCTTTGGAACAATTCCTAGAAGAAAACTGGTCATAACAACCACAAGAGATGAATGAAAAAGCTTAACTGAGCCAAGAAGAAATATGCAAATGGCTTAGTTTCTCCCCAGTGTTCTGAGGCTTATTTATTTTTCACCTAAACTTGCACTTCTTTGTTACTTGAAATAAAACTAAATCAAGTGATAGACTGCCTCTAGAAGATAGTGAGGGGCAAGAGGGCTTTACCTAAGTTACTCTCAACTTCCCAGTTTGGCCTCAATCTTCACCACCTGGCATGGTTGGGCATCTTTGACAGCCAAGTAAAAGAGGCCTAATAAATATAGAATCCAGTCCGTCTGGAGCCCTTTACATTGCAAGAAAAGAAAAATCTGGGATGCATCCACCAGTGGAACAAGCCTAAAGTGACAGATTTTCCTGCACTGTGTTCTCCTGTAAGGTATTCAGAAGGGGCACTTTGCCCTGACTCAGAACATAGGAAATAGGGTGCTTCAAAATCCTACAGACTGTATTATGGTGAAGTAAGCAGTATGGTGGAGTCTAGCTAACTGGCCCACCAGGAGCTACACTTCTCAGCCTCCCTGGAGGTCAGGCGTGACCATTTGATCCAGCCAAAGGAACGAAGGCTGAGTGACTGACTGCACCTCATCCACTCCTGGCCCTGGAAGTTTCCCACGCGTTATCCCATGTCCTTTCCCCTTCTGTCTTTCTGATTCACGTAAGCGTTTGGGAGCCGTGTGTGGACTGTGGCAAAGCCCCAGGGTGGAAGCCTCCTGGATTTCTGAATCATCACTGGGGAAAACTCCAAACTATCAGGAACATCCATTTGGGATTTTACATGGAGGAGAAATAAACTTCTATCCAGCCACCACACACGATACATTCTGCAGTTGTTTGTCGCAGCAGTTAACGTTCCCTTAACTGAGACAGGATGATGACATTGTCAAGAACACTTGGATGATTTGACAGCTTTGGTGTTGAAGCAAAGACCATTCTGGACCTGTTGGCAGAGCAAACAACAAACCGCAAGGAGCACGTAAGCATTTAGAGTCTCTTGTGTGGATCTGGCAGAGGGTCCAATGGCCAAAAAGGTCAAGTATTCCCACACTCTCAATACTCCAGGGAGAGAGGGAGGCAGGAGAGCAGGTCCTTACCCTGAATGCTGTAAGAGTTACGATAGGATCACTAAAAGCAAAGCCAGCAAAGACTTTGCAGCAAGCGATGCTTAAACTGAGCCTTGACGAATGAACAGGCAGAGACGGTGAGGGTGAAGGGCTGTGGGGGGCACCGCAGAACAAGGGAACAGCGCTCGCACTGAACTGCCAATCTGGGAGGGCAGTCCAGCCCCAGCACAAGCCAGAGCAAGTCTGGGGGTTACTCTGGAGCGAGGACAGAGAAGATGTGTGTGCGCCTCCCATCAGGGTGGTAGGAAGGGAGGATGGGGAACCAATAGACTTGTTTCGGGTGTGCCAGTGACAAAGCGAGAAGAGAGGGTCCGTAAACAGACAGCAGTGACAGGGACGCTGCCAGGAGGGGGCCTCTGAGGAGGGATGAGGAGGAACCGCTGAACTCCCTATGGGAAATTCAGAGCTCACTGGCCTTCAGTGCACCAGTAGCGCCTCCTGCTGGAGGGAGGCTGAAAGGGGCTGGCTGCATCTCTGCCTGGGAACCATCTAGAATAATGATTTAAGACCATTGATTTAGAAGTTAAACTAGATCCAAGTTCCAGATCCATTTGCAGGCCTTGGTTCGTAACTATGTGACCTTATACAAGCGACAGCACCTCTCTGAGCTCAGTTTTCCCAACTGTAATAACGAGGCTAACACCATTATTCTCAAGGTTTTCCATGAGCTACTGGCCATGAAGCACATAGCACAGTGCTTGGCACAGATTAAATGCATAGGGAAGAGCACCTCTCAGTATTCAGCCCAGGGAGGGCACTTGGCCTGACAAGAGTGGCGGGGGCATGGCTAACAAGAAGAAATGATTCTACCCTTTCCCTTCCACTCCTACTCCCATGATCTGGGCAGAGCACAGCACATCCCATCTCTAAGGGCCCATGGCCGTCGGCCCACCTCTAAGGGCCCATGGCCATAAACCCATTATGTGCTGCCACATACCCTCCTAGCTGAATTTACAATAAAACATCCCTGGCACCTTTGCACATCATCACGCACTGGGAAACATCCTCTCTCCAGGCTCCCCAGACAACAGCACGCCCTACCCGTATTTGTTTCTCTATTTATTTGTTTTGAAGGCCTGTTTGGCCCCATGATTCTGGCGGGCCTCCTGAAATGCCACTGACAGACCAGTCAGGAAACCCCGGGTCTGCACCCAGGCTTCAGTAACGAGTGACCTCACGCCACGAAAACACCACCTCAGGTGCTCGCGGATTCCACCCTCTCTCTTCCGAACTCTCCCGGCTTAGCAGCCAGGGGACTAATGACTGCTTAAAGGCCAGCTGACCCCAGATGCTCCCCGCACCCCAGCAGGGCCCCGGGGCAGCAGAGTGGCTCCGCAATGAATAAATGTGTTGTCTGTGGTCACACCACCTGCCAGTCGGGCAGCTTTGCTGTTTCAAGGGGCTCCAAGGAGCAGCCATTGTACCTGCTTAGCAGTGGCCAGCGTGCCTGAGTGCCAGCCGGCGACCGGAGCACGCAGCAGGCTGGCGTTTGAACTGTAAATAGCCACTGGACAGGTGACGGCATTTTCTAGAGCGGAGTCAAAAAGGAAACAGTGGGAATGAAGCATACAGAGAAGAGATACTGACAGCAAGGAACTGACAAAATAGGGCCTGGAAATTACAGAAGCCAGGGGATGTGTGTTCAGAAGACTGTGCAGGGGCCCTCGTGAAGGCAGCTGGGACTGGCCAGCCCCTGCACTGAATGTATTCAACAAGTAACCATTCAAACCAGTGCCTCCAATGCGCCCCAACTCTGCTGCTCACTCTTAGAAAGTGATTTCAAAGAGCAGGTGTTTCATTGTTGTTACTGTTTTTGTTGTTTTTATTATTTTAAGTGCAATTACAGCTCAAATTCTGAAAATAAAACCAAAAATTGTCAGCAAACCATATTTACTTTTACTGTTTGAGTGATGGGCAGTTTTTGCCGTCTTTAAATTGCTGATCTTCCTAGTGGGGGAAAAGTGGAAGATTTAATTGCATGGAATTGTATATCATATTTCTCCTCTCCAGAGGTTTCATTATAGGCCCCAAACCAAAGAACTGCTTTGCCACCTCTTGCCTTCTCTTCCAGCTATTTCTGGGTTTTAATAATTATTCATTAATTGCACACTATGATAAGAACCTCACTGTTTTGAAACATTCTCCCTCTGGCCTCCATACTATTAAAGACCCTGATTGCCTGCCAAGAGCATAAAATTAAAAATCAAAGCACTACCTCAGAAAGGTTTAATGCATGCCATATTGAAAGATTTTTTGCAGCTTACAGCCATTTTATTGCATCAGCAGCTCAAGGGAAAGGGCAACTCCATATTGAAATTGTTCTCCTTTGAAACATAAGTCAACAGGACCAGCATTGGGGGAATTTTTCTCACAGCTGTTATCTCCTTTGGATGAGTGGCTTGTTTCCCCAGATAAAGTTTGCCTCTTGCTGATGTCAGACCTCAAAGATAACTTTAGATTGCAGGAGAGATCCTCCCTTAAGGTTCTCTAAATTATAGACAAGCATCAATTTAAAAGGCAAATCCCACTCAGACTGGCCCCCGAGGCCACTAGAAATAGAATTGCAAATTTTTCCTGCAAAGCTGAGAGGTACCCCACCTCCTCCCCTCCCTCTAACTCTGGGTTTCCTGCTCCTTCAGGGCAGAGTGAGGGATTGTCTTCCAATAAATTTTACACAGGGTTCATTCAATACAGGATGAATGAAGAATGAATAAATGAAGAGAGGAATTTAGCAAAGGACAGGAAAAGGACAAGCTCAAATTTCTAAATAAAACAAAACAACTAACATCTTGCAAATTTTGCCATTACTGTCACCCACTGAAATCTATGGCCCCGAGCAAGCTAATACTTGAGATACCAAAAGGTGCCCAAGTCACTTTTTCATGCATATACTCTCTTGCTACCTTCTCATTCTCACCCTGGAAGCTCGCATCCACACCACTCCCAGCCTTCCAATCGTTTTCTCAGATAAGGAATTAGTAGGGAAAACACGCATTCAGACCAGAGCAAGGTCCCACTGAACTGGTTGGATGGTGGCAACCCATTGCTCTGGGAAGGAAGTGGCAATGTCCTCTGTCCTTGGGCTCCAGCCCTACATTCAGCAACCAAGGACATTCTGGGGTTCCAGAAGGAAAGCTGGGGGTCCAGGATCCCAGAGATGATCTGTGGGTTAAACATGACCATTTTGATTAACAAAAGAGGAGAGACAGGATGATAGAATAATCTGGATCATAATAATAGAAATGGACAGTGAGGAAACTGGGCACCCACTGAATATTTTTGGTTAAATTTGAATTGTTCAAACATTCCATTGCTCCCCCTAAAAAAAAAAAAACAAAGAAACAAAGACAAAAACTCCTAGGAACTAAGAAACGAGAACCATGTGATCTGGCCCTATGCAAACTCTCCACCGGCCAACACAAAACCTCTACTCCAAAAAGAGCTCCTTGAACTCTGAACAAGCTGGGCCTTGTCCTGTAAATTTGCCTATAGCTCTTCTCCATTATGAATACCCTCTTCATTGTATTACTCAGGTTCTCCAGAGAAACAGAACCAGTAGGATAAGTATATGTATATAAAGACAGATTTATTTTAAGGAATTGCTTCATGTGATTGTAGAGTCCTGGTAAGTCCAAAATCTGGTAGGGGAGGCCAGCCAGACAGAGGCTCAGGAGAGCTGCAGTCAAGTCCAAAGGCAGTCTGCTGCGGAACCGCAAAGAGCAGATGCTGCGGATGACGCCTAATGCCCGTCTGCAGGAGGATTCCTCTTGCTCAGCAGAGGTCAGCCTTTTGCTCCATGCAGGCCTTTGACTGATTGGGTGAGGCCCACCCACATGGGGAGGGCAATCTGCTTTACTTAATGTAAATCTCATCCAAAAAGCACCCTCACCAAAACATCCAGAATAATGTCTCACCAATTATCTGGGCAAAGTTGGCACATAAAATTAACTATCACAGCCTTGGTCTGTGAATCCCCACTTTCCTCAGCTATCTTAAATTTTGCTCTTGCTTCAAAGTTAGGTTTAACTCTTCTCTCCTCTAACAGTCTTTCTTCGTGAAGGGCAGGGTACAGCCCTGCTGTAAACAGTCTGTTTCTCCAACTAAAGCCTAAGTATCTACATCTTAGGAGTTCCAGGTGTTGTCCACAATGAGCAGGGTGACAGCTGGGCTCAAGGACTACCTGCCAACCTAATGGACTACTGTGAACTTTGTTAGGTCTTCATGTTGGACATCCTGAGTGGTGGGCACAACCTTCTGGCACATAAGATGTCAGTAACCTGTGAAGGTACACACACACTTTGGGATTTGTTTTAATTCTACATAGTAAAACAAAAGGCTCTCTTTCAATTGCCTATTGCTACATAACCATTCCAGAAATCAGTAGCTTAAAATGAAAACCATTTTAATATATCTCACAATTCTGTGGATGGACTGGGCTTGGCTGAGTGGTTCTTCTGTTTCACATGATAGCAGATGGGGCTGCAAATGACTGGAACATTCCAGATAGCTTCCTCTCATAGCTTGCATTTCTAGGTGGGAATGGCTGGAAGACTGAGCTCGCCAGGGCTCTAGGATAGCACGACATTTTCTCTTCCCATTTAGTCCCAGGGCTCCCTCATCCATATGGTCTTTCAGAAATATGGCCAGTTTTATATATGGTTTTCTCAGGGCTGCTAAAGCACAAAAGTCGAAGATGCCAGACCTTCTTAAGGTAAGTCTAAGACTGACACAGTGTCACTTCTGTTACATTCAACAGGCTAAAGCATGTCACCAGCCCAGCCCATGTTTGTGAGGGAGGGGCCATACTAGGACATGAAAACTTGGAGCCAGCCCTGTAATATGAAAATACCTGTGATTTCCTTTGGTAACAGATTCTCAGGGGCTGTTCATAAGATTGTGGTTTGTTACTAGATTCATACGGGAGGAAAATGCTACATTTCAATTAGAAGTTCATGAAAATAAAGATAGGATTTTTTTTCTATTCTGCCAAGTTCATTAAGCCCCTAAATTCTGTCCCATGAGCCCTTAAGTCTCAGAGGATCCCAGATTAAAACCCCCAAGAGCTGAGGGTGCTTGTAGCAAGGCATTAGGATATTGGCAGAGCAGAGCACAAGCGGACCTCAGAAATTGCCTAGTCAGTCTAGTCCGGGTCACAAACTCAGGTGCCTTTCGAGGCCAGATGCCCGGGGAAGGGGAACGACTAAGGCCACAGTGGGAGCTTCAGCTTGCGGCTGACGCCTGGCCCCCCTGGAGGCACGCATGCTCACTCTGCTGCTTCGGTCAGCAGGGTGAGGCCTCCGCTTCTCATTGGGCTCCTGCATCAGACAGGAATGAAGGCCCAGGGAGCAGAGGGACTTGTCCGAGGGCACAGACCCAAGGATACAGGCCTTGGGTTTCTTGGCCAGAACTCCAGGCTCAAGTCCCAGGATCCCGACTCAGCCAGCTGCCCTTTCCGCCCTGACAGTGTTCCAGGAGCACTTGTGCGCCATCTCCGTCCACAGCCGTCCTCTTACCACTTGAACAGCGCTCACCACTACGAACAACAGATAGAAAGCATTCCCAGCCCCCGCTCCCTAGACCACCGTAAACTCATCACAGGAGTCTTTGCCCTGAGGACTTTCCTCAGGGCCTGGAGCCCTATCTTTAGTTCACCAAACGCTCAATGTGAGATGCCACAGAAGACCTTACCAACCCACCAGTGGAGAACCAGATCGTCCTTGCTCTCCCCTCCCTACCTAGCAACGACTGCCTTTTGATGCTACTACCAGGACGCTGTGTGCAGAACTACAGTCTGCCTCACTTTCCCCATGTGCATCGACCTCTCCCACCCTCCCTAACTTACATCCCGCCACCCCACGCTAACCCAGCACTCCCCACCTCACTGCTACTGTAACCAGCTCATGGGGCTCCCTCCCAGGCAGATGTGACTTTAAAAAGAAGACCAAAGAGACAATGTCTCCCTTTGGCCTCTGCATCAGGCTTGTTTACCAAACAGTTTTTTCAAGTTTACCTTGATTAAAGACTTATTTCCAGCTGCGTATGAGTTGCGCCCTTAGCATGCTCTATTTCTTTTAGCTATCTCAGTGAGTAGAAGTTCAAAATTACTTTTAAGCTCATTTAACAAATGAGGAAACTGAGGCACAGAACACTTCAATGACTCACCCAGGTCCCCACAGCTATTTGCCCTCCATCGGTGAGACTGGAATACTTATTCTTCTGTGTCATGTCATGTCTTAATTTTGAGTTTGCAGTTCCCTGGCCAGGTTGGGGGAAAGGAAGCTGACAGGGGAAGCAGCAGGTTGCAGACAAGACCCTCCTCTGGCTTGCTCCTCCACGCGTTCCCCCCACCCCACACAGGGCTCCCATCTCTGCAGGGTGAGGCTTTGCATTCTCAGGCAGGGGAGGCCATGGCTCGGCCAGACCACCACAGCTCAGATGACAAGGCCGCTAAATGAAAGTGACAGCTGAGTGCATGAAAATGTTTGTAAAAAGACAGCTCAGCATCTCAATTTAACTCCAACAAAATTGAATTTCACTTGGGGAGCGCTCTCCCTTTGGCCTCGGCCACCCTGCCCTGATGTCTCTCTTATTTAAATGTGTACAGCTAGAGCCTTCTACTGCTCAACAGGCCGAGCACCCCTCAGGGCTTCATAACGGGGAGCAAGGCACTGCTGGGTTCATCACGTCCCGCTGCCAGACAGCACCAGTCCTCAGCCTGGAGCGCTTGGTAGGAGACACACTTTAAAAACCACATATAACAGAGAGAAAGATAGGCCTTTGGACTTCCTACATACATTTGTATGCCCCACCACATCTTCCCAGGCCAGTGAGACAGGAGGAAGGGACCCAGAGAGAAACGGAGCATGATTTCCTGGGCCTTTCTGGAGTGGAGATGCTCCGGGGACTTCCAACGACATGTTAACTTGGGCTGTTCCAAGAACTGAGCCACTGCACAGGCCAGCGTCCCTAGAACATACTCACTCTGCACCTGTGCCTTTGATCACACCATCCCTCTTGCCTGGGACGCCCTCCCACTTCCTACCCCACTCTCCCAGCTCCTCTTCATTTCCCTCCTTCTGACGCCCTCTCCCCAGAGCCGTGTCTCCCTAACCTTACCCACAGAAAGCTCTCAGGACTTGTATAACATTCACCAGCTAACAGCACTGTGGTGAAGGACACACGGCCTGGCGTCAGGCTGCCTGGGACATGGCCCAGCCCCATCATATACCAACTAATTACGTGATCTTGGAGAAGTTTCTAAGTATTTACTGTACCTCAATTTCCCCAAAAGTAAATGAGACAAATAATACATAATATGCATGTTTTAAAGATAAATGACTGATGTGTAAAATGACTAATGGGTATGATACCTGATATATGGTAAGCAACCAATAAATGTTAATTATATGATTTCATTTCTTCCCTCCACACTCTACTCAACCATGTAGCTTCAGCTTCTGCTACATTAAGCTGCTCCCCAGTTTCCAAAAACCATGCATTTTTATAGGTCTTATCTTTTATTCTCTTTGCCTAAAATTCTCTTCCATTGCTCCTCTGCGTAGTAAACTCCTAGCCATACTGCAAAGTCCAATTCAAATGTCCCTTCCTTAAGCATCCCAGATAGACTTGGTCCCTTCTGTATGTGTTCACAAAACTTTCTACATAACCTTGTACATAAGAGGCACTTGTTCTTCTGCTTTATGTTAGTTGTTTAAAAGTCTGTCCCTGCCATCAAACTGCAGACCTCTCAAGAGATGAGTTATATTCATCTTCATTTCTACAGCACCAAGCTCAGAGCTGTATGCTGAGTTTAACTGGATCCTTCTGTGTATGGATTGTGTTCTCGCCCCAGGATTGTTGGTTCAGTTTCTTGTGTTGTCAAGACCAGTGTCATTTATGTCTTTATAGCTCACAACTCAAAGATTTTTGTTGGTGACATTGAATGCCCCACAACCATAGCTTCTGATAGGCAGTTCTTAGAATTACAGTAGTTCAAAGAACTTGCTTTTTTTTTTTTGAGTCATCCTGACAAGGGCTGATGGAATATCTGTCGTGTGCCCAGATATGAGCTGTCTGCCGTGGAAAGAGAGAAGGAGGGAGTGCAGCAAATGAGCAGATGGGGTGCCTGGCCAAGTGGCATACAGAACTGACAGCTAGAGGACAGAACCTTGACCCCATGTCTCTTGCGTGACATGTTATTTCACATGTTCACAGAACAGCCTGAGACTCTGAATAAATGCAAAATCACACATGCTATGAAGTTCACACAGTAGGGAAGGGATGAATGCAGACTTAGAGTATAGTGTGGTTAGCAAAGAGGTTCTGGAAGGTGGTGAGACCAAGGCTGGGTTTTGAAGCAGATTTATTGAAACCTACACACTCACCACAAATATACATTTACACAATGCACACACTCACAAGTGTGCACACAGTTTTCTCTGTCTCCCTCCCTTCCCATACCCAACACTCTGCCACCACCATGATGTGTTGTTTAAAAATCAGGCCTAAATACCGGTTTTCTCTGTCCTTTGCATGAATCCGTGGCCTTTACTGCTTGGAATTAAAAAGAATTTGAAACAATGTCAACATTTCCAGCTTTTGATGAACAGCTCCTGACTTCAGTGGATTTCAATAACCATTTCACACACACCAGCACAAACACACACCTCTTGTAATTACCACCTGATAGGGCTTCTGCTTAGCCAGGAGGGCAGGACCCTCCAACATACAGACAGGTATGGATGTCTCCCATTTGGGAAGACTCAGCAGTGAAACTGCATAAATGTGGAGGGACAATTCCTGGGCAGACAGGCTCAGTATCTATGAAGGGTCCTTTTCTCCATACCTTGTCCATGGATAGACATACGGTGTTGCTGGGAGCAACCTCGAATGTCACCTCCTTAAGGACACTGCCGCCAGGCCTTGCCCAGCTTGGGACCGGAAGTTGTAGCTAGACTCCAACCTGATCCCTTGACTGGCCCCCAGCAGGGTCCAACCTGCAGTCCCAAGCCCATGAGAAATGCAGTGGGCAGCTTTACCCATGCGCACCCAGGTTTCATCCCATCAGGGGGCAGTCTCTGGGTTTTGTTCCCTATAAGTGAGTAATTAGCTTATTTTTATCTGAGTGAAGCCTTAGGGACCAGCTGAAATAGCTCTTTCACTTCTCCAGAGGTGGACGCTGGGACCTCCACAGGCTGGACTGATCTGCCCACAAGCTCACAGTCTGGTTTGTGATGCTGTGACTAGAATCCAAGCAGTCCAGACACAGAGCGCTCATTCCACATGGAGAAAAGTTCTGTCTCCGGCCACAGACCCCACTCTAGTGTGTGCCAGCTCTCTCGCCCAAACTGTTGTAGAGGCGGCCCAAGGAGAGAACAGGGTGGGAAACAGCCCAGCAATCCCTTCTCCCGGAAAAACATGTCAAGACAGATCTTTTCCTCCACTTTTTAAAAAGTTGTATTTCTAAGGTCCTCTGAGGGAGAAAACCGGTAAGCTCTTTTGGAAGCCTGTTGAAAACAGCCCTCTCAGACTGTCCTCCTCCGGTCCTGTTACAGCATAGCCCCTTAAGCTCTCTCAGCGGAGATGGACAACTCACCAGCCCCAAGTAAACCATCTTGCAGTCATGAAATTGGTGTGGAGATCACCCCTCAGCCTTCCTGCCTCCTTATTAACTGACCTTAATGGGTTTTTATTTTCATTTCACGCCTGAATCATTTTTTACTGCTCTCTCCATGCCCAGATGCTCTCCACATGCCCACCTGTGCCAGTTATGTTCTAGTTCTTTGAGGACAGGGATCTTGCTAGAAGTCAGGGTCCCCCACACAAGCACGGTGCCGCTTCTGTAAAATCGCAGGGCCCCCTCGGAGCGCCTGTGCCGGGCCTCTCACCTGCTTGTGTGGATCAGCATTCCTTATCGGGTCTGCCTGCCCCTTCCCACCCCCACAAAAGGCAACATTAATCCTCTGAGAGCTTCTGCATGATTTCTAAGCTGCCTGGTGGATTCTGATGCTCCAGGAAGTTTTCAATGTACCTGACCCCTGACTTGACGGAGGAGCAGCCCAATCTTTCCCTAATCCTACACCTAGAGGGCAGAAAACCTGAATTCTAGAATAAACCTGAACTCAGTTGTCCTGGCCTTCCTGTGTGCTTTCCACCCACCATATCAGTGTCTGCATGCCTGATTCCCATTAGAATTAGGAGCCTTTAAGAGCAACGACCACCTTCAATTGCTTTAAAAAACAAAACAAAACACTAAAGAACAAAAAACCTACCCCAGACCAACCACGTCAGAAACTTTGGGCATGGGCCCTGGGCATTGTTGTTTTTTTTAATCCCCCTTGATAATTCTAAAGCCTAGCTAGGGTTGAGAGGCCCTACACTTCAGTATGCTTCACCAGACCGCCCCAAGCAAAACTAATTGAATGAATACATGCAAATATGTGCCTGAAGTCATAGAAATCTTCAGCTGATCTGTATCCGTCAGTCAGGGACTAGATACTGACTAAAGATAGGGTCAGATTCTACAAGGAGAGTGGATTCCCAGCCCCAGCACGGGCCACCACCAACTCCTCGTGCTGCCTTGGAGCTGGAGGCCGTGCCGCAGCAAGGCGGCCCACCCAGCCCTTGGAAGCCAGCCGCCTGCCGCCTGCCGCCCCACCTTGCTGCTGCCCAGACTCAGGAGCTGTCGCTGGGGGGGGGGGTCAGCCGAGCTCAGCAGGGCTCTCAGCACAGAACAACGAAGTCAAACAAGCCAAAGCTGTTTCCTGTGCTCGGGTGCTGGCCGCAGGCATGGGATGGGAGCCCTTCTTGTGAATCACCAGGGGCAGGCAGATTCTCTCTTCTGGGCTTTGAATGTGAGACATTTCTTCCTACTGGGTCCATAGTATCTGGAGCTCCCCATCCCTGTAACCTGGTAGAGGTAGTTCCATAATAATTTTTATATTACCTTTTTGACTTGAGTTCCCTACAGCTACCAGATTCTTTTCAGCTGTTCTATTAGTGGTCAATGAACACACACGTCCAGCAGAGAAAACACACCAAATGCCCATCCTTTTAGTGTTTTCAGCAAGGTCCACACACTAAGGCTGGTACAACCTCCAGAATATCAGCCCACTGAGCAAGGTTTCCGAGAGATTTTTCGGGATCCATTGTTCCTTCTCTATCTGACAAAGTGCTAGCGGTTTGAATCCACTGAGCAAATGCTTGATTTTCTTCTGGGATTTCATCAAGGTGAAGCAAATACCTTTACTCTGTCATTTGACAAGACTGCCAATAAAAGGAATGTTCTCTGTATCCCCTGCCCCACCTCTGTAAGGCAGCTGACATTCCAGAAGGGCATTTATCCTGTGGGACACAGCCCGTCCCTAACCAAGCTCAACTTTCCACTCAAGTGTCCAGAAACTAGAGGCCCTGATCCATGGCTCTGCCTTTGCTGTCTGTCTGCACCAGGCATAACATTTATCAGATAAGGCAAAGAGTGCAGGGGCTCGGGCCCCATCCCAAGCCCCTGAGCTACTCCTGTCCTGACCCAAACCCAGTGTCACCTCTCCTTCATTTCTGACTGGGGCTGTTTTAAATCTTAAAGGAAGGACAAAGACCACAGGACCCACCCTGGAAACTAGCACAAGAGGAAATGCATTTCACTAAATGCAAGATCGAGGCATAGCAAGTGCACCACCTGGAGACATCCTTAATAAGCCACAGCAACATAGAGCTGGCTTTGCACAGCAAACATGTTCCAATCAGAAGCACAGCGATGCTTCTCAGCCTGGGCCATGCAGGGAAATCAACTGGGGAGCTTGTACAGTATACTCATGCCTGAGTTTCATTCCCACAAACCCTGACTTAATTGGTCTGGGGTTCAGCCTGGTCATTAGGATTTTTTAAAAGCTTCTCCAGTGACTATAATGTTCTAAGCCAAGGTTAAGATGTGTCAAGGCAAAGGGACGCTGAAAGCAGAGGTAGAAATGAGAGGAGAAGAGGAGAGAGGTGGGGAGGGGGAGAGAAAAGAGCAATCGAGTTTAAGTGAAAGTCAAGAAACAGAGTGCTAGCTGCCCAGGGCAAGAAGGGGAAGAGGAGCAGGGCAAAGGGTACGCAGTGGTGCGCACAGCAGGGAGGCTGGAGGGAGGCCGAAAGGGAGGAAGAGAAGAGAATCACAGCGACAGAGAAAACAAACCAAGAATAGATTCAAATGTCAGGAAAGGAAAAAATAACAGTGTTTTTTGACTGCTTACTATGAGGCAGGCCCACTTTGCCAGGGGCTTTACAAAACAGAGAGGGGGACAGAAGAAAGGAAAAGAGAAGGAGCTAAGAACAAACCCTGAGACAAAGGCACCGAAGAGAAAAACATAGACAATGCTCACAGCAAAAACTAAGAAAATTGAGCAAACACATGCAACCTGTCCCCCAAAGCCCAGCCAACAGCACTTTGTAACTAATTTAAATAAAATCTCAATGCGGGCAATAAACCCAGGTTTTCATTAAGCTCAGCTTGGGCTTTTTCCTTCCTGCATGCCATTAGTCTCCAGCACCCAGAAGCTGCTTGTCCTTGCATTCTGGTGGAAGCACACCCCCTGGGAGAGGGAGCGGGGCTCCCAGGACCCGGGGGGAATGACTTCTTCATGGGGAGTCAGGCGATGAGCCTGCTTCGAAGAGCCCCAAGTTCACCGAGGCTCCTGAAAATGAACTCTTAACAGCAGCTCCATTTTTTTCCCTTTTCTGAAAACAATCTAAAAGAAGAGGCTGCCAAGGGAGCCCAAGAGCACAGTTATAATTAAAGTTCCTTTAGCATTTTCATTAGAAACCTGTTTTAGTGGTTTATACCTCGGCTGTAAAACCGGAGCTGCTGCACTGCTTCTCATGGCTCAGGGCCTCAGCAGGAGCAAAAATTTGCTTTGATCACAACAAAAAATTGCACAATGTGATAATTAGGCCGTAACGAGGGGTAAAAGCTTCTGGATACTAAACTGGTTCTCTAATCTCCTCACACAGAAAGAATTATTTCATGAAAATGGAAGGGTCCACCCTTTGTGCCCAATGACTTGAACCCACAATTAGTAGGTGATGCACTTTGAGTAATTTTTGGCGGGGGGGCGTTAGAGGGGAGGGTGTGTGCTATCCCTGCAGGTCTTCTACACACCTTCACCTACAGTGTCCCGGTGATCCAGGACCAGGACTGCAGGCGGCAGCTCTGAAGAACCAGAAAGGGGGCTCATCTCCCACCTGATGGGCCCTCAGTGTGGGATGCTAATGGCACAGGGTCTTGGCTCCAAGCGTGCTGCCCACCTGGCCAGTTCCCGACTCCCTTCAAACCAAAAAGAAAGTCAATTCAGCTTGGAACAACCACAAAGACCACAACTTACACAGGCTTCACTGTGGGCCATGCACAATTCCAGTCTCCCAAGTGCTTTGCAAAGAGTAACTCGTTTAATCCTCAAATCAACCCCATGAGGCAAATACTACTATTAGTTTAATCTTACAGATGAAGAGACCAAAGCACAGGGTGGTGAAGGTAACTCCCCAGCGAGAAGCAATCTGGTGCATTAGGGGCAAAACCCGGCCACATGCTGATTCCAGAGCCCACCTTTCTATTTAGCTTTTAAAGTTCCCACCCCACATCGACATATTCTCTCTCCACACACAGAATAAAGGTGAAAGTTGACGCTATTCTACATGTCATTCATAACCTGAAATATGCTGAATCTATAGCCCAGAGGGTTTGGTTTGGCTTGAAGAGGTTTAAAATAAGTTACAATTCATTACTACTAAATACTGAGTGAGCATTTGCTATGTGCCAATTTCTATGCCCAGAGGGATAGGAAAAAAACACAAAATGGGAACAAGCAAAGTCAGGTCTATTCTGCTCTAGGACCTCTTAACGTCCCTGCCATAAATTGTTACTAATCTATTTGGAAGGCAAGACCTATAGATGCAGGCACTGCTACACACACGCATGTACACACACACACACACACACACACACACACACACACACATAACCAACAGCAACACAAGGCTATGTAGACTTAGAGATCATTTTAACCAAGAAGAACCTGGGAGATCATCATCAAACCCAACATTCCTGCTTTACAAACTGTGTCAAACACCCCTAGTGGACTGAAATGACTAGCTAGGGTCCCTGAACGCTGTGCCCCTGGCTATGGGCAGATTGAAGGCAGCACACGGTGAGTATGACATATTCCTCAGTTACATGGCAGTAAATGGCAGACGGTTACCCTCTGCTAAACCAGTAAATGTCATCCATGCTGGCTGCAGTCTGCCACACCTGGGAGTGCCAACCCAGAGATTACCTATGAAGATGCGACAGAGGAGTCTGGGACCACCCAGAAAACCTCAAATCAAGGTGACCTGTATGAAATGCCAGGGAGGCAAGATGGGAAGGATGACTTCCTAGGCAAAGGAGAATGTCTGGCCTGGAGGACAGAAGCAGGCTTCCAGAAGAGCCAGATGGAGAAAAGTGTCCATCCTCCAGTGTTGCAAGATCCCTTATCCAAAGTCTCCCGAGCTTACCCCTGCTGTGGATCCCAGCTACTTCCTGTGACTCTATTCTTCAGCCACCTCCATTAACAGCAACACCATGCTTCTGCTTGTTCAGGTCAAACCACTTACAAGTTATCTGGTGAGTAATAGAGAATGTGGCTGGCCTTTGCCCCCAAGTCCTTGGAGTTAACCTATAAACCCTTGGGATTTCTAGAGTGATAGGACTATCTTTGTGAGTGACTCGGGATGGGGCTGGCCACAGCAGAAGGACCAACCTTGTGACTAGAGGGCTAGGGCTTTAAGCCATGTGATGTTGGCTTGGCCTCTGGAGGGAGAGGAGGGGAGCTGGAGGTGAGCCACGTGGGCAATGAATCCAACAATCATGCCGACGTGATGAAGCCCCAGTAAATGCTCCGGACAACTTCTCTGGGTGGTGATACTCTGAGCATTGTCATATATAGGGGTTAGAGGGCAGCATATCCCTAAGGATGAGAGCTTTGCATTTGGAACCCACACAGTCTGCAACTATTTTAAATACTAATTTGCATCCTTTTGCTATTATAAAACTGTAATCATACACATAGAGCTTCCAGTGAGTTCTAAGAGTCTTTTTAGTGAATTATCAAACCTTAGGGTGGTCATGGGACCCCCCAAATTTCTAGCCAGCTGGTCAAAAGTGACAGTGACCCTAGGGACCCCTGAATTTCTGACTGGTGTCTGAAGTGAGGACAGTTTTATGGAGGATTATGCCCTTACTCTGTGACGTTTGGCCCAACTCCAGGTGCCTGGATACCTCTATTTCTCTGATACCCCCACCCAACCTGCCACGAAATCCTGAAGGTTCCAATTTCAAAGCAGCTCCAGAATCGGATCACTCGCCTGGCTCCACTGCTTCCACCCGGGCCTCACCTGTAAGTCTCTCAATTTGATCACATGGTGTTCGCTTTCTAACCATCCTCCTGGCTTCTACCTTTGCCCCTTTGGCTTTGCTATTCTTTGCACAGCTTCCAAAGTGACGCCTTGAAAACCTTTGTCAAACCAGGTCACGTCTGTCCCCGGCTGCCAGCTGCCAGGGGCTCCCCCTCCAGCTCCAGCAACAGCACCAAGTCTTTGCCATGGGCCTCCAGGGTCTGGTCTACCCTCCACGGCTCTCCTCTCTAACCTCACTTCCTCCTAGCCCCGCTCCCTGACTCTGCTTGACTATGCTCGCTCACCGCACAGACCAGGCACGCTGCCATCCTAGGGCTTTGCAGCTCCGTGCCCTCTCCCTGGAATGCTCTTTCCCCAAATGCCTGCATGGCTCTCGCTCACCTCCTTTGGGTCTTTGCTCAATGCCTCGTCCTCAGAACACCCTTGCTGACCACCCTATTTAAAATTACACTCCCTTAATTTTCTCTTTAGCCCTAATTACCATTTGGCATGCTAGCTACCTAGTATTCGTGGTATATATACTTATTTTCTTATTCATCCCTTGCCCCACCAATTGGACAATAAACTCCACGACGACAGGAACTTTTGTCTCTTTTGCTCTCAGTCTCCAGAATACCCCTCGGCATTTAGTGAGCTCTCAATGAATTCTCGTGGCACAGATGAGTGAATTCCTGTCCAGCAAGCAAACTTATCAGGACAGTTCATTGCTGGTGAGAATGCAAAAATGGAGCAGCCACTTCGGAAGATGGTTTGGCTGTAAAGCAATCACACATTGGCATACACCCACCACACCACCCAGCAATCCCACTCCAGCTATTTTCCCAAGTGAACTGAAAAGCTATGCGGACACATAAGCTGGTAGGTGAATGTTTTTAGCAGTCTTACTTCATCAATGACCCAAACTGGAACAACAAAGATGTCCTTCAACATGCGAAGGGATGAGCATGATCACACTTCTCCTGAGCATGCCTGTCCGTCTGGAATGTGTGGATCGTAGACACAAACACCGGGCCTACATAATAGATGTGTTTCTCACTCGACATTTCCATTCCATAAATGATGAAATTGGCGCTTGAGTTTGCTGTGAATTTGGTGGTTTGCTGTGAGGTCATCACTGAGGGATGGAGCCCCCCTCATGGTGGACAGTGCTTGCCCTTGGGTGACTTCAAACAAGTTTCACATTTGTACGATCTCTTGACGTCTGGCAAGTCCCTAGCTCGGTGACTCAGTGTGTGCCCCTGCAGTGTCAGTGCGACACCCGTTCACATGGCTTTGACTCAAAGTGGTAGGCATCAGGGGACCATGTGTCCACTGGGTCCTGCTGCCGGCCTCTTTCCACCCATGTAGGAACAGGGGCTGAGTGCTTACTTAAGGTCACACAGCTAACCAGTGCAGGCTGGCCTAGAGCCCCAGGGATGGTGTTCTGGGTTCCTGACGTGTGTGTGTGTGTGTGTTCAACCTCACTAGTTGGTTTTCCTTCTGCTTAAACCTTTCCTTTCCATTCCTAGTTCTTAAATATCTCTTCTTGATCTGATAAGAAATAAACTTGCTAGAAAATGCTAGCAATGAAAACCCGCGCTCAGCCAATGTGCACTTCAAGCATCACCTGCCAGCATGTCTGCATATGGCTTTGCTTCTCAACAACTTCAGATTCGTGCCTGAACTCAGTACCATGTTCAAGCACAAATGATAAACTCAGTTGGTAGCTTAGTTCTACCATATGGAAAGATATAATGGAAGCAGCTTGATTTTTACAAAGGCATATATATTTGCGGTACAAATGAGCTTTAACAAGAACTGGCACATGCACAGAGGTTACTGACAAACAACGTCAGTCCTTTCCTCCCACATATTAGGTTATAACGTCCCCCCCTCCTGCCCACTTCCCTTAATAAAACAAAGACCCATACTCGTCCCTGAGATGGAGATGCTGCGCCCTGCAGAAGTGAGGAGCAAAGGTGGGACTCCTTCCAGGCGTGTGTAATTTCAGTCTTTATGGGTCTGACACTTAAAGCAATGGGGGGCACCTTTTGTGTGGGAAATAAGGGTATCTTGATCTGAAAGTGATAAAACCAAGTAAGTTTTTAATAAAGCTCTTCAAGTTAAAAAATAACAAGAGCAAAGACCCCACAAACTACCTCCTTCCAGGAATAGAGGCCACTTCTACATGCACAGGTCTACATTCACAGCCCAGACACTCTGCTGTGGTGGAGTGCAGGAGATCTCTGCTCTGGATAAGGCATCAGGCCGGAACTCAAAAGGGAGCCTGCTGCCTATTAGTTCAAATGAAATTAACTTAAAGGATATGAAAATTTTATCAGATAAGCAAAATTAATTGAAATTACATTTCTGCCTAGAAGATATGCACACAGAAAAAAAGATCAGATACTATGTGACAATTAAAATCTCATTATGTATCCTGTCCCCAGTGATCCATGGGCAATTTGAGTGCTGGGGTAAGGAAGACTGAGCCTCCTGGCGCAGCAGCTGATGTGGTTGCCAGGCAACTGGTTAGTAACCAAGGAGGCAGAGGGGCAGGGGGAACACTTGCCAGAAAGCCCAGTGTCTCTAAGCTTCTGTTGCAGATAAGACCAATGGCTCCCCACTTGGCCCTACCTAACATAGCACGGCCACTGTAAAGGTGAAAAGCCCTCAGTCATTAATTTGCCTTTAATTTTCACAACCCCAAACAACTAACCTATCCTGTTTGCCCTGGGGTCTCTTTCGCTTGGCTCCTCTATCTTCCTGCCTGTGGCTTATTGTATTTTCAAATATTGCTGCAACAATATCTCCCATCCCGTGGGCTCTTCTGCAATGTGACTTTGTCATCAAGAAGTGGAGTCCAACCTCCTCTTCTTCACCATAGGTGGACGTCAGACTACTTCTAATAGTGTATGGCAGTAGGGACACTATTTAACCTCCAAGGTCACACATAAAACATGATGGGGTCTTGTTCCCTGGAACACTGAAGTGTGGCGACATCAGCCTCAATGTAAGAAGACTTAAGCCTGACTCCCAGGAGGCCACCATGCTGTGAAGAAGCCACGTAGTCTTGTCACTTGTCCCAGCAGCCCAGGTCCCAGACAAGTGAGGGTGGCGGCCTTCAGCTAGTTCTCTCTCTCAACCCACTGTCTTCAAGTCAGCCCCAGCCTCCACATTTTCCTTGCTGAGGTCCCAGACATCATGGAACAGAGACATCCCCCCCGTGCTCTGTCCTGATCCACAGAAACCATGAGCAGAGTGACTTACTGTTAGTTTAAGCCAGTAAGTCTAGGGTAGTTTATCTTAACAATTAACAGGGCAAAAATTCTGAAATGTCTTAAATTAAGTGACATAAGGGCTGGTGAATGAGGCAGAGAGACAAGGGAGGGTCATTTGTCAACAACCATAGGCTGCAGCTACCCAGAGACTCCATGTTCCTGGGGGAAGTCATGTCAACAAGCATCACACCTTTCATGTGACCAGTGTCTGGCCATCATCAGCAACAAATCCATAAGCCTTCTCTATGGACTAACCACCTATTCCAGGACTTCCCCCTTTGCGCTAGTCCACCTTCTGTATCTGTGGACAATGTGAATGTAAAGAACTTTCTTCCCTTGAGACCCCTCATAAATGTCCCTGGGTGCTTGAGTCTGACAGACATGTTGTTTCTGTTCACGGGCTTTGCTGCTGGTGAAGCAGAAACTTCCTGCCCCAGGACTCAGGCCCTATCTGGCAGCATCTGTAAAGGCTGAATTACCCTTTGATTTCAGTGATCGCTCAGTCTCTAAAGTTTTTGGTTTGTCACAATAGTAACTGAAAAAAATCCCCTTGGCCACTATGATATTGTGATATAATAAGAAATACGTATTTGTTTTTTGTCCTGATTCCTGGAACAGAGCTTCTAAAACCTTTAGTTTCCTGAGTGACCCTTTTGTAAACAGGAGCAACCCTCTCGAAAGCCCACTCTGCTCCTCCAAACTCAGGATGAGAGGAGTATCTTTCGTTATTCACAGTCAGCCTCTTCCAGCCAAACCTGAGTTTATGCCAATAAGCGACTCAAGGAGGACAATGGGGTGAGTGGGATGGCAGCGACCATGTGACTAGAGAGTTGGAACTGTCAGCCCCTCCCACTCTGGGAAGGTTAGGAAGGCTGGATTCCAGTTAATTGCCAGTGACCAGTGATTGAATCAGCCATGCCTATGTCATGCATCTCCATAAAAACACTGAACACTGGGGATCAGAGAGCTTCTGGGTTGGTGAACACGTACACGGGCTGGGAAGGTGACCCACTCCAGTTCCACAGGGACAGAAGCCCCTAGCTCAGGGCCCTCCCACACCTGCCCATGTACCGTTTCCTTGGCTGTTCATTTCTTTCTTTTGTAATATACTTCAGAATAAACCAGGAAAAGTAAAGTATTTCCCTGAGCTCTGGAACTGTTACAGCGAATTATCAAACCTGAGGAAGGGGTCAAAGGAGCCCCTGATTTGTAACCAAATCAGACAGAAGTGTGGGTGACCTGGGGACCCCCTACTGTGACTGGTGTCTGAAGTGGGAGGCAGTCCCGTGGGACTAAAACTGTAACCTGTGAGGTTTGTGCTAACTGGGTTGTTAGTGTCAGGACTGAGTTAGATTGCAGGACATCTAGCTGGTGTCCACAGCGAACTGGAGAATTACTTGGTGTGGAGAGCCCATACATTCGGTTTCAGAAGTGTTGTGAGAAAAGTCACCCTTTCCTCCCACCAGAGAAAACTCTTGCTGCTTGCCGAGGAGGGACAAGCTGAGTTGGGGGCAAACTCCCCTACAGAGGGGTTCAGGCAGGAGCCAGGACAGTCCCCAAGGCCTTTGATCCAAAGAGTGCTAGCCACCCTACGCTTTAATGAACTCCACCATCTTCCTTATTACAACCTCCCCCCTCCTCCAGACCCCAGGTCTACTTTCCCAGACTAAGCCCTGAAGCTGCAGTAGGACGCCAACATCCCGTCCTCTGTGAGCTACACTCAGTTGGAGACCTGGGCCCGTACCACTTGGCACCGTGAGCATGAACTTCCTGAACCCTGAGAAAGCTGAGTTTCATTCAGTACTTTAGTCACACCTCCTCATGCTCATAATAACCTGCCCTCTGTTTTCTATCTCCAGAAAATGCATAGCCAGAAAAAAATGACTTATTTTAACATTTGTTAAAGACAAACCTAAAAAGGAAAGCAAAGATGTTTACATTTTGTTCAAGTATTTTACCATCGCTCAAGGCCAAATGACACAATTTATGCTTTCATGATGAACGTTACCCTTCACACTGGCCCAGCGACATGAGGAGGCTATTTTATAGAATCCTGGCTCTTGTCCTATTATGCAGAGAGTTAGCTAAAAATAACTGAAGAAATGGACATTGAGCCGCAGACCTCCTAAAGTGCTATAGGACTTTGGTTTTTAGGCCTTCTATCTGTTTGGAGCAGCCCCTCCCCCCCTTTTTTTCTTTAGAGCACAACTTCATTGAAACTTGACAGCTCATTTTCAGCGGGTATAGTCCTAGTGAAATGCCGCAATGGTCAACCTAAATCGAAATCACCTTGGAGCATCCTAACCCCTCCTGAACCAAAGCTTTTAAATGCAGAAAATTTTATTTTTTTTTCAACTGTGGGACATATCTTCAATCATTTAACACTTCCAACCCAGAAAACCAGATTCAATGTACAAACTTTCTCTCAACACAATTGGAGAGATGCCCAAAGTTTAAAATCCCGCTTTCCATTGCAACCAGTTAATTACATCAGAGATATTTCCAGCCCTCCAGATAGGCAGTACCTTGATAGAAAATCTAAAGAACCAAACTAACCACTGTTTCCCAAAGAAGCTGGAAACATTGCTGAAAGTCACTTCAAGGCAGGTAGAGGAAGAAATGAATTAAGAAGCCCATACAATGAGCACAAATCTACAAATTCAGCCAGCCTCACACTTATTTCCAAGATCTTCCATTCTGTGCATATGCCATAAATGTCTGAATTAATTCCCCTAGAATATTTCTAATTATAAGTTTGAAGGCTATCATCTTGTGGTTTATTTTTTTTAAGTTTATTTTGGTATCATTAATCTACAATTACATGTGCAATATTATGGTTATTAAACTACCCCTTCATCAGGTTCCCCCCACCAACCCATTACAGTCACTGTCCATCAGCGTAGTGAGATGCTATAGAGTCACTACTTGTCTTCTCTGGGTCGTACAGCCCTCCCTGTGCCCCCCTAACCCATCCTGTGGTTTAAATATGAAACATGATGCTTATCAGGCCAATTCCAGCAGCTTTGCTATGGAAACAACCTGACTGATGTCTATCAAGAAGGCAAAAGTTGAAGTTGCTAAATCATTTGAGGCCACATAGGATTTCCAGGGAACCCTTAAAGGGTGCCTCCGCTGCATGAACCTCCAAGGGTGCCACCGAACACGGTTGACACATATGGTACATCAAGTTTCTCCTACGGAGATGACAGGACAGGAGAAGCCTTTTGTAAGCTGGTGTGCTCTTCCAAACTCAGGTGCCTGAGGTCACGTCTGCACCAGCTGGCTTGCAGTGGGACAGAATAATGCAGGGAGCGGGGGCTGTGCGCAGGCGTCCTGCGGCTGGAATCACCAACATACAGCTCTCCTCTATAAATACTGTCTATAAATGTTGCATGTGGATGGCTTTATTTTTTTGTGGTTTCTCCTTCCCCTCTTTTTTTAAGTGTTGGCAGAGACAGCACAGATATCTTTCTTTGAGGAACACCAAATGCTACACCATTAGTGTTATTAGCATGCATTAGCTTGAGCCTATTTGCTCTTGCAGCCAAGGCACCAGCTTCCTACCAGTGGCAGCAGCCGTGAATCAGAGAGCACTAATGGGCGTGTTAATGAAGTTTCGCAGTGGAATTGGTCGCTCCAAGAGAGGCATTAAAAAACCCATTGAGGAGCTGGATTGCTGTGGATTGATTTCTCCCTCTCCCACTCTTTCTCCCTCGCCAAAATAAAAGCAACTGAAGCCCAACGTGGGAGCCCTGGCTTCATGGGGTGCAGGAGAACAGAAGTAGGGGTGTGACCGCACCCTGAAATGCATTCCCAAATCCAGAGCAGCAGAAGTTAATTAGAAAGCATCCTGCTGGCCCATCTTCCACCACCCTGAGAGCAACGACCGGCTGGCCCCACGCCTCCTGTCCTCCTGCTCTGGCCACCGTGCACCAGCTGTCCCCAAAGAGCCTTGAGATCATGTCCCAGGCAGCAGTAGGTGGAGGAGAAGTGGGGAGGACCAAGGAGAGGGGGAGCGGTGCTTCCAAGCACAAATGGAATGGCGAGGGCACCGCGGGCTGCAGCCCTGGCTGGTCCGCAAAAGCAGAGCAGTGCAGAGAAAGGCCCTTCCTGATGACTTTGGAAAATCTGTGGAGGGCAATTAGCATGAATCACCTGGAGGCCCAGAGGAAACTCAGTCCCGGCCCTCCGATCAATGTGGCTAACCAGCAAGATAGGGGCTGCCTGAGGAGGCTAGGGACCCCTTCTTCCTGCAGCAGTGACTTCCCTCCAAGGGTTCATTCCCAGAGGAGAGGGGAGGGAATGGGAGGGGGGGGCTGGGGAGAGGCTGTGGAACAGGGACCCCAGCAAGCAGAGGCCTTGACTCCTCCCCAGGGGCCCACATGGAGTACAGCAGTAGCCGGGGAAAGTGGTGGTGGTGGGATCAATATCCTAACTAAAGCGCAGGCCCAGCTTTATGATTTTTTACTTGCACGGGGGGTCCCCGAATATCGGAGTGCTGAGATGCCAAAGCAGTGCAAAGACACTGGTGTATTTCTGTGTGGCTTCCTCTCAGGGGGTCTGGGAATGGCCTTCCTGCCCCACGGAGGGCCCTCATCGGGGGGGTCCAAGCAGCCTGGCCTCCTCAAAGGCCGCCCCTCTCCCCAAGTCAAGGTTGTTGAGGGAATCAGTCTCCAGAAATTCTCCCTCCCTTTGTTCCAAGTCCGTAAACGTAACTTGGCAGATCACCCAAATGAAGGCAGCTAGATCAGGAGGGTCGTTCTAGTGCGGGGAGCCGACACCTGGGTGATGCTGAGACAGGGGCCCATTTCCTGCCGGTCGCCTCGGAAAGCCTCATCTGCATCAGAGCCTGTCTACTTTTCAAAACAAGGTGTTCTTTCTTAGAAGCCTATAGAAGTGGCTTGATCCCACAATCCCTTTATCTTTCCTTTATGAAATGTACACATATTTTCTTCTGAAAAACTGAGACTTGGTCAAACCCCCTGACCACCTTCAGTGGAAGCAGCTGATGGTTTCCCAAGAACCAGAGCGAACCCCGGACCCCACCTCCAGACCCTCCTCTAGTTGCTTCTCCCTGCTCCTCTGGGGGAGCAGTAAAGCCCCAGATGTGGTCTACACCACCTCCTACTTCGGAATCTTTCTCTTTGTATAGAATACTCAGTTTCTTGCACACAGGTTGGTCTTTGGCAGTAGGTGTTCTTCACTGGTTTGCCTAATAATTAGCCAAATGCTTTCTGACAGTCTGTTTGCCTTAGAGAGTAACACTCTGGCCTTTCAGGGAATGCCTTTCCTGTAACATTAAAAAAATAAATTGTTCTCTGATTGGAGCTCTTGGGCCCCAGGGACTCCATTACAGCCACCGCTTGCCTTTCCTTCTGCACAGAAGCCATGTGCCCCCTGGCCTCGCCTGATGGCACTGCCCCTTTACCTTCAAGGACAGCCTTCCCTTCAAGGGCCACTAAAATTCAAACCCTCCCAAATGGAAAACCTCAACTACCTGTGGCAATTTTTGCACAAATTCTTGGTGACTCCCTCCCTGGAAAGATAAAGTCTATGTTTTCCCCTTCCATAACTTGCTTGTAACTTAGCATGCAGCAGATGGGACCTCTGGGCTAGGTCAGAAGGGGCCACATAGTTTCCACCTGTGTCTCTCAGCCCACCCGCTCAGAGCCCGGGGTTGCTGTAGACTGCCTGGAGAGCCTGCTGTGGTGCCCTGGCCAGCAGCCTTAGCTGAGGCTTCCCGGACAAGGAACACGCAGCCAGATGTGCGCGTGAAGACACCTCTGAGTGAGCCCAGCCCCAGGGGCCAGACACCGCTGGCCGTCAGGTCTTCCTGCCAAGCGGTCTGCCTGAGGCCTCAGACACTAAGGAACAGAGATGCCGCCCCACTGTGCTCTGCCCTGGTTCTTCACCCGTGAATCTCATCTGTATCATAAAATGGGTCCATACTTAATTAGGCATGAAGTTGTGGGACGTTGTGGGTGGTTATGCAGCAAAGACAACTGGCATGTCCCCATAGCTCCTCTCTCCCCATCGCTGTCCCCCTCAGAAACATTCAGCCTGAGTCAGAGGATACCATGAAGATGGTAACCTCAACTGACAGGGAGACTAGGGTCTTCCTTTTGAAGCAGATGAAATGTGCGCCGCTTTGGGGGCCTAGCAATACTTCTTTCTGAGGGGAGCCTTGGGAGGGTGGTAATCTCGTGTAGGAGGAAGTGATTGCTAGCTGACAAATGCAGCAGCTTTAAAACGTGTTCACCCACAGGAAGGGGCACATTTTCCGTCACCACCCAGCGAACAAACACACGGCCTTCCTACATGACACTTCAGGAAACCTGTGCTACTTGCAAAGAAGTCTGATCTTCTGTTCAGATTCGCTTCTGTACAGCAAGCACTGGAAACCACCAAACGGATCTCACCACTCACTAGGGGGTGGCAACCATACCCTGGGGAAGTACTGTTTTGAGTAGTGAGGGTAGGGAAAGGTGGGGGAACCCGCCAGAGCAAAGATGTCCCAGAGGCACTGTCTGACAGCCATCACTCCCGCTGCTGGGAGTCCCAGCCAACCAGACCCCCGGGCCGCAGAGATGCTCAGCCAGTTTGACCTTGACCACCGCTGACAATCCCTTCATCTCTCTGAGGCTCTAAACATGCGCTGGCCAAGCCCTGTCACTTGATCTGCCTTGTCCTTCCCTGGCTCTAACCTGAGCGGGAGACAGTCAGCAAGCACTCACTGGCTCCCAGCAGAGGCTCTGAAACTAGGCTTCATGGAGAATTGAAATCAACCCTGCCTGAAAGGTGAATTGCAAATCAGCTTAAGAATTACATTGTGCAATTTCTTTCTCATAGAATTGTGACTTGACACACCATAGCTCACTAGGATCTTTGACGCTGAAGTTTCTGGTACTCAGGGAGGAATCTGGTTTCATTCCGTATCAGCTCGTTCCCTCCCCACCAGCAGCAGGGAGTGAAACCCACCTCCCCCTCTTCACTCACCACCTGTAGCTTCCACTCACCCCCAGTCCCGGCTACCTGCAGATGGTGTGTAACACGGCTGGCTCTGTCGCCAGCACACCTGTCACCTGATCAACTGCTCAGCTGTCTGCCAACTGACTTCAGCAACTGCAGACAAAACCAGTCAGTGGTTTGTCTCCTAACCACTGGGCTTCTGCCTGAACTGTTTGAATCTTCTGTTGTTTCAAACACCTGCAGTAAATAATGCCACAACTGTGGCATACACAAACTCAGTAAAACTGGAGTTCACACACATTCTTATTTGGATAGCTACTTAAAAAAAAAAAGATGAACCACCCCTACAGGAAGGCGGGCCCTGGGTGCATCAGACTTCATTAGCCACTTAATAAAAGCTTCTCCATGGTGATAATTCCTTCCCCAGAGTGGGTGGCTGTGAAAAACAGTCTGGATTCTTTGAGTATTTTTGCTACTTCTTATTAGTTTTAGAGTTGATCTATCTTGCCCTTGAGCCTCAGGGCCTTACTCCCAGTAATCCAAACCGAATTGCCCTGTGGATATTAGGAGTCAAGCCTGGGAACTGTGGGGCCAGGGTCTACCTCAGACATTTGATTCTAATTTCCTGATCTTTGACACGGATAGCAATAGAGATGTAGGAGAAAAAGATGAGGTCACCAGCCAAAGGTTGTGTTATGTCCCCAAGTAATATTTTAAAATATCTCTAAGGCCTTACAAAACCATCATATGGTTTCTGGAACCCCTGGACCTATTAGGTGTTTTATTAACTTTAACGGAGATTGTTCTCCCACTTAAAAAAAAAGCCACTCCTTTCTTAATAATGCTATGAGGACCTCCAACTGAGTAGTGTGTCAAATGAGACAAATACCTGATGGAGGGCTGAGAGGTTTCCTGTCAACTAGCCTTTCATGCTCCAGTCTCCTGGCCACCTGTTAAATCAAAATGATTTAACAAAATGAATCCCATGGAGAGAAAGTCACTGTACAGCTAAGATACTCAGTCTTATAAAAACTGCTCTGTCTCAGAGGTTTTCCCATCACTGCTACCCTTTTTGCCCCTCTAAACCAATGGCACAGTAATGTTCACCATTTTTTAAGAAAATCTTCATACTACTTTAAAGGAAAAGTCAGTTTTGCTGTTCATTTTCAACATGTCTGATGAGAAGAAATAATTACAAAGCTGGGTTTGAATACCATACACTGCATTTGGTGCTAATACCTGGCTTGGGGATATGGGTGTACCTAAGACTAAGGTATGCCCAATGAAGCATGCAGAAAGGAGAAATATGCAGAAATATTCTCTGCACCATGGCCAGTTAGTGGGATTAAGTATATATGTAAACATGTTTTCACTTTCTAAATGTGAAATTTCGGACCCATGATCAGAAACACTAACTGGTTGAGTGGATGGACTCCTTCCCAGCCACGTACACTTCCCAGCTCAGTGTCCCATGACCAACAGAACACATCTGTGTCAACTTAAAGCCAACAGTTCCTATCAGGGGAAAACTTTTCAGGGCCAGAGGTAAAGCCAATTCCAAACTCATGAGTGCCGCCCCTTTTTCTAACTAAGGCATAAAAAACATTTAGTGAGTGTTTAGCAGTAGGATTCCCCTTTCACCAGTGAGGAAACTATTAGAGACTTTGCACGAAATCTCTAATAGTCCTAAAGCTACTCAAAGCCCAAACTTTACCTCCAAAGCCCAGATTTTTAATCATTTTGCTAGCAGATTACATTGATTTTTGTAAAACAAAATTTTCAAAAGCTCTGAATTAACAGAGGTAGATTTTTTTTTAATCCAGAAGGAAAATTGGCTTCATGCCAGTGTTTCAATAGCAGACGGAAACTTTAGGCACTTTACATCCAATATCCCAATATCACATAACCCTGAAGTTTTGTCACTGAGAACACAGTCAGTTCATTCCCTTCTTGGGACTTTGAATATTAACATTTAGAACAACTAAATAAAGTGTGCTTCATGCTGAAGATTTTATTTGGAGATAAATTAGGAGGAAAATCACATAAATTTTCAAGATTCCAAAAAAAGTTTGCTCAGAAATATAACAATGAAAACTCAACTTTTCATCAACCAAGTCTAGGAGACCATGTCTGCCAAGGACCAGCAGCCAACAGCAAAATGTGTGAAGCAAAAATTGACAGAAATGAAAAGAGAAACATATAAATCTGGAACTATAGCTGGCATCTTCAACACCCCCTCCCAACAACAGAACTAAAGATTTATGAATATAGAAAGCTCAATAACATCATCAATCAACAGGATCTCATCAAAATATTAGAACCCTCTACACAATGACAGCAGAACATACTTCTTTTCAAGTTCTCACAGCACATATGTCAAAATAACCCATATCCTGAGACAAAAAACAAACCTCAACAAATTTAAAAGAATTGGAATTACACAGGGTTCCTCTGACTAAAATAAAATCAAACTAGAAATCTACAACAGAAAGATAACAGAATATTCCCCATACACTTGGAAACTCAACAGTGCATTTCTATATAATCGGTGGACCAAAAAGGCAGTCTTAAGGGTAATAAAAAATACATTGACTGAACTGAATGAAAATAAAAATACAGCATATCAAAATTTGTGAGACATAGCTAAAGCAGTATTGAGAGGAAAATATATAGTACTCACAGCATGTATTAGAAAAGAGGAAAAGTCTCAAATTAATAACCTAAGCTTCTACTTTAAGAACCTAAAAAAAGAGCAAAATAAACCAAAAGCAAGCAGAAGGAAATAAATATAAGAGCAGAAATAAATGAAACTGAATACAGAAACACTATAGAGAAAATAAATAAAACAGAGCTGGTTCTGTGAAAATATCAATAAAATTGAAGAACCTCTACCAAGACTAACAAAGAAAAAAAGACAGATTACCAACATTAAGAATGAAATCAGATATCACTGCAGACCTTGCAGCCAAAGGGATAGTAAAAGAATACTACAAACAATATGTTTAACAGCTTAGATGAAATAGACCAATTCCTCAAGAAACCCTATCACAAATCACCCAAGTTGAAATAGATAATTTGAATAAACCTGTAACTATTAAGGAAATTGAAATCTTAATTTAAAAACTCTCCATAAAGGAAATCTACAAGTCCAGACAGTCTCACTGAAGAAGTCTACCAAATGGTTAAAGAAGAATTAACAGCAAATCTATACAATCTCTTCCAGAGAAGAGACTTCCCAGTTCATTTTGTGATGCTAGCACTTTCCTGATGTCAAAATTAGACAAAGACAGAACAAAAAACTAAAGACCAATATCAGCCATATATATAGATATAAGAATCCTTAGCAAAGTATTAACAAATAGAATTCAGCTATATATATTTGTAATTATATACTATAATTACTAAGGTTTATTTCAGGGACTCAAGGCTGATTCAGTATTGAAAAATCAATGTAATCTACTATATCAACAAGCTATGGAAGAAAAATCACATGATCATATCATTTGATGCAGAAAAGGCATTTAAGAAAATACAACACCCATTCATGATAAAAACTCTTAGAGAAATATAGGGGGAATTTCCTTAACTTGATAAATAGAATCCACCAAAAAGTCTACAGCTAACATTGTACTTAATGGTGAAAAACTAATGCTTTTCCTCTAAAATGAGGAACATGGCAAAGATGTCTGATCTCATCATGCTTACTCAACAAGCTGGAAGTTCTAGCCAGGGCAATAATGCAAGTTAAGGATATAAAAGGCACACAGATTAGAAATGAAGAAGAAAAATTGTCCCTATTTGCAGATGGCATGATTTCTTATATAGAAAATCCCAAGGAATGAAAACAAAAAAAACTACAATAAGTGAATTCAGCAAGGTCACAGGATGGTACACACTCAAATCAATTACACTTTTACACACTAATAATGAGAAACCAAATTTGAAAGGCAATGACACTTAAAATTACTCAAAGGAACCACTTAGATGTAAATCTAACAAAACTTGTATAAGACTTGTACACTGAAAACTACACAATGTGCCGATGAAAGAAATCAAAGAAGATCTAAAGAAATGGGGAGACATTGTGTTCTTGGGTAAGATGACTCAGAGTACAGATGTCCATTCTCCTCAAGTTGATACACAGATTTAATGTAATTCTTTTCAAAATCTCCACAAAAGTTTTTGTTGATATAGACAAGATTATTCTAATCTTTATGTGGAGAGGCAAAAATAACAATTTCAATAAAGAATAAAGTGGGAAGAATCTATCTACCTGATTTCAAGACTTACACAGTTACAACAATCAAGACCATGTAGAACTGGCAGAGGTAATGTAACATAGATCAGTGGAACAGACAAATAGAAAAAACAGAAATCGACCCAAATAATACACAACTGACTTTTGGCCAAGGTGCACACACTATTCAGTGGAGAAAGATAGCCTTTTCAACAAATGGTACTGTAAGAAATGGACATCATAGGCCAAACAAAAACCAAACCAAACCTAAAATACTCTGTCCTAAATTTCACATCTTCTGTAAATTAACTCCAAATGGATCAGAGACTTAAATATAAAATGTAAAACTACAAAAATTTGAGAAAAAAAATAAAAGATGATCTTTCAGATCTTGGGCTTGGTTTAGCCTTGACACCAAAAGCACAATCTACAAAAGCAAAAAATGATTAATTGCTCTTCATCAAAAATAAGCTACAGGAGGGGCTAAAGATGGCAGTGTGAGTAGGGCAGCAGAAATCTCCTCCCAAAACCATATATATATTTCAAAATACAAAAAATACAACTACTCTTAAAGAGAGACCAGAAGATACAGTACAACAGCCAGGCTACATCTGCCTCTGCAAGAACTCAGCACCTCACGAAAAGGGTAAGATACAAAGTCGTGGCCCGACGGGACCTGAGCACTCCCCCTACCCCAGCTCACCCGCAGGAGGAAAAGAATCAGAGTGGGGAGGGAGTGGAAGCACAGGACTGCTAGATTAACAGCCCTGGGGATCTGCACCGGGAGCACAGACACACATTGCACGGTGTACAGGATATTAAGAAACGGAAAAGTAAAATGTGAGACAGAGACTACCAAGCAGGTCCCTACAGCGGGCTGCCCTGGGACAAAAGAAAAGCAGGCACATTTTAAAAGTCTTAAAGGGACAAGGGCTTAACAACTGGACAAAATCGTCCTGGCACACTCAGGCCCGCAGGCTGGGAATCTTAAGGAACTTCAGGTGCTCTAACTCCCTGGGGGGTAATGCAGCCCGAAGCCCCTCACAGCAATAAGCAGCCTGCCATTCATTCCTCCTGGCCAGCAGTGAAAGCAAATTGGCTGACCCGCCACAGCTGCAGAGCAGCTGGGGAACAGCCCCGCCCATAACAACCACAAAGAGTCCTCTCCCAGCCCACAGCTAACCAGGACGGTCCCAGAGGCTGCCCTGGTGCGCAGCTGCCCAGCACAGAAAGAGTAACCTGGAGCAGGGTCTGGAAGGCACGAAAGGGTGCTGTTCTCGCAGGAGAACACACACAGTGTGGCTAAGACCCCCCGCAGGGCTCCAGGCTATCCCGAGGGTTGCCCCGCACAAGGCAGCTCATGGGATTATCCCAGAGACTGCTCCCAGTGTGCGGGTAAATGGCACAGGTAGCGGAAGCTGGAGCAAGGTCTGGAAGGCAGGAAGGGGCGCCATTCTCACAGAAGAACACACCTGGCACAGCTGCGAACCCCACAGGGCTCTAGGTTATCCTGAGGGCCACCCCGCCCATGGCAGCTCAGGGGATTAACCCAGAGACTGCTCCTGGTGTGCGGGTAACCAACACAGGCAGTGGAGAAGGGCAAGGTGACCAGCAAGCAGGAAGGGACGTTGTTCTCCCAGCTGACACACATGCCACCTGCCTGCAGTACAGCAAAGGACTCCATCAATAGAGCAAAAAGACATCCTACAGTATGGGAGAATATATTCATAAATGACATATCCAATAAAGGCTTGACATCTAAAATATATAAAGAGCTCATACACCTCAACAAACAAAAAGCAAATAATCCAATTAAAAAATGGGCAGAGGAGCTGAACAGACACTTCTCCAAAGAAGAAATTCAGATGGCCAACAGGCACATGAAAAGATGCTCCATATCACTAATAATCAGGGAAATGCAAATTAAAACCACAATGAGATATCACCTCACCCCAGTAAGGATGGCCATCATCCAAAAGACCATCAACAGCAAATGTTGGCAAGGATGTGGAGAAAGGGGAACCCTCCTACCCTGCTGGTGGGAATGCAAATTAGTTCAACCATTGTGGAAAGCAGTATGGAGGTTCCTCAAAAAACTCATAGAAATTTGACCCAGGAATTCCACTCATAGGATTTTACCCAAAGAATACAACTTCTCAGATTCAAAAAGACATATGCACCCCTATGTTTAACGCAGCACTATTTATAATAGCCAAGAAATGGAAGCAACCTAAGTGTCCATCAGTAGATGAATGGATAAAGAAGATGTGGCGCATATACACAATGGAATATCATTCAGCCATAAGAAGAAAACAAATCCTACCATTTGCAACAACATGGATGGAGCTAGAGGGTATTATGCTCAGTGAAATAAGCCAAGCCGAAAAAGACAAGTATCAAATGATTTCACTCATATGTGGAGTGTAAGAACAAAGAAAAAATACTGAAGGAACAAAACAGCAGCAGACTCACAGAACCCAAGAATGGACTAATAGTTACCAAAGGGAAAGGGACTGGGGAAGATGGGTTGGAAGGGAGGGATAAGAGGGAAAAAGGGGCATTACGATTAGCAGATGCAATGTTGGGGGGGCACGGGGAAGGGCTGTACAACTCAGAGAAGACAAGTATGATTCTATAGCATCTCACTACGCTGATGGACAGTGACTGTAATGGGGCTGGTGGGGGGACCTGATGAAGGGGTAGTTTAATAACCATAATATTGCACATGTAACTGTAGATTAATGACACCAAAATAAATTATAAAAAAAAAAGAAAGTGAGGCCCAGGAACTAACATGACTCCCTAGTTAAAAAATCATGAGACTAGAATCCGGATTAAGGTAATGACAAAGGTTTGGTCTTGTGTTTTCAATTGTATTCATGGAAACATTGTTTATAAAAACAAGACATTGGAAAGAGTCTAAAATATCAAATACTAGGAGTCAGTTTAAATAAAGTTTGGTTCATCTAAAAAAAAAAGATAAGCTACAGACTAGGAAAAAATATTTTCCAACCACATAGTTAACAAAGGGCTACTGTGTAGAATATATAAAGAACTATTAAAACTCAACAGTAAAAACACAAGCAATCCAATTAGAGAAAATGGGCAAAAGACATGAAGAGGTATACAGATGGCATGAAAGAGATTCAACATCATTAGTCCTTAGGGAAATGCAAATTAAAACCATAATGAGATATCAATACATACCTATCAGCATACCTACAATAAAAAAATACCACCACCACCAAATGCTGGTGAGGATTGGGAAAATGGATCCTTATGGATTGCTAAATGGAATGTAAAATGGTAGAGCCACTCTGGAAAAGAGTCTAACAATTTCTTTAAAAAGTAAACCTGCAACTGCAATACAACACTGCAAGGGTACTTACTCTAAGGCATTTATCTTAGAGAAATGAAAACTTGTATTCACACAAAAACCTATACATGAACGTTTACAGCGACTTTATTCAAAATAGTCCCAAACTGGAAACAACTCAGAAGAATAGTTAGCCAAATTGTGGTATATCCATAACAATAGAATACTATCTGGAAATAAAAAGAAACATATGATGGATACATGCATCAACCTGTATGAATCTCCAGAGGACTATGCTGAGTAAAACAAAAAAAATCCTAAAAGATTACATACTGTATGGTTCCATTTATATAACACTCTTGAAATGACAACACTACAGAAATGGAGAGCAGATTGATGCTTGCTAGCGACTAAGCATACCCACAGGGATGGAAGTGGGTGTGGCTATCGAGGAGCAACATGAGGGATCTTTGAGGTGACAGAAATGTTCTGTCTTAATACCAATGTCAATATCCTAGTTGTGATATTTTATTATAGTTTTGCAAGATGTTACCATTGAGGGAAATTGGGTAGAGTACAAGAAATCTCTTGGTACTTTCTCTTACAATTGCATGTTATCTATATTTATCTTAGAAGAAAATGTCTAATTTAAAATTGCATAGAAAACTCAGAAGAGTGTTTAAATGATTGCAGTGTGGAGAAGGAATTAAGCATAAAATCAATGGATAAATTTCTAAATGAAAAGATTGGCATGACTGTAAAACCCTGAAAGATATTTGTAGATCAAAAAATGACCATAAATCATTCAATGGAATACTGTCACTATAAAAATGGGGAAGTTCTTTATGTAATGATAGAAAATGAACTCCAAAATCTAAGAGAAAAAAAGCTATAGAATACAGATGTTACTTTATCATTTGTATAAAAAGGAAAATAGAGATTAATAAATATGTAACATGTAATATGTAGAAGGAAGCTAGACACACTAAATGAGTAACAATGACTGATTTCAGGAGAGGAGCAAAATGGCAGCAAGGTAAGACTGAAGAGGAAATACTTCCCTGAATACTATGTAGGGTCTGTCCCACCTTGAAACATGAGAATGCACTGCTTTTCAAAAAAAAAAAAATTAAATAACAATATCATAAAAATTAAAAGTTATATCTTTTACAGAAGTTTGAAACAAGATGTTAGCAACAAACCTGATAAAGGACATTGTAATATCCTTCAGATATAAACATATTAAATACATTATGTATTAATATGAAAATATCATGTTAGTCATCCAGAAAAATGTGCAGAGCATTAAGATGATTTTCAGGAACTGAAATACAAATAATTAATAAACACACAATATTTATCTTGATTAGTAAAAATATGGGATTTAAAGAGAGGCCTTTTTGCCTATCAAATTGGCAACAGGCTTTTAAAATAATATGTTTGATGCTGACAAAAATGAATAAACACAGCTCTCCACTGCTGTGGGAATGTGAACTGGAACAACTTGTAATAATATACTGGAAACACCCAAAATGATCAAAGAGAGAGGAATGTTGAAATGCAGTATGAGAGATACTCATCTTGGAATATTATATAGCCATTTATGATGACTTTAAAATATGGCATTGGTTTACAATGTTCATGGTGTAATAAAACTGAATGTATGAAATAATGCCCATTAAAACTTTATAGCTCTCCAGCTTTGAGTGTAATTGCAGAATAGCAATAAATACTTTAAAAAATAATTAAAACCTGGTGTTTAATTGACTTTTGCTAGGGCTTCAAAGATGTTGAATTGAAGTTCAAGAGCCTTTCCTTACCATTGGTTTTTCTCTCAGTTCCTCAAAGTTCCCTTGCTAAAGGCAGTTTTCATCTCCTGGTCCCACTATCAGTGACAGCTGACATTCACATTCAGTTAGGCTCAGAGAATCCCCCCAACACAGCTCAGATTCTCCGATATGGAATCCTCACCTTGCCAACTGAATCTGCCAATCAACCCATCAGATGGGAGGGACTCAGAGGGACATCTTTTGAGGTTCAAAGGAAGAGCAAAAACAATTTATCATCCAGACATTGTGACTACTTTGGTTCCCACATCTGCCTCAATGGAAAGTGGCGCATGGCTCTGATTACCTTTCTTTCTCTGCATGTCAGAGGCCCTGTCTACCAGCCTTGCTGGGCGGCTGGCACTCAGTCCTTGTGCAAATGTTCTGCTTGAAAATGCCTGGCCCTCTCTCCTTCCCTCTCTCTCCACATCACTCTGAAACCTTCCTGATTGTTAATCTTATTTGGGAATCCAAGGTTTTCACTCAACAAAATGAGGAACAACCAGTGAACTGGGTGATCACAAAACTTCCCTGGTCAGCTATCACCACAGAGGAGGTAAAACAGAGGGAGCAGGAAGAAATGGGGGCTTTTAGGGGTCTTGCAAAACATTTGAAAATAATCTTATTTTCCATATTTCCCAATGTAGTCTGTCTCTGCAATGTGGCTAGACTGGACTTCCTATCTGGAATCCTCAGGCCTGCCTCTGAGCATTTCAGAAGGGTGAGGGAGTGTAAGAGTCGGAGCATCACCCTTACATGTGGGCACTGGCGGAGCAATGATTGGACAAAATAGCGGGTGGCCATCCGCAAAAAAGAGCCAGTATTTCTCACTCTATACTGGACAACAGTTTGGGCCGGAACAGCATTCTTTCTTCTAGTAACAGAACAGAATCTCTCATTTAGGGAAACAGTACATCCTGAGTCCAGCTCCACTGGGCATGCGACCTAGTCCTGATCAGGGAGGGTATTTCATTTCCTTGGCCAAAATGGTTCAGGGTTGGGTTGGTGATCCATGGCAGACAAATCACAATTCTATGATTTCTTCCACAGGACCATGGGGAAGAGGAGTGTTTAGGTGGGATGGACATAAAAGCTCTCAGGGAAAACAACTAACCTCTCGGGAGATTATGGTGCCAAGCTTGACCTAGATGGTTAGGCCAGGAGCTCGTAAAAGAAGGAAGAGTAAGTTGAGCACCTGGTGGGGACCCACCATTGCATGTCCAGCCCCTCAGGGACTTGCCCTAGAGTGTTATGTAGAAGGAAATTACAACCAGGGGCTGAGAGAAAGAGATGCTGAAATGGGTGGCCAGCATGGCTTGAGGGCAACTGGAAGGAGCTCAGCATGAATCCGCTTGGGGTGGAAGATCTGAGAAGGTCACCAGCATAGCCCATTCCTGCCACCACAGAAGGCAGGTCAGGAGAAGAAGATACCCCAGGGTAGCCAGGAAGGCTGAAGGCAAGAAACACACATGAGCACCCCCAGGGCTTTGCGGAATCCAGTTCTGGTCAGGGAGAGGCTGGCGGGGTACTCCCTGGTCAGTCATTTCACTGGCAGGGCCCCACAACAGATCCGCTGTTTATGAATCTAAGATACCCGCCCACGAGCCCTCGCTTGTCTTTTTGGCTGGTCCAGCATCGAGTCATAGGAGCCCGTTCCTCAAGACTCAGCTCAAATCCTTCATCCTCCCTAAGAGTTTGCAGGCTATTCTAGGACTCATAGATCGTCTCATCTGGGCTCCGTTAGCACTTAGCATCTGTGCCACGGTTTAGCACTTAATTAAACTGTCTCGCAGTAAATGCTCTGCTTTTTATGGGGTTAGTTTAATTTTCTCAGAGACTAAAAGTTGTTTGCATACCAGGCCTCTGCCAGCATTGCTTAGGTGCTGCCCACACACCCCGCCCCCAGGCCCGGCACTTAGTGGCCTCCAGAGACCCCCTACCATTCACCAGTTAGGATCCCACTCCCCACTTCCCAGCCCACATTTACTGACACTTACTTCCAATGACAAGGGTAATGAAACTTCAATTAAGATGCCCAACTGTTTGATTTTAATTTCCCATCCAGCCTACCTGCTTGTCTTGATAGAGTTTTCCTTCCCATGCAAAGATCTTCATTCTAGGATCTTGAGATGGATTTTTTTTTAACCCCTTTATAGTCTCATGAATTACAGAAGAGGGCTTGGGTTATAGACTTAAAAGCAATGTTTTTACCTGATCACAAGCAGAATGATCAAATTTCTACTGACATTAACCATCCTGAATTTAAATACCAAGTCAAGATGTGACTTTCCTATGAACAAATATTCCCAAACATACCACTCCTGCTCAGTCCTAGGACAGATTCAAATTGTCCAAGCAAGATGTTAATTCTGAAGATAGCTCAGATCGGGACACTAGGAAACTGGCCTCTGTTTAATCATTTAATTGGAAAATAAGCCACGAACCTGGTGAATAGAACAGGAGTTGAAGTGGGAATTGAAAGTATCTAATTAAGATGATTTGGGCAAAATTTATTCATTGCTTCATTCGATAAACATTCTTGAGCTTTCACTCATAAGTACACATTACCCACCCACTAAAAGGTCTGCCTGCAGGAAACATTCACCAGGGTTATCAAGCTGTGGGAAGATGAGAGGCGCTGACCTTGGAAGGCTCAAGTTTACTGACAGGGATCCTGCCGGAGGCTGATGGCCCAGAACCACACCCTTTCCCCCAGCGGGCACTGCCAGGGGGAGAGTCTGGCTTTAGCAGAAGGCAGTCACTGTGCCCTCGGGGAGGGCAGTGTCAGAAGTAGTAAGAGGAGATGCCACACTACTGTGGGTGGACAGGAGCAGGGGTACAGAGGGCCACAGGGAGCCTAGACAGTCCTCTCCACAGAGGAGAGGAGAGGCCCCGCGGAAAGCAGGGTGCCCGCCTCCGTCTCTCTCCTTTGTTAAAGCTAGGAGAAACCTCCTGGACATATTTAAAAATAGATGAAAAAAGAACAAGTAATGAGAAAGAGACAAAGTTTTGGGGAGCAGCATGGTTGATAAAGCAATACTGCAGGACCCACAGAGAGGCAAGAGGGAAGTGGAACTAAATATGGACCAGAAGCAAAGACACTGAAGGCAATGTAAGAATAAAATAAGGATGAAAGCAAACACTCACAAGCAAAGCAGTATGCTGGGGGAGAGAAGGATGTCCAGGCAGAGACACTACGGAGGAGCAGCGATCCAGCCCCCGTGGACAGGGTTAACTCAGTGATGGCGGTGGGCAGTGGGGATGCGGGGGCATTCCAGAGTGGCGAGAAGCAAGATGCTCGTGGAAGTGCCAGAAGTGGGCTTCCTGGGAAAGACAGAGTCCGATCAGGGGCACAGTGACAGCAGAGACATGGGGTGGGGTAGCCAGAGCCTGGGTGAAGGTGGAAAGGATGTGACAGCCCAGAGAAGGAAGGACACACAGATGGACCACAGACACAGAGGAAGGGAGAACAGGCCGGGTGAGGAGAGGACTAGGGCAGTGCGGCTTCTTGAGAGTCTCAGTGAAGCACCTTAGCTCCCACTGGAGACAGTGGTGTGCTCCCCACACCCCCAGTCCTGCCTGACAGCAGCCCCGAGGGCAGGGTAGGTGTCCTAATGAGGTCAGCTCTGGGGTCCTAGGCAGCACTGGACGCCACACCTCAGCCCTCATGGCTGGAGAACCCCGGCCCTGAAGACTCCCAGCCTCCCCGTCACAGCACCTGTCCCGAGTGGGGTGCAGCCCCAGGGAAGGTGTGAGCCCACAGCTCAGCCGCTGCCTTTGCACAACCCGCAGCAGACAGCTGTGGGTCCCCTGCATCAATCAAACCCATCAGCTGGCCACGCTGGAAATAGCACTCAGCCACTCCAGTCCCCGCATCTGTGCTGACTGGGCAAATCATGCTCAAATTATTTTGATAAATTCTAGGCAGAGGGAACTATAGGAAAACCTTGTTCAGTCTTTCTAAACTGTGAAAGCAGTAGTCAGGCCTACAAAAATCAACCACCTCTCTTCTCATCCCTTTCAATTATTTCACCTCTTGCTCATTGCAGCAAAAAGAGAGTGAATATATCAAACATAGTAAAAACTGCCACTTACTAGTAGTAAAAACTTACAATGTGCCAGGTACTGAGATAAATCCATTAAATGAACTACAGTAACAGCTCTTTGAGGTAGATGCTCACCCCATGGCACAGATGGTAAAACCGAGCACACAGCTTCACTGACTCGGTTCACACAATAAGGAACCAGGATTCAAGCCTAAAGCTGCCTGACTCCAGCAAGACTTCCACTGTGCCTCACCTGCCACACAGAGCACTGAGCAGCAGACACATATCTGCCAGCCCTTCTCCAAAAGGCCTGCCCAGCAAGGTGGCCAGTTCATGGAGGTGCCCATCTGGTGGATAGGGGGCTTCCTCAGAGCTGGGGGAGCTTTGCATCCAGCAGAAGTGCTGTGTGTCTAGCACGTCATGCTCTCAAAGGCCTCTCTGGAAACCTAGACCCTGGGATCATGATCTGCTTCTGGTTGGGCCCTGCTATAAAGTAGAGCAGAAGAGGCCACCCTGTAAAGCAAGAAGCCTTGGGGATGGGAGCTTCCCAGTTTAACTGATTTAGTTAAGACCTATGTTCTTCTTAATGCTGCACTCTATAATTCTCAGCGTGGAAATCTAAGTCCTCTGCCATAGTACTCAGTCCAAAGGCAGGTGCAGTGGCTCCAAGCATTGCATCCCTATCTCACAACTCCAAAGACCATGAAAGAGAGAGAAGGGATACCTCTTCCTGAAAGACAGGAAACTTTCTTATTCTTCTTCACCCCCATCCCTACAGCCTCATGTTTCGTTGGCCAAAATGGCATCAGTGGCCCAATCCTAAACCTGCTCCTAACAAGGGGAATTGAAATTCCATGATTATTCTAGACCAGTGACCCTCAATCCTGGCCATACATTTTAATCACCAGGGAGCTTTAATGCCCACTCCAGACCAATTAAATCAAAATTTCTGGGAGTGGGGTCCAAGTATCAGTATTTTAAGAAAACTCTTCAGGTGTTTCTAATGTACAGCCAAGGTGGGAAACCACTGTCTGGACGAATCAGCACCAGGTGTTTTACCACCTTGGTGCTGGGCCAGATGCCTAAGGAAATTCTGGCTTCTGCAGGCAGGAAGAGATGGGCGCCAGGTAGGTCTCTGATTGTGGCTAGCATGGTCAGTCCCGTGGGAAGGACCCAGGAGATACGGAACTCAGGACAGGAAAATGTTCATGGAAAGAGGATTAGAGGGAAAGCCAAGGAAGGAAAGGCCATAGACCATGACCAGGGGATGTCCCCCTGGGAGGGAATTGCAGTGTGTGGGGCTCTAGCATTTATCCTAAGCTCCTTCAGGGTCTCACACATCACACAACGTCCTGTGAACCACTCACACCTGCCAGGTGCATCCTCACAGAGTACGGAGTTTTTCTTCTGCATCCATGGTACCCAAACAACATTGCAAAAAGGTTCGTGGGCCATGGTGGGGTGGGGGAGGGGACAGTGAGAGCGATGGGACAGCAGCCCTAGGAAAACACTCCTGGAGAGATGAAATGACACTGTGTCTTGCCAGTGGGTTTCAGCCCTGGGCAAGTTTGCTATGAATTCAATGTGACCAAAGAAATTGACAGCAAAATGTTCTTGGGGTGAAAGGGTTATACCCAACTTTATTTCTAGGTGCCAGGTCAGTCACTAAAATCCTGTTCACTCAGAGCGAGTCTGCATGCAGCAAGCCGGTCTCTGCCTCTGGGCCCCTCTGTCTGCACAGCCGTCCTCTGGGCCTCTCTGCACAGCTGTCCCACACAGCCATCCTCTGGGCCTCTCTGCATAGCTGTCCCACACAGCCATCCTCTGGGCCTCTGGCCTTGGCGCTGCCACCACTCCAGCCTCTGCTCTGCTCTCCTGCAGCCTTGCAGCCGTGTCACTGTGTCACGCCCAGAGCACTGGGCAGAGCTCTTTATATAGAGTCAACAGCCATGCATTGCCCACAGGTGTGCAGTGAGCTAGTCAACCAGGGCCAGGTGAGAATCCTGGCCACAGGAACTCTCATTTTATCCACACACTCTGAAGAAACACTCCTGGTTCTGAGATTTTTTCCAGTGGTCTCACCTTGCTTCTGGTCTCATAGGAAACTCATCCAGTCTTATGTGCTCATAAAGTTATCAAAATGGGACAAACGCCTCTGTTGGCTCCTAGGAGAGTCCTTAGGAAGATTGCAACTTGAGAGACGTCTCTCTGTGGGTGTCCTTCCACCCCTTTTCTCAGTCTCTCTTGTTGACAAGTATCAGTGGCGTCAACCTCACCTGAACACCAGAATCATCTGGGAAGCTTTAACAAAAATTCCCCTGCCCTGGCCAATCCCCCACCATTAAATCAGAACCTCTGGGGGATAGGCATGGGCATCAGTAGTTTTTAAAGCTCCCCAGGTGATTCCAACGTGTAGGCAAAGTTGAGAGCCACTATCCTATGTTCAAGTTCCAAGCAAGCCAACGAATTACAAAAATTTCATATGAGAATCCTCAGCCTTGAGTCACGTAACTATTGGGAGAGTATAACCCCATGTTGGAGACTGTTAAGTGTTAAGTTTGTAAGACTGCATGGAGAGGGGGCGCCCCCAGAACCTTGTTTGGACCACACAGGATGGCTTTTTCCAGGATGGTGCTGGTAGCTACCAACTTGGCACGAGCCGCTGAGAGATGAGGTAGAACAGGGAAGTCTGTAGCCTGTCCACCCAGGACGGGGCACTCACTCAAATTGGACATGTTAATAGGGATGTATAAGAAGAAAATTACTCTGAACACAGGAGAAAAGGAGAGAAGAGGCAAATGCCATTAGCGATGATCCAGAAATTTACAATAATTGAGTCTATCAGTCGTATCCGTGCATTATTTGTAATGCCACTCTGCATGTTTCCCGGGTGGAATGGCCGCCTGTCCCAGGGGACGCTCAGTGGGTGGTACATGCAGCTGGGCCCTCTGTGTCAACAAGCTTAACCTAAAAATGAACTAATTGCTGCTACTTTCCTTCCAGCACAGATAATAACGGTTTTTCCAGGGGGACCTCCCACCTCAGCCATTTCAGGTCAGCCAGAAGGATAAATATGTTCTTGACAGCCTGAGTTTCCCCTCTTCTCCTGACAATATTGGGCTTTTTTCCGCCAAGGTAAAAGGGACTTGTTCGTTAGGGACTGTGGCAGGACGAGCTGCAGCTGTGGTCCTGAAACTGCCGTACATTAGGTCAGCCAGGGTGCTTTTACAAATCCTGATGTGGACGCCAGGCTGCATTGCACAGCAATTACAACAGTAGGTCTGGAGATGGGGCCCAGGCCAGGGGGACTTGTTGAAGCTCCCCAGGTGATTCCAATGTGCGGCCAAGTTTAAGACCAATAAACTAGAGGCATGACCCTCAATCCTCTAAGCTACCCATTAGGATTTTCCAGGAGCTTTTAAAACTACCAAAGCCAGTGTTCCACTTCCAGAGAGAGTTGTCTGATTGGCCTGGGGTAAGGCCTGTGCCTTGGGGTTTTTGAGTCTTCTGGGCAGGATACTGATATGCTGCCAGAGAAGCACTGAGCTTCAGGTTGGTGGCAGGTCACAGCCTGATGGTGGTCACCCTCTCTGTAACCTTGGTGGGGATCAGAAACTCCCAGGGACCTTGGGAGGAAGGTTTGGGCCCTCTCCCCCCCTGATGAGCTGGGTCTTCGCCTGCTTTAATAGCTCTCGGGTGCTTTCAGACCCTGGCTCACTGGGTCAGGCAGGCACACACCAGCAGGGACTCTTTAGTGAGTGTGCCCCTGGGCAGCTTCACATGCCGTGAGCTTTTGTAAGCCAGATGCTAATTCTAAATGCTCAAGGGATGCAGCCGTTTGCAAGAGTGCCGTGGCAGGTAGATCTTTGGTAAAAGTATGGATCCATTTGTGAACATCATCGCCCCTTCTTAACATCTGGTCTAATTTCAAACTCCTTGTTCTTACTGGGGTGCCTCCTTGTGTTGGCGTTTGCATTCCTGTAGCCTGACTCTTTAAAATGAGCTTTATCTTAATCTCATGTGTGGAATTAGAGTGAACATTGGCACGTAATGTAGTGGGATGCATTTAATAGCAGGGGGGTCAGAAGACAGGACTGCCTTCCGTGTGGTGGTAAACACTCTGCCGGGCCTTTATGGAATAATACTGCTGCTTTAAGGGCGAGCATTTTTGCCTGTCATGTTCACCTTCGTGTAATGAGGATAAATGTCCTAAAGCATATAGTTTGGATTTAAGTCTTTTGTCCAATAAATCAATGAGTTTTCAAGTTGGTTTTCTTGTTTTGCTTCATGAGCTTGTTATGAGGTGAGAGACATGGGGAAAGATGGGTGAATTCATTCTGCACACAAGTGCCTACTGTGTGCTGGGCTTTGGTGCCTTGTAAACAGGAGATAGTCCCTGCCATCAAGTGACTCACTCTAATGGTGGAGATAGAGAAAAGGTGGTACTCTGGAGGAAGCCTAGAGGCAGGAGACTGGAGAAGGAACATTTCACCTAGCCTGCAGGGGCCCAGAAGGCTGTAGGGATATTAAAGTACAGGGAGAGAGGAGCTGGCCTCTCAGGGGGTGGGGGACACACGGCTGAGTCTGCACATGCAGAGAGCCTTGAGGAAACCGAGGGCAGTGGGTCCACATGGCCTGGCGAAGAGGCCTTTGAGGACCCCAGAGGGTGGGGCTGGAGAATTAGGCAGGGCCAGTCATAAAAAGTTACATAATGGGCCCAAAAAGGCTTGTATAACACACCAAAAAATTTTTCCAAAGGCAATGGAACATCATTGAAGGATTTTTGAACAAGAGACCAAACATAATCCAATTTGAGTTAAAAAAAATGTGTTAGTGACACGTGGAGGATGGATTCGAGGGATGAGAGACTACAGCCACAGCTCTCAATTATGGCTGTACTTCCCTCATCCTAGCCCCGTTTTTACTCCTACACTCCATGCTCTACCACCCCCAACACAAAGCCAGCAGCCTGAGCTCAGCCAGGAGCTTGTTAGAAATGTGTTATCGCAGGATCAGCCCAGGGGTTGGCAATGATGCACACGGCATGTGCACGCACATCAGAGAACCACTGCTCTGGCCTCTTCCAGCTGCACTTCCTGTTCCCTCCCGAATACGCCATGAAACGTATGCTGTTCACACAGCTTGGAACACTGGGCTCTCATTCTTTCTAGCCAAATCTACTCCTCCTTGAAGATGGTGTCAATTCTACCTTCTTTCTTGCTCCTCCCAAGACTCTCCTGGGAAGAAGGATTTGCTGCCTCCAGTGTGTTTCTATAGACTTCCTCTGGGTGTCCCCATGTTGCTTTTACTTATCTCAGGACCCAGGACAGTGCCTGGTCTAAGGCCAGTGCTCTGTAAGGGGCCTGTGTGATCACTGAATAAACCCAGGCCCCTAATGCCAGCTCTGTGTCCTAACCCTGCATTGTGACCATTTTCTGCACAGGAAGGTCATGCCTATATAAAAAAAAAAGAGAGAGAGAGAGAGCTATAAATTAAGCCCATAATGCCTCACCTCACATTTGCCTGATACTACCCCAAAACTTAGGAAACCATTGGGTTTGTTGTTTTCTATAAAAATTTAAAAAGCCATATCTTTCAAATTACTTTACATGCCACATAAAGCTCAAGTCTCAGGTCCCAACCTTGGGCAGGTTCCTTTCCCAAGTGGCTCTAAAGAAATGGAGTACTTCAAAACATCAGAAATTTACCCATTACTTAATTTTCCAAGTGTGGACACTCCCTCCTACTTATTTCTGAGTAGAAAACATGTTTTCTAATACAGAAAGGAAGGTCCATTAAATTGTAAACACATATGGCCTTTTAAGCTACTCTGTAAATTCCTGGGTATGAAAATAAGGTTCTTTGCCTTTTTTTTTTCAATCCCTTCTGGGGCTTGGCACATAGCTGGTGCTTAATAAATGTGTTTCTAATCAATTGAAGAGGAACTATTTCCCCACTTTACCTTTCAGAGCTAAACTGGACCAAGAAACACCTATTAATTGTGGGGCAACCTGCCGAACAAGTTGTTAAATGTTTATTTCCTCCTTCTAGATCTGACCCTGAGATTGCCCCTAAAAAGGAAACCTGGGATTCATGGCTGATTGCTATTGCTTAATATCTGCTATACTACTAAAATAACCTGGGAACCCAGGGGCTCCAGGAAGTAAAGAGAGAGCAGAGAAATCCACTCCCATATAATCTCAAACTCATCACCTTTTTACTAAAGTTAGGTGTAGAAATAACTTCTCCCCGTCAAACCACCCCAAACATTTCCAGAAATGCTAGTACCCAAGATGCTTCCCTCTCCCCACCCAGAGCTCGTTAAGACCTGCCAGTCACACTGTGTGAGAAAGGATCTCTGTGTCACTAATGTTGTCTTAGAAATTGCAAAAATTTAGAAATTTACAGCAATAATAAAAGCATGTAACACCAAAAAAATGAGAATTTGTCAAGAGGTGCAGTCATGAGGCCTTGGGTGCATCTAGAACAGATACGTAAGATTCTGTCTAATAAGGAAGAGGGGGGGATCGACATGTGTCCACTCCCCACAAGGCTCCATCCCAGCCCTTTTCACAGATGATCTCATTTCATCTTCACCAAAGACCTGCAAAGTGGTTATTATTAGTCTCATTTTACAGACCAGGTAACTGAGGCTCAGCAAGACTATGAAAATTACCCAGAATTTGCTAGCTACTAAGTCTATTAAGAAAGATGCTCTCAGAAGGATCATGTTCCTCCTACCTAAAAAGCTATGATTTTTTTTTTGCACTAAATTGGCTCAAGTCCTATTTTTCTAAGAACACATCCTTCATATGACAAAAGAGCATTACAGGATACCCTGAAAGGACTTCCTGACCCAAAATTGTATCCACTTATCTCTTATGGTAATTGAAATTCTCAAATAACTCTCTTCAGTATTAAGGCAACGGAAGACCTCTACTAGGACGACGATGTTTTTGCAATGGAGAGAATTCCAAATTAGAACTCATTACACATTTATTCACTGCTTATTTTACTCAAGGGCCCATGGTAGTTGCTATAGGGCACACACACACAAAAACCTGTGTCCTCAAGAAGCTTACAAGTTAAATGGCAATTGCAAATCTAAACAATAGTTCAGGATGGTGAACAGATATTACCAGCCCCCTACCAGGTAAATTGCCAAATGAATTTTCTCTGCAAATTCTATAGGCCCTCAGACATTATAACCTTATTGGGCAACCTGGCAGCTCGAAACATGAATTTCACTAAAGATCTCCTGTCACCCACCCTGAGGAAATGAGCCTTGGGAGAGGGGAGTTTTCAAAGGGAGGGAAGGCCAGCCCGAGAGGACTTTGCTGAGGAGAAGTCTTTATGAACTTGGTTGGAACAGAAGGCCTGGAGCAGTCATTAGAAATGAACAAGGTGGCAGAGAGAGGAGAATTTGAAAAGTCCCATTTTGCATTTGCCCATGCCACCATAGAGTTTTCTGTACAGTTATATTCTGTCACTTTAGCTACCTCAGAAGGTCACACTCTAGGTAGGAAACAGTCAAGAATTGCCAGCCTCAGTGCACAAAGGTTTGGCTATTAGAATCCCCTGGCCCCCAGACCTCACCTGGGCCACACCTTTTTCAACATCACACATGACAAGGAAAAAACTTGCCTGTAGCCAGTGGTGTGCTGGCACTAGTTTGTGTCAGCTAGGGAGAGCCGGCTGTGACACGCATGGGACTCAGGTGATAACTGGTCATAGTGGGAACATTTACACTATGGCAATTGGCAGAAGTTACAAATCAGAGCTTTTTCTCTTTTTTGGTGGGGAGGGCGGCCAGCACGCCACTTAGACCTGTCCATATATTTGTTCTTTCTCCAATTTGTACATTTACTTTAACTCTGTATCATTCAGTAGACCCCACATTTAAGATGATATGCTTACTGAATTGAACCATTTGGTATTCAGCTCTAAGAGATGAAGGATGTATCTGCTTTGAAGCAGGTTTCCTTAGAAAGCCACCAGCATCTCTACATAAATTCTAAATTCTATCAGTGGTTCTCAGTGTGTAGCATCATAATCAGCTGTGAACGTGTTAGAATGCACATTTCCCCACCTTACCCCAGAGCTACCCAATTGGGAACTCTAGGAATGGGGCCCAGCAACTTGCGTTTGCTATAAGCCCTCCAGGTAATTGTAATATGCCCTCCAGTTTGGGACACTAGAGTACCCTCTCCCCAAAAAGTTAAACTCTTGGCTTTTACCGCTTATATATTGTATGCACAGTCATACCATATAATTAACAAATTATCAGGTGCTCACCAAGTACCACTGTGTGCTATATAGCATCTGAGTAATAGTCAGCCTGCAAGACAGCCTTCAGGTACCTCCCGGTGTTCCCACCCTTATGCAGTCCCCTCCCATATTGAATCATCTGTGTGACCAACAGAGAGCTCAGAAATGCTAACCTGTGACTTCTAAAGATGGATCATAGAAGTCATTGTAGCTTCCATCTTAATTTCCTGAGTTACGTGCTCTGGGGGACCCAGCTGCCATGCAATGGAGACAATCAAGTAGCCCCATGGAGAAGCCCATGAGAACAGAGCCAAGGTGCCAACAGCTAGCACCAAAGTGCCAGCTCTGTGAGTGAGCCCCAGTCAAGCATTCAGAGGATGGCAGCCCCAGCAAACCCAGGACTACACTCCCATGAGAGACGCTGGGCCAGAACCACCACCCAAGCCCCTCCTGACCCCTGACCCATGCACACTGAGAATTAAAGCACCAAGGCTGGGAGAATCTGCTACACAGTGATAGATAACCAATACACACTGTACCAAAAGGGCTTGAAGGCAGCCACATGTGGGGGATTTGAACAGTACAGAGTTGTATGAAACAAGGTCTCCTCCAAAAAGAAGTTTACTGCTTAGGTGGGAGATATGATACATATGCACTAAAAGCAAAAATTTAAAAGAAGTATTACCTATTATTAAGAGATCACAATTCTAGGGGGGAAATGCTCATGAAAATCCTTTGAAAAATGAGGAATACAGCAACATCAAGTTTTTCAGTCCCCTTTAAGGCCCAGAACAGCATTTTAGTCCATCCTCTTTCTAAATATCTGATGCCCTTTCTTGGCTTTTTAAGCAGAGTGAATAGGTCATGACTGTTGATGAGGTATGGTCGTGCTTGTGAAAACCAGTTATACACAGCACACAACGCATCATCGTAGCTGTCAGTGCAGAGAGCTGAGGACCCAGGGCTGCATGCCAGCGACAGCCTGCAGCATACCAAGGAGGCTAACGGATAAGACCACCTCTGGTTTCTGGAGACTTCATAAACCCCTTCATTCATTCCTCACCATAAACTCATGATTGTCCCATTTTCCCAGTAAGGAAACTGCAGCTTGGAGCAGATAAGCAAGGCCATCCAGCTAATAAGCAGCAGAGCTATGAACTGCCTGACTCAGGACCAAGCTGTCCATAATCGAGCATGTGGCCTTCAAGGAACTCTTACTGTCTTCAGAAAAGCCTTTGGTGTTAGCTTGTGTAACAGTACTTTCAGGTAATACGTATCCATTGTACAAAATCCAAAAGGCATAAAATCCAGACACCAGTTCTCTTCACTGGAGACCACCACTGCTACCAGTTTCTCACACGTCTACCTAGTGATGTTCTATGACATTTGGGTTTTGATCATTAATCTTTCTCCCAAGGGCTGAACAGTGGAAGTGCAGTGAATGCTCCTTTAAGACTTTTGAAAATATTTCTACATACATTCGAGCATTCTTCCTAAGGCCACGACTCCCTTATTTTAAAGTGTAACTTACCTTTTTTCTATTTTTTATAGCATTTACTATCTTCTAAACTATTACAAACTTTATTTATTTATTATGCTTATTGTCTGGTTCCCTCTGATGGTTAATTTTATGTGTCAACTTAGATCATGTTCTCAGATATTTGGTCAAACACCAGTCTACATGCTCCTGTGAAGGTATTTTTAAAATGAGATTAACATTTAAATCAGTAACCTTGGAGGAAAGTAGATTCCCCTCTATAATATGGGTGGGCCTTGTGCAGTAAGTCGAAGGCTCTTAGAGAAAACAGATTGAAGTCTGTTAGTCTGAGAAGGAATTCTGCCTCCAGATGGCCTTTGAACTCAAGTTGCAAAACTCAAACCTGGGTCTCCAGCCTGCAGGAGTACCTGCACATTTCAGGCTTGCCAGGTAACCCCACAATTGCATGAGCCACTTCTTTAAAATAAATCTGTGTGTGTGTGTGTGTGTGTGTATACACATTGTTGTTTCTCTGAAGAACCCTGACTTAATATATTCCTTGAGGTCTGTACCCCAAAATGTAAACTCCAAAAGAGCTGAGTTTTTTCTTTTTCTTTTTAATTTTAATTTCATAGTGATAAGAACATTTAACATGAGATCTACCCTCTTAATAAATGTTCAAGTATACAAAACATAGTTTTTGTTGACTATAAGTACAATGTTGTACAGGAGCTCTCTAGAATTTATTCATCTTGCTTCACTGAAACTTTATGCCTATTGTTCCATAACTTCCCATTTCACCCTCCTCCAGCCCCTGGCAACCAACCTTTGATTCTAGGAATTTGACTGTTTTAGATTCCTCATAGAAAGCAGTATTTGTCCCTGTGGCTGCCTTACTTCACTTAGCATAATGTCCTCAAGATTCATCTGTGTTGCAAATATTGCAGAATTTCCCTCTTTTTAAGGCTGGATAGTATTTTATGTATGAATATACCATAATTTCCTTATCCGTAATTTCCTTATCCATCCATCTATCCAGAAGTCTTTTCTTATTTGTTCATTAATGTATCCCAAGTGCCTACAAGGGAGGCCAGGACATAGTTGTGCTCAAATATATTTTGAGTGATCTCTGAAAACTGTGAAATGTCATTCATACGCCACAGTTATTTGACTTAACAGATTCTAGGGCACAAGCAACACTAAAAAATTATGTTTTTTATGTTATGAGATTTAAAGACCTGTTTAGTATTTACTTTTAATGAACTTTTCATAAAACTTCTTTAACATAGGGCTAGAAGTTGAACTACAGTGCATGTAAAAAGTGTTGCAGCCATTTATTATTTCCACAGGTTGAGCTCTATAAATGTCTGGCAATAGAATTGCTTTGTTAGCCTCAGATAAGCCGTTGGTACTGAAATAATATTCCACTAAAGTTATAAAAAGATTACAGAACCAGAAACTAAAAAAATATCCCACTGGCCATCCTTGCATCAGTTTGTACTCTGAAAGTATCATATACACTTGAGGAACCCTGACAGTTTTAAGGTGATATGAAATACTCATGGCTATTTCCCTCTTCTTCTTTAGCATTAGAAAACCCTGGTTATATGTCCAGCCTCAGGGGATGAATCATGATTGGTCTTAGCTAATTAGGGCCATTCTGTTCCCTATTTTTCAGCTTCACATCAGGACCCAATTCTGACCAATGAGATGCCAGCAAAATTTTACTTCTTGGGCATTTCTAGGAAAGTATTTTCTCCCCCCCTAGTAACAAAGATGATGCGGTTGGCTCCTTCCCTTCCTCTTCCCCACCCATGATGGCTGGAACTGCAGCAGTCATTTTGTGACCATTTGGGAAAGACCAAGAGAAGCAGGCATCAGTCTTGACATCACTGAGCTGCTGAACCAAAAGCAAAATCTCCTACATTCAGATTTCTTGTTATGTCAGAAAAATAAACCCATATTCATTCAAGCAATGGTGATCAGATGTTTTGTTTCTTGCTGCCAAAAGCATTCCTAAATAACACTGGTGGCAATACATTACAACCATCAAGCCTACTGCACACAGAACATGCCATTGGCACTCTTCCTCCACTTGACCCAAAGGAAACTGCTACAGGTATTTTAATGCTTTAACAAAGCCACCTTTCTAAAATCACACTTAATGAAATCTAGGATAAATATTAGTAAAATTCACCAAAATAACCCAGATTAACCAGCATTATAATAATCTTCTGGATGGAAATGCAACTTGGTATAATGGAATAGTCACTGATACATGAACCAGGAACCATAAATTCAAGCTCTAGCTACTACTAACATTGTTATCATAGGCAGGTCACTGTTCTTCCATGGGCCTCATTTCTCATCTATACACTGAGCAAGTTAAGCTAGACAACCCTGGGGTCCCCTTCAGATTTGACATTATATGTAAACCGTGAACTGAAATAAATTAAAAACTCACAAAATTCTTCTGTGTCCTCCTAATTTGCAGACTGCTTTCCAGCTGCAATAGTTGACATTCAGCTGCCTTGTGTAAGTTGGAAAGGACAAATCCACCACATTTGCTCATAAATATGTCCTGTCTTTTCAAAGTGCATTGAAACAAAGGTAGTGGCAGCTTCATACCCTGCCAGCCACAGAGGGAATACAGAATCTGGATGTTTCCCAGGAGAAAGGCACTTCCCCCAGTGCAGTGCAGGGCCTCAGCCTCCACAGACTCAGGCTCCCACCCTTCAGAACTGCATGACCATGGATGGAAGATTCCACCTTTCCCCACAGCCATCTTTTCCACATTGGCTGATTCTCCATTTTCTCTCTTTAAAATTTGCATGATCGTTCTGTGCACCTGTCTCTGACCTTTCACTAAGGGAGGATTAACTCTGCCATCGATGGCTCTCCCGGTAGTTCCCAAGGTCATGTGGCTCACATGTTCATTACCGTCCAGGCTGCAGTGTTTTATTACCCATGACTTAGTCTGTTTTGTGCTGTGTGGTGAACTCTAGACAATTTGGTGGGCTTTCAGGAGGTCTTCCTTTTTTATCCCCCACCGAGTAGCACAGACCCACACACATGCACAAAGCCTGTCAAAGCCACTGCTTAGAGATGCAGGTGCCATGCCAGGCATAGTTTCAGGGCCAGGTAACCAGGGATCAAAGGGGCACCTCCTAACCTCAGGAGCCTATGGCCAAGTGGAAGACACAGATAAGCGAATCTTGCACTGCAGGGTGATAAGGGCAGCAAAGAAATATGCACATGGCACCATAAACCCAGCGAGGGCTACTTCAGGGAAGTAGGGGAGGAGTTGGTGAAACCTGCCTCCCCCAGATGGAGACCATTTACCTGGGGAGTTTGGATCATACAGCCTGGCAAATTCCAGCATTGTTGCAGAGTAATGGCTGCTGTTTTACCCCACTCCTCCCACCCCCACACCATGCCAGTCTATTCTCTTCCCTTCCCCGCCTGCTCTCACCTCAAGAGTCTCAGCTTGTGTGGGGAGAGCTGGCACTCTGTGGACACCACCACCCGAACAGGCCGCCCAGCTCCCACCAGGCCATTGACCCCATATCTGATCCCACAACTTGGCTCTCCTCCCAGGTACTCTTTGAAGGGGCCTAAAAGCCATCTTCTTACAGCCAAAAGGATTTGTGTTTATACATGTATTTACTTTCTTCATTGTTTCACAACACTGTGCATTCTGGAAGTATAGGATGCAAACAAACAAGGACTCATTCCTACATGAGCAGAGAGGAGGGTGAGTATCTGGGATTTCCCGGAGGGCTGGCGAGGGCCCTGTCATCAGGAAAGTACAAGTCCAGTGACAGTGGCCAGAAGATGTGGGGCTGGTGGGGCCCTACAAGGGAATCACACCTTGTTCTCAACACTGGCAAGTCCACAGTGTGAAGGAACAAGGAAAGCAGGGGGGCCACAGAGGAGAACCTCCCAAATGATTAAAGGGCTGGAGAATGAACCCAAGAGGAGAGAGAAGAAGGAAAAGAGAAGGAAAGGTAACTATGGTTAGCAATAATTGCACATGTCCTCAACCATCTAGTCCACAGCTGGCTTGCTCAAATCAGGATCCAGACAAGAACCCACATTGTATTAGGTTACATTTGGCTGTTAGGTCTCTGAGGTCTTATGCCTTTGACTGATGCAGTAACATGTGTAAATGACTTGCATTCGGGATTTATCAGCTTGCCTCTCTGTGGTGTCATTGTGTTTGTTCATCTGTTCCCTATATTTCTAACAAATGGAATTTGGCTTTGCAAATTGATTAAGTCCAGGCTTAACTTTATTTTGCCAAGAATACTTCTTAGGTGGTGCCAAATGGTTTGTATTTCATAAGCCACACAATGCCTGGCAGTTCCCCTCGTAGTGATGCCACCATTAATGAGTGGGCTCAGGAGAAGACAGCCTGACTCCTCCCCATCTACCTTTTAACTAATGGCTTCATCCACTGCCAGTCATTCCCTGCATCAATTATTTCACCTGGAACTGCAAAATAGGGATTTTCTAATTTTATCATTCCTCCCACATTTATGTCCACCTTGCCTCCTTATTCACGTATTTAGTTTCAAAGAGGAAGAAATAATATAAAAATTGCATCCATGGAAGTGATTCCTGATACCGGAATTAAGAAACATTGCTCAGCTGAAACTACTTGGGAGAAAAAAAGAGTCTGAGACTGGGAAACAGGAGGAGGGTTCTTAGATTAGGGACCATAGGTCCTGGGGACCATATGCAGGTTTGCACATTCTGAGACCCCTATCCTGGCAATGAGGAAGCCCAGAGAAGCATCTGGTCTTATGAGAAGAAAAGACAGCATCCAGAACTAAGAATGGAGAAAAGAGGGGAAGAAAGAGGAACATCCTGTAGGTGAGGGAGCGTCTGACGAAGCTTGGAGACACCAGGGCATCACATGGGAGATGTCCCCAGAACCCCATCCCACCAGCATCTGGCAGCCCCACTGGGTGACAGGCATGGGTGAGACTTGGGTAAATGGAAGACTGAATGACATCACTGACTCACTCTCTGGGAGCAGAGATTGGCTACTACTGGCAGGGCAGCCCAGTGCAAACTCCAGCTGTCATCTACCTCCATGGGGAAGGTCAGAGGGCACAAATGCCTGGAAGGAGAGCCTGAGATGCACCTGCTACTGTGCTCCCTCCTGCGCCTGACTGCTCCTGAACACTGCCTTCTTTATGTCTCCTTCCAGGGAGACACGATCATCCTCATTTTTCCACTGTTCCCCACACAAGCCCACCTGGAGAGAAAACTAATGTCATGTTTGCTTACACAACCATCACCCTCTTAGCAGCTGCTTTTGGAGGATGAGGACGATGTATGGATAAGGCTACTGTACAGTCATTAGAATTTCCTGCTTATAAAATGTAATTCTAACCACATGACCACTCTTGGGTCAGGAAGGAAGAAGAGGCAGGAGAGGGCCAACCTTTAAAGGAAATCACGAAGCTATGCAGGGGCCTCTCTGGTTAGCTCAGGTGTTTCAAAGGCAAGGGCAAAGGATGGAACGAGAGACAGGTAAGTCAGGATGGATTTTAAAAATCTGTCAAGGCCTTGTTAGAATCACATCGAGATAAAAGCCCAAAATTCATGGAGGCTTATGAGAACTAAAGAAAAAAGAAGGTTCCAAATGGCACTTGGAGCAAATAGAAGAAAAGGACAGGCTCCCTAATGGCGAAAGTGTGGCACAATTAATAAATAACAAGAAACAAAGGGTTAAAATTCTGACTGGTCATGGGCCTCATCTAGCAATGAAAAGAGCAGCAAATTGGACCTTGTAGAGCCAGTGTCCTAGAAAACAATGGAAATCCTCAGCAAGCCAGTGGGGAGCAGGAAATCCAAGCGAAGGCACTGTGCTCGGGTGCCAGACCAACAAAATTACGTTTGTGGTGTGGAGGAATATTCAAGAAACACCTCAGAAAATCTATTAGTAACTCTCACACACCCCTGGAGAAGCCTGGAGACAGTCATTGAACAAATGCTTCAGTTCCAGAAAGAAGGAAAGGCTGTTTTCAGAATGAACATGTATGTAGGCAGTTCATCTGACCCAAGTCCTTAAAAATGTAAAATGGGAGGGGCTCAAGATGGCAGTGTGAGCAGGGCGGCGGAAATCTCCTCCCAAAACCATATAGATTTTTGAAAATACAACAAACAATTATTCCTGAAAGAGAGACCAGAAGATACAGGACAACAGCCAGGCTACATCTACAACGGCAAGAACTCAGCACCTTACGAAAAGGGTAAGACACGAAGCCATGACCTGGTGGGACCCGAGCACTCCCCCACCCCAGCTCACTGGCAGGAGGAAAAGAATCAGAGTGCGGAGAGAGTGGAAGCACAGGACTGCTAAATAACCAGCCCTAGTAATCTGCACTGGGAGCAGAGACACACATTGCATGGTGTACTGGATATAGAGAAACGGAAAAGTAAAATCCGAGATGGAGACTGCGAGCAGGTCCCCACAGCCGGTTATCCTGGAACAAAAGAAAAGCGGGCACTTTTTAAAAGTCTTAAAGGGACAGGGGCCCAACAGCTGAACAAAATCGTCCCAGCACACTCAGCCCAGCAGGCTGGGAATCTTGAAGAAATTTGGGCCTCCTGACCCCCTGCTGGGTAAAGCAGCCCCGAGCACCTCATGACGATAAGCAACCTGTCATTCATTCCCCCCACCCCCACCCCCGGCCGGTGCCACAAACAGACCAGCTGATACGCCACAGCTGCAGAGCAGCTGGAGAGCGGCCCCACCCACGGCAACCACACAGAGTCTCCTCCCAGCACGCAGCTAACCAGGATGGGCAGCGGAAGCTGGAGGAAGGTCTGGAAGGCACAAAGGGGCCCAGCCTTGCAGTAGAATGCACCCAGCGGAACTGTCACGCCCCACCCAGTGCTCTAGGCTAGCCTGAGGGTGGCCCTGCCCACGGTAGCTCAGGGGATTATCCCAGAGACTGCCTCCCAGTGTGCAGGTAACCAGCACAGGCTGCAGGGAAGGACAAGGTGAACAACAAGCAGGAGGGGACTTTGTTCTCCCAGCTGACACATGTGCCACCTGCCTGCGACCACTTCTACTGTCATGAAAAGACAGTAGAATTTTGTTCAGTCAAAAAAAACTGAGACCCCCCACCCCGCCCCTGAGAGACAGCCTGGTGGGATAGATTTAAACAATCTTACTGAAAAAGAATTCAAAATAAAAGTCATAACCATGCTGATGGACTTACAGAGAAATATGAAAGAGCTAAGGGATGAAGTCAGGAGGGAGATTACAGAAATGAAACAATTGATTGACGGGCTTAAGAGCAGATTGGACGAGGTGCAAGAGACTGTTAATGGAATAGAAATCAGAGAACAGGAATGCAGAGAAGCTAAGGCAGAAAGAGATAAAAGGATCTCTAGGAATGAAAGAATATTAAGAGAACTGTGTGACCAATCCAAACGGAACAATATTTGCATTATATGGATACCAGAAGAAGAAGAGAGAGAAAAAGGGATAGAAAGTATCTTTGAAGAAATAATTGCCGAAAACTTCCCCAAGCTGGGGAAGGAAATAGTTCCTCAGACCATGGAAGCCCACAGATCTCCCAACACCAGGGACCCAAGGAGGACAGCACCAAGACATATAATAATTAAGATGGCAAAGAATAAAGACAAGGACAGAGTATTAAATGCAGCTGGAGAGAGAAGAAAAATCACCTACAAAGGAACACACATCAGACTATCATCAGACTTCTCAACAGAAACCTTATAGGCCAAAAGAGAATGGCAGGGTATATTTAACGCAATGAAACAGAAGGGCCTTGAAACAAGAATGCTGAATCCAGCATGATTATCATTTAAATCTGAGGGAGGGATTAACCAATTCCTAGACAAGCAAAGTTGAGGGAATCTGCCTATCACAAACCACCTCTACAGGATATTTTAAAGGGACGGCTCTATATGGAAGCACTCCAAAGGCTAAATAGATGTCACCAGAGAAAATAAAATCACAGCAAAGAAAGCACACCATCCAAATACCAACTAAAGGCAAAAAATAAACTCAACTATCCACAAAAACAGTCAAAAGAAACACAAAAGAGTACAGAATAAAACACCTAAGATATAAAGAATGGAGGAGGAAGAATAAGGAGGGAGAGAAATAAAGAATCATCAGACTGTGTTTATAATAGCTTAATAAGAGAGTTAAGTTAGACTGTTAGATAGTAAAGAAGCTACCCATGAACTTTTGGTAACCACAATCTAATGCCTGCAATGGCAATAAGTACATATCTATTGTTGTCACCCTAAATGTAAATGAATGGAATGCACCAATCAAAAGACACAGAGTAACAGAATGGATAAAAAAGCAAGACCCATCTATATGCTGCTTACAAGAGACTCACCTCAAACCCAAAGATATACACAGACTAAAGTAAAGTGACAGACAAAGATATTTCATGCAAACAACAGGGAGAAAAAAGCAGGTGTTGCAGTACTTGTATCAGATGAAATAGACTTCACAACAAAGAAAGTAGCAAGAGATAAAGAAGGACATTACATAATGATAAAGGGGTCAGTCCAACAAGAAGATATAACCATTTTAAATATATATGCACCCAACACAGGAGCACAGACATATGTGAAACAAATACTAACAGAATTAAAGGAGGAAATAGAAAGCAATGCATTCATTTTAGGAGACTTCAACACACCACTCACTCCAAAGGACAGATCAACCAGACAAAAAAAAAAGTAAAGACACAGAGGCACTGAACAACACACTAGAACAGATGGACCTAACAGACATCTACAGAACTCTACACCCAAAAGCCGCAGGATACATATTCTTCTCAACTGCACATGGAACATTTTCCAGAATAGACGACATACGAGGCCACAAAAAGTGCCCCAGTAAATTCAAAAATATTGAACTTCTACCATCGAACTTCTCAGATAACAAAGGTATAAAACTAGAAATAAATACAAAGAAAACAAAAAGGCTCACAAATACATGGAGGCTTAATAACATGCTCCTAAATAATCAATGGATAAATAACCAAATTAAAACAGAGATCAAGCAATATATGAAGACAAATGACAACAACAACACAAAGCCCCAACTTCTGTGGGATGCAGCAAAGGCAGGTCTAAGAGGAAAGTATATTGCAATTCAGGCCTCTTTAAAGAAGGAATAAAAATCCCAAATAAATAGTCTAAAGTCACAATTATCAAAATTGGAATAAGAAGAACAAATGAGGGTCAAAGTCACCAGAAGGAGGGACATAATAAAGATCAGAGAAGAAATAAATAAAATTGAGAAGAATAAAACAATAGAAAAAATCAATGAAACCAAGAGCTGGTTCTTTGAAAAAATAAACAAAATAGATAAACCCCTAGCGAGACTCATTAAATGAAAAAGAGAATCTACACACATAAACAGAATCAGAAATGAGAAAGGTAAAATCTAGATGGACCCCCACAGAAATACAAAGAAGTATTAGAGAATACTATGAAAATCTATATACTAACAAGCTGGATAACCTACAAGAAATGGACAACTTCTTAGAAAAATACAACCTTCCAAGACAACCAAAGAAGAAACAGAAAAACTAAACAGACCAATTACCAGCAACGAAATTGAATCGGTAATCAAAAAACTACCCTAGATAAAACTCCTGGGCCAGATGGATTCACCGCTGACATATAGAGAAGACATAATACCCATTCTCCTTAAAGTTTTCCAAAAAATAGAATAGGAGGGTATACTTCCAAACTCATTCTATGAAGCCAGCATCACTCTAATACCAAAATCAGGCAAAGACCCCACCAAAAAGAAAATTAGAGAACAATATCCCTGATGAACATAGATGCAAAAATGCTCAACAAATATTAGCAAACCGAATTCAAAAATACATCAAGAGGATCACACCCCATGATCAAGTGGGATTCATCTCAGGGATGCAAGGATGATACAACATTCGAAAATCCATTAACATCATCCACCACATCAACAAAAAGAAGGACAGAGACCACATGATCATCTCCATAGATGCTGAAAAAGCATTTGACAAAATTCAACATCCATTCATGATAAAAACTCTCAACAAAATGTGTATAGAGCACAAGTACCTCAACATAATAAAGGCCATATATGACAAACCCACAGTCAACATCATACTTAACAGCGAGAAGCTGAAAGCTTTCACCTATGATCGGGAACAAGACAGGGATGCCCACTCTCTCCACTGTTATTCAACATAGTACTGGAGGTCCTAGCCATGGCAATCAGACAACACAAAGAAATACAAGGCATCCAGATTGGTAAAGAAGAAGTCAAATTGTCACTATTTGCAGATGACATGATATTGTCCATAAAGAACCCTAAAGACTCCACTCCAAAACTACTAGAACTAATATCTGAATTCAGCAAAGTTGCAGGATACAAAATTAACACACAGAAACCTGTTGCTTTCCTATACACTAACAATGAGCTAACAGAAAGAGAAATCAGAAAAACAATTCCATTCACAATTGCATCAAAAAGAATAAAATACCTAGGAATAAACCTAACGAAGGAAGTGAAAGACCTATACTCTGAAAACTACAAGACACTCCTAAGAGAAATTAAGGAGGACACTAACAAATGGAAATGCATCCCATGCTCTTGGCTAAGAAGAATAAATATTGTCAAAATGGCTATACTACCTAAAGCAATCTACAGATTCAACGCAATCCCTATCAAAATACCAACAACTTTCTTCAGTGAACTGGAACAAATAATTCTAAAATTCATATGGAAACACAAAAGACCCCGAATAGCCAAAGCAATCCTGAGAAGGAGGAATAAAACAGGGGGAATTACGCTCCCTGACTTCAAGCTCTACTACAAAGCCACAGTAATCAAGACAATTTGGTATTGGCACAAAAACAGACCCCAGACCAGTGGAACAGAATAGAAAATCCAAACATTAACCCAAACATATACAGTCAATTAATATTTGATAAAAGTGCCTTGGATATACAATGGGGAGATGACAGCCTCTTCAGCAGCTGGTGTTGGAAAAACTGGACAGCTACATGTAAGAGAATGAAACTGGACTACTGTCTAGCCCCATACACAAAGGTAAACTCAAGGTGGATCAAAGACCTGAATGTAAGTCATGAAACCATAAAACTCTTAGAAAAAAACATAGGCAAAAATCTCTTGCACATAAACATGAGCAACTTCTTCATGAACATATCTCCCCGGGCAAGGGAAACAAAAGCAAAAATGAACAAGTGGGACTGTATCAAGCTGAAAAGCTTCTGTACAGCAAAGGACACCATCAGTAGAACAAAAAGACATCCTACAGTATGGGAGAATATATTCATAAATGACATATCCGATAAGGGGTTGACATCCAAATTATATAAAGAACTTATGTACCTCAACAAACAAAAAGCAAATAATCCAATTAAAAAGGGGCAGAGAATCTGAACAGACACTTCTCTAAAGAAGAAATTCAGATGGCCAACAGGCAAATGAAAAGATGCTCCACATCGCTAATCATCAGAGAAATGCAAATTAAGACCAGAATGAGATATCACCTCACACCAGTGAGGATGGCTAACATCCAAAACACAAACAATGACAAATGCTGGCGAGGATGTGGAGAAAGGGGAACCCTCCTACACTGCTGGTCGGAATGTAAATTAGTTCAACCATTGTGGAAAGCAGTATGGAGGTTCCTCAAAAGACTCAAAATAGAAATACCATTTGACCCAGGAATTCCACTCCTAGGAATTTACCCTAAGACTGCAGCAGCCCAGTTTGAAAAAGACATATGCACCCCTATGTTTATCACAGCACTATTTACAGTAGCCAAGAAACGGAAGCAACCCAAGTGTCCATCAGTAGATGAATGGATAAGGAAGATGTGGTGCATATACAGAATGGAATATGATTCAGCCATAAGAAGAAAACAAATCCTACCATTTGCAGCAACATGGATGGAGCTAGAGGGTATTAAGCTCAGTGAAATAAGCCAAGTCGAAAAAGACAAGTATCAAATGATTTCCCTCATATGTGGAGCATAAGAGCAAAGGAAAAAAATGGGGGAAAAAAACCAGAGGCAGGCTCACAGAACCCAAGAATGGACGAACAGTTACCAAAGGGAAAGGGACTGGGGAGGATGGGTGGGAAGGGAGGGACAAGGGGGGAAAAGGGGCATTACGATTAGCAGACGTAATGTTGCGGGGGCATGGGGAGGGCTGTACAACTCAGAGAAGACAAGTAGTGATTCTATAGCATCTCACTACGCTGATGGACTGTGACTGTAATGGGGTTGGTGGGGGGGACCTGATGAAGGGGGTAGTTTAATAACCATAATATTGCACATGTAATTGTAGATTAATGATACCAAAATAAAAAAAATGTAAAACGGATTTTTAAACAGGTTGTTTGTGAGCATCACAAAAAGACATACTGGTCTGTTGGCATCAACATAAATTAACTAAAAAGAAGTCATGTTGTAGGCAATTTGTTACTTGAGAATCTTAGGGCAAGTATCTTAGAAACTTATTCTGAATATCTTAATTAAGGAAATCATCCACAGTCAAAATGAGATGATGAAGTAACCAGGTGAGGATATAGTCTTGTTGCTTTTCAGTAATGTTAAATAATAAAATAGACTCTGGGACTCCTAAGGAAACCTGCCTCCATGTATGAAGGGGCAAAGCCTGGAACACAGCCTCAATCTGCAGAGCAAAGCCCACCGATGCCCAACATGCACAGGCCCTGGTGTGAGTGCTCTGGGCGCCAAAGATAAGACCTTGTCTGAATTCAAGACTTCAGTGTCTGACCTTCTGAGTGCCCATTCTGTGTGTGGCAATCTAGGCTCTGCTCAGAAGGAAAGCCCTGATTCCTACCCTCGAGATGTTTCCTGGCGGGCTTGGGATATGAAGGTAACTTGACAGAACTCTTCAGGAGAGAGCAGGAGATGTCAGCTACTCTGAGACTTGAAGAATGGATAGGATTTAGGAAGAAGAGAGCACTTGACTTCAGGGTGGAGATGTGGGAAAAAGGTTGAATATGCCCTGCTTACGGGAAAGTTAAGAGTCCAACTGACTAGAATGAAGGATTCGCATTCATTCACCTGTTCGCTCAACCACTTACTAACGGCAGGACACTATTCTAGGCACAGGCACTCTAGGGCTGGATGAGTCCGCCTCATTAAGGTCACATTCTAACTGGGGATCCAGACAGGAAACAATTAATTACCAAATCTATGCTTTTTGTTTCTTTCTTCAGTCTCTTTAAATACAATATATTAAAAATATAATATGTATCTTCTATATATCTTTTAAAATATAATATTTGATAGAGACAAAAAAAAAATGAATGCAACTTGTAAGGCACTTACTGAATGCCTGGAAACTTGTCACCAACCCAAGACTAGCACTTCACCAATGATTAGCATCTACTTAATATGATCCACTGCTTAACTGCAGTTGGGATGAGCCCTTAGAAGGAGGTATATATATGTATGAATGTATGTATGAATGGATGGCAGTGACTCACAGAGCCTGACCTAGTCTGAGACAGGGAGAGGGAAGGCTTCTCTAAGTAATGGGTGTTGAGAAATGAGAATGTGTAGGCAGGTGAGGGCTCTGAAAGACACTCAGGCATGAGATTTAGGCTGCACAGAAGCAGTAGTAACAGTCACAACTGCAAAAAGTCACTGCTGTGTCTTGCGGACTTACTCTGTGTTCTGCTGAATAGCACACACCTCTGCTGGATGCTCACAACAAACCTACATAGTAGCTCTCGCTTTCCCTATTTTGCGATCGAGGAAACTGAGACTCAGCAAGGTTGAGTGATATGCGGAAGGTCATAGAGTGGCAAACAGAGGAGCTGACATGTGGTAAGACAGTGTTAAGAAATGAGAAAAATTACACCTGCTGGCTTAGCAAAGTTAAATTCCTTCCCCTTGACTGTTTTCTAAATGATGCACTTACAAATACATATTTATTCACTAAGTCTATCCATTAAACATATAATACAGAGCACTACTGAGCTCAGAGAAGATGGTCTAACTCCCAAGGCAGATGGACCTTTAGCTAAATTTATAGCCAATTAGGGCTGGCAGCCAAGAGCATTTCCTCCTATGGAAAGTTGGATTAGTTTTCCATCAAAATATTATTTAATGGCAAGACCCCAAGTGGAATGTTCCAGACCTTTAGCAATTGTGCACTGCATGTTATTTAAACTAAAAACAATGCTGTGAAAGATTGCACTTCAGCACAAGCTGCAGAGAACACACCAAATGGAACTGGCCAGCTGAAAAGGAGACATGAGGATTGAAATATTTTCCAGACTATTACATCCTTGAAGGGTTTAAACAGTGAGGAGAAAGACAGGGAAGGGGAGGAGGATGATTTAGGGTGTTTCATTTAAGAACAACAGGATTAAATTAACCTTGGGGAGGGGAGTAATGGGAGAGGATGGCAGGGAGAAATATTATGCAAGATTCAAGAAACAAGAAGCTTCCCAGAGGAGATGTGTGCCAGGCTGCAGAATTTTCCAGTATAGCAAAGCAGGCAAAGCCATCTATCATTAAAGTCATTTACAAGCAAACTTGACAAATTGCTGAGAAAATATATTATGGGCCACACTTCCTAGTCTTAGATTTGGACAAACTAATAGGTCTTTTCTATCCTTCAATCAGGAAAACCTGACTATTCTTTGAGATTTGTTTTGTTGCATTTTGTCAGTCTCATTTCCTCATCTTTCAAATGGATATCAACATATAAGCTACCCAAGTTGGTGTGTGGGCATCAGATCAATTACAGCTATAATAAAATTTCAACCCAGGGAAGGAGCTGGATAGCATTACAATTAAAAAATATCTATTACCTGAACTATTATATTAATAAAGCCGATTTCTTAATCCTAGTTTACTTACAATTTTCAGTCAGACTGTAGAAATTGTAAATTACACAAAGGCAGCTGAAGGATTAAAAGAACATTTTCCAGAATTAAAACCCAGCAGACCTAAACATTTATTGACTTTCCAGCATACTGAGAAAAAAATCAAAAGTTTGCTCGTGGGGGACAGGGTGGGTGTGACAGGCCCCGCTTTGCCAGCTCGGAAATCATCTATAAGCCATCTCAGCCAACCTCACCATTTTGCTATTTCAGAGACAACCTCAAGCTCTGGATTCACATGACCAGAATGAATGTTTGTGCATTGCTGTCCCCTGCTGGACGCATGGAACCCAGTTTTGTCCAGGGCCCAAGGAAATGCCATTTGCAGATTCCAATTACTTTTCCATTCCCGGTCCTCCCATCCCCCACCTGAAATAGCACCCTCCCCAAAGGACTCTCTTAGGAGACAATCCCATCTGAGCTAATGTGCAAACACCCCTTACAATGCAGTTAGCAAAATCCCTCATACTGTGACCCCAGTGATCCTCCATCAGCACGCTTGCTAGAGGCAGTGGCAAATACAAAACACATCGTCTTGCTGCTCCAAGGAACACTTTATGAAAATATTCCATTGAATTAACATTAATTCAAGCACTAATGGTTCCTTTTTTTCAGAGGATCCAGCAGCAGCCAGAATGTCAGCTAGGCCATCCCTGTCTCCCCTCCACTTGATATTTATATACGATGTCTCTATTTTGCTGATGAGGTCGATGCATCCCAGAAACTACCCCATCCCAAATGCCTCTAAAGACAGCGGCTCTGCCCAAGCCCCAGAGGCCCCAGAGTTGTCAACAAATCCCCAGGTGCTGTGAAAATGAGGAAAGACCTCATTTAAACTGGAGTCAGGGAGCCCCGCACGGGGCACTCTCACGCACACGCTGCTCCCGGCCGTCTGCAGACCCAGCAGGAAGGAACAGACTTCTTATCCTGACAAGGGAGGATGCTTTTCACATAGGAAATTTATTTCCTGTTTTTAAGAAAAAGAAGGAAGAACGCTCCTTGTCTCAGCAACAAGGCACTGGCCACGGCCCGCAGCCAGTAAGAAATCCCCACGACCTCAAGCTCTTTCCTTCTGAAATGACATTTTGTCCAAACAACCTTCTTTGAATTTCCTCCTAAAACCTAATGAAGCCTGGCCTTCCCTTCGGCCTCTCTGGACTTGCCTTTGGTTTGCTGTAGCTTATTTGTCCTGAATTTCAATTCCTCTGCTCTTCCCAAATAAACTCATTTTGCTAGTTAAATAACTGACTTATTGTTGCGGTTGACAGCACCAGTGTCCACTGAGGCCGGGTGGGACGGGACTGGGTCTTCATTTGCATAGCCAGGCGCCTGGGAGGCAGGATGCTTTGGAAAGAGGGGAGGGAAGGAAGAAAAATAATTCCGGTTGGGATGACCGTGTGTACACTGTGCTGTGGTAGGAACACCAGGCTGCATAAGCAGCCAACGGCCTGTAGACAGCTTTCTGTCCAGCAGTCAGTTCCGTCTTGTCCACGCCAGCTATGCCCCGCCAAGACTCAAGTCCCAGCCCCACTTCTTAACAAAACCCCTTCTGGCAACCCCTCCCAACCGACTTCTCTGAGTTTCTCTGCCCACCCCCTATGCCCAGCAATCACCCCCAGCACAGGGAGCCCCTCACCCCCATGCCTGTGTGCCCAGGGGGCCTCTTGATAGAAACCAGTGGTTCTCAAACTTCACAGGGGCCTGTCACAAATGCAGATTCCTGGGCCCCAGCCCAGGCTATGGAGTGAGACACTCCAGGGTGGGGCTCAGCAATGCTGGTTTCACAAGCCCTCCTCAGGGAGGTTCTGGTGCTCACTCAAGTTTGAGGACTGTTGCTATACACGTCTTCCATTTTTCTCTGCACACCAACTCCCAGCCAAAAATGACTCTTGGTTATATCTCAGTGCCGATGGGGAAGAAAAAATGTAAGGAGTCTGATAAACCGCTCTTCATGCTGACTACTGATGATGGCCTATGGGGCTCAGAGGAAACCCTGATCCTCCAGCCTTGGGCCAGGAAAACTCAGGCGCTCCCTTTCCCCTGTGGGAGCCCTGCCCTGGGTGACTCCAGTCATCCCCAGTCTCGCTGCCCCTTGTGGTGCAGAGAGTGGCTGTTGACCCATGTCATCCGCATCCCCGGGGATATCCGTAGAAATGCAGGCTCCCAGGACAGGCTGACCTACTACTCAAATCTGCATTTTAGCAAGATCTCCAGATGACTGGCTGGCACAGGTTGGAGGAGTGTCACTGTCGGGCGCTTTCTGCACACACACACGGCCCAGGCACATGCAGGCGGCACGCACCGGGGATCGTGAGGCAGCTTTAGGGCAGTCAACTCAGGGTCTCTGCAGCCAGATCTGTTCACTCTCAGCCTTAATACATGTTTGTTGAGTGAATAAGAGTTGATGAAAGACTTCTTTTCTAACGGGGCTTATGAAGACGAGAATAGCTAAATCCAGGAACAAACTCCAGTGTTGTGGTCTCGAGCCCCCTGGTGCACAGAGGCGCCCGAGAGAGACTGGAGTCTGCAATCGTGTCACATTCCCTGAGGACCGGCTCCTCAGAGGCTGTGAGGCCGCTGTCTGGTGTGGACAGCCAGGCTGGTTTCCCGGCTGGCTTCTCTGCCTCTCTGAAAAACGGAGGTTCATGAGCTTTACAGTGACTGGTGTGGAGTCTGGAGCAGCCCGCAGACAGAGTCAGAGGATGTCCCGTCGCAGGTGAGGGGGCAACGACATGAGAGCCGACACGACAGGTAACGGCTGCCATCCCACCCGCCCCCGGGACTAGTGCCCAGGCTTTGGACCAGGCTATATTTTAAATACCAGCATCTCTCAACACCCATTACTAATTCCTGCTCCTCCTCTCTACCTGCACCATCACCCCTTCACTGCTAAGACCTAACCTAAGACCAAATAAGGGAGTGAAACAGAACAGGTTTAGATTTCTCTCCTGAAAAAGTCCCAGCGGGTGGGCAGGTGACCAGGGGTTAAAGTGGCTCTGCTGCACATAGTCACCCAGGTTCACCCTCCTTACGACGTCCTCCCATGCACCAGGTGGAAGCTGGAGCCCCCATCCTGCTGGGGTTCCAGCCTCGGAAGGTGGAATGGCATGAGGAAGGCAAGCAGCTCCCTTTTAAGGATGGGGCCCTTGGCTGCCTATCACTGCTGCCCATGTTCACCTGGCTGGGACTCAGTCTCCTGCCCTGTGGAAGGCATGGAAGGCTGGGAAATGCAGGTTCTAACCAGGTGGCCCATTCCTCACTCTAACAAATAGGAGCCTATCACCAAAAGGAAGGAGGAGATGAAGGTGTGGGACAGCCCCTTCCCACAGCCTGTGCTGCTCTGTGACCTAAGGCCACCTTGGAGTTTGGGGTCTCTGGGGTGTTTTGGATGCTTTAATGCAGAGAAACAGCTGGATAGGGGACAGGAAGAATAGGACACAGACACAGAGGAGAGGACACCGGGCCACCCTACTTCTCATCACCCCCTGATGAGATGAAATACTTCTCATCATGCCATGTATTAACAGATACTAAACTTTGTTGTTTCTGTGCCCACAACCCTTACACACATGTATCTCAGAACATACAGATTTATACATCTCCACACTTGGTTTTCTATCCAGGCAACAGGAGAGTTGGGTGGGGGAAGCCATAGGCCCCTGCAGCTGTGAAGCCCCAGTCCCTCCCCAGGCTAAGCTGGGCATACCACCTAAGGGCCAGCCTCCTCGTCCCTGACTCCCCACACCTAGTGTTTCCATCACCTTTTGTCTTCAGGGCCACCTCTCAGTCTAGCCCTGGGGTCACAGCTGTACAACTTGCATAAGAATAAATGCATCAGCTCATTCCCTGAGGGTGTCAGAGGAAGGACCTGGGCCCACAGAGGTGCTCAGTGCTCAATGGCAGTGACACAGCCTGACCAGATGAATCAAAGTTGTTTCAAAAGCATCTCAGAACAACTGCACAGGGCCTGTAGTGACAGTCTTTACTTGAGGACATTTCCCAAGCAGCCATGCTGTCCCCCAACCACACACCCCCCTGCTAAAACCACAGCCAACTCTGTCCACTCCCACGCACGGTCACTGGCCCCAGACTACTCATGCACAACCCCCGAGGTGACACAGAGGCTTCTGGAATCCCAAGCCCACCTTTGGCTTCCACATCTCCTCTCCCATCCGCACACGCATCTCTTCCTTCCGTTTCCAGGTCTATGACAGGAAACCTATTGATCTTGCATTCTTTTCACAGAAGTTTCATAACATTTCTAGCAGGAGAGGCTTAGAAACCAGTTACTCAATCTTCTTGTTTTGCAGGAAGGGAAACCAAGGCTGAGGAAGGTTAAAGAATTTGCCAAGGTCACGTTTCAGCAGCTTGTAGATCAGGGATTCAGACCCCAGGTCGCTATGTGCGTCTGGCAGGCAGACTTTCTTTGCGGCCAGGTTCCACTCGGCCTTCTCTGTCCCTCCACCAGAGAGTAACAGTAGCAGTGAGCGTGAACATTCATTATTTCCTTTGTTCCAGGCACTGTTCTTTGGGGCTGTGCACAGATTATCACATTAATCTCCCAGTCTACCTTAAAAAGTAAATATTCCCAGTATCTCCATTTTGCTGATGAAGACACCAAATCCCAGAGTAGGGAAAAAGAAAAGCCACTTGTCCAACTGCATCTGCCTTTCACAGAGGGCCACGGCAATCAAAGAGCTAAAACTTCCAGCCCTCTGCCCCACCCACCCTAAAGCCCAATGCCCCCCCCACCCCTGCCTGTTTTTCTTCTGGGGTGGTCCACACTCCAGCTCCTTCCCCAGCCCCTGGGTTTTCAGTCCAGAAAACTGGCCCACCCACCTCATTTTCCTTAGCTTTTCAAGGATGCTGAATATTGTTGATGATGAAAGAGAGAGTTAGTGGGGGGTACTAGAAAACTCTGGAACACCCAAAATGTGTTTCTTTGCCCCAGGAATTCATGGTATGATTTAATTTTCCAGAAGCTCTATCATATCAACTCAGGTTCAGGCTTGTTAGAGGGAAAAAACCCATGTCTCCTTAGCTGACCCCAGTCCACAGAAGAAAAGGGGGGCCCCAGGAGGGGCTGAGAGGCAGGGTCACTCCAGAGATGTCACCAAGCACACCATCCACAGGAGGCCTGGGAGTGGGCCGCCTGTGTGACACACTGTTGTCGGACTGATCCCAAGTTTTATAGGGATTCTTTGCCTTTCCCAGGCAGCTCCTCTGGAGGAAAGAATTTAGCCCCAACTCAATTTCAATTTCACACCATGCTCTGGAATGAAAGGACACGGAAGCCCAGCTCTCCAGCCGGCCAGGAAGCTGGAAACCCTCAGCTGGTGTTTCACAGCAGAGCAGCAGGACTAGTCGCCTTTAATAGCACACTTGCAGTGACAAAATTACAAACCAGCAAGCCCAGGTGGCCAGGCGAGCGCTGTGTTAACGTGCTGAAATATAAATGCTTCTTGGTGGGTTTCTCCCCCTGCCCATCAACCTAGCCAAGTTTCACGAACGCGAAGCTCTAGCCTCCAGCTCACAAACCCTGAGATCCCGAGGCCGCTGCGGCAATGCAGGCCTCCTGCCGGTGCTGCTCCGGGTAGGGGGGAAGGTGAGCTGCCTGCGGCGCTAGCCCGGCAGTCGCCCTGCCACCCCGTGAGATGGGGACAGCGGGGTCTTGCCCTTCCTGTTTCCCACTCCCTCGAGTGCCTTCTCCCCTTCCCTAACTCTCCAGGGCCTGGGGCTCCTTCTGCCTTCCTGTTCTCACAATTAACTCTGTGGGGAGCCCTCACCATCAGCTTTAGCAGGCCTTAATACTAAATTCTAACATATTCTGCAGGGAAAGGAAAGGTTTTCTGCATGTGTTAGAGGAGTTTGCAGCACCTGGTGGGTGGGTTGCAAGTCATGTGGAGGGTGGGGTGGTGGGTGTAGGTGAGGGTTAGGCACACGAAAGTTCTTGGTCCCCCTAACACCAACATCCTTGTTCTCTGATCTACATAAGTAAAGAAAAACAATCTTGTTTTCGCTTCTCTGCACCACAAGTTCCCTCCATCAAAGCTTTGGACTAGGATTACAGATTCCTCCCCATTGGACATCTGGTCTACCTGGAAGAACCCTGCACCCACTGTAGTTTCCAAAAGTGGTCACATATTTCACCTCCCACGTACTCCTGCCATGCAATCCTGGGAGGCGATCTTGCCATGTCTCATCAGGAGGTGGGGTCTATCTTTCTTCCCCAGAATCTGGCCAGGCCTTGTAACCACTGGGACCAACAGAATGTGATCCAAATGGACACCCAGCTACTGCAGCTAATTTCATATGATTCAGAGCAAAACCACCCAGCCAAGTGCCCCTCCCCTCTCCGCCAAATTCATGACCCACAAAATTGTAAGCAAAATGAAATGGTTGCTTTAAGCCACTACTTGGATTTGTAAGTAGTTCATTAAGCAGCACTAAGTAATCAGAACAACTCCTCTGCCCCAAAATATTTTCTAAGTGTCTAGCATGTTATTTGAAATTCCTCTATTAGTTAACCCTATGAGCTAAAGCACAAAGCAGCCCTGCCAAAGTGTAAGTAGCACCTAGGACACAAACCAGAGGCATTACCACCATTAATATCTGAGCACTGCTAATGTAGGACAGTAGGACCTAGTCAGACCCCACGAAAATGGGACATTTTCCCCTACACACCATGATATGGGGCGGCAGGAGAGAAAGCCCAGAATATGTGGGTGTTGAGTGGGGTGAGCAGCCTGGTATATTAACTCCTGGGGGTGGTGCAGGCCCAGAGGATCCTGGGGTAACCCTGAGCCCCCTTCCTGTCAGCCTAGGATGCCTTTCTAACACTAAGAAAAATTGACTTCTGCAGTGAGCAGAGGATGGCTTTGAGCCTCAGCTGCAGGTTGAGCTGCATCCTACCTGCATCTCAAAGATACCAAGGCTGCCTGCTCCAGGTGAAGGAAACCATGTGCCTGGGAGCCTGTGCGAACAAAAGTTTGCTGGGTGCAGGGTAGACTCGGGGAGGAACCCTCCCATGGAAATCTGGACAGGTCCACAGTCTTATCTAAAATGCTGGGGGCCTAGCCAGATGTGTTCAGGAATTCGAAATTTCCTAAGATTTTCGGAAAGCAATACAGTGCCTCTGTTTATGCTACAAAGCCTCCCCTGCAGGTTGTGGGAAAGTGTCCTGCAATCTCTCTCTCTCTCTCTCTCTATCCCTGTCAATCACACACATACACACATACACACACACACACCTTTGAAGCAAAAGGCATGAATTTTCATACTCGGTTTGATAAACACCATAAATAGCTTCATATCAGATTTTACTAGGTTTTGCTACCACATAAGTTCTGGTAAATTTCCAGTTTTCAGAACTTGTTGGATCTGGGATTTTTTTTGTTTGGCTCATATTTGTTTTCTGTTTTGTTCATATTTAGTCAGTTTTCTACCACGGCCATTTGTTAAGATGTCATTGAAGAGATTGTTGTTCCCAAGCCAGGTGCAGTGAGATGTCCAGTGCCTGCTTTCTTGGAGTATTTATCTCAGGGGCCCCCAGGGAGTGCACACCCTCCCCCGGGAAACCCACCAGTGCTCCCCACCTGGCTGGTCCTCAGACAGTGAATGAACAACCTGTGGGGCACTTGTGTCTCATTAAATACACATGCCCTATGTCTCCAGCTGGTCTGGGGGTGTCACATCGAGAACCACCCACTGGTACCATGCCTAGCACAAGGTGAGCTAAGTTGGGGCAGAAACAATCCCTGTAATTCCACTCACTCCTCCACCCCTACTGTGTGCAAAGCACAAGACCTGTGGACTCATAAGAGATGAATCACACATCACACAGGGGTTCATTCTGCCCTCTGGCAGCTCCCATATGCTCATGCAGCACAGTAAACCGTGATAAAAGCCAGCAAGCATTAAACAAACATAAATGATCCCTTACCTGCGATTATACAGAAAATCCTTTGAGTTATAACCCCTGACTGCTGCCACACCCATTTTCTCTCAGCAAGTCCATAAGGAAGCCATGACTATCCCCATTTTACAGATGAGGGCATTGAGTCTGTCAAAGACGCCACTCTCAGTGGCTGAGCTGAGCCTTCAACTCTGCTCCGAACTAATACTGTTAGTTAATCTAAACACAGGGATTTAGAAGTTATCCTAGCAGAGGAGGAGAGTGGGGAGGCCTGCAAGAGCATGAGGGAAGTGGGTAGGGAAAGCCCAGGGACCTTATGGCTGGAGTGGCATTTGCACGGTGCTGGAAAGCAGTAGGGTTGGAGCGAGCACCAGATTGGGCAGCTGGTGGGCAGGGGAGGGCATTCCAGCAGGGGACCCGTGTGGGCAGTGCATGGACGCAGGGGAGCCCCAGCTTCCACTGGGGATACGGCTGGGCTCAAGTGTAGGGTGTAAGAAAGTGACTGACAGAAGAAAATGTCCTATAGGTGGTTTTAAGGAGTGAGGGGAAAGGAGGTTTTAGCTGTAAATGATTTCTTCACTTAAAAAAAAAAGTGGTGGTGGGGGGCAACCTATTATAACATATCACTTTCAAATATGTGTTATACTATTCTCTGTGTTTTCTATATCTTTAAATTTTATTTTAAATGCAATCCGCGGTACTAGATTTTAGAGGCCCTTGTGTTACAGGCTAAAGACTGGATTTATTCTGTGGGGGCCTTGTGAAGGAATCATTTTGCTGGGGAACGTGACTCAGTCAAAGCTGCACCTTGGGGAAAGATTCGGACAGTGTTCTGCAGCACCAGACTTCAGCAGACAGAGCGGAGCAGACCGCCTTTCATGTAGAATGGGGAGAAGCTAGCCAACAAAGAGCAGGTGTAGCGTGCCCCTACTCCTGGCATAAGGAGGGCAGAGACAGAGGATGGGATCAGCAGAGCAAGGCCCCCCTGCTAGGCTGGAAGGGGACCCAGCTCACCCAGGAGGAATCTAAGAGGCATAGGCAGGCAGGTGACCCAGGATTAACATGTCCAGGAAAAACTTCATTCCAGGAGGATGCACTAGTGAAGAAAGTACAGCTGCAGCTGGACAATTACCAGGACAACCAGTACCTTCTTGGGTCCCCTGTTCACAGGGACTCTGGGAGCTCTGTCAGAGCCTGGCTCCACCACAGAGACTACCACCATTATAAAGACAGCGGTGTTCTCCACAATGGCGGCTCTCAGACTTGAGCGTGCATGAGACTCACCTGGAATGTGTGACGTACAGGTCGCTGGGCTCTGCCACTACAGGGTCTGACGCAGCAGGTCTGGGGGGAGGGCCCGGGAATCTGTGTTTCTCTGAAGTTCCCTGGTGATGCTGAGGCTGCCTGTTGGGGGCCACTTTTTGAGAACCACTGCTATGAAAACTCTCAGGATGACCTGAACTCCCCCAGGAATGGGTACTCAACACCCACTTCATTTAAGCTTCCCAAGGACCCTGGAAAGCAGCCCGCAATTCATAGAGGAGAAAATGAAGGATCAAAGGTGCTAAATAAATTACTTAAGGTCACACAAGTAGTGGGCAGTGGGGCTAGGACTGGCTTCCCCTTTTTTTCTGCATTACTTGTTCCCAAAAGCTGGCCCTCACTGATAGGATTTTCACAGTTCCAAGCCATACTGAACAAAACAAAACCAATGTGAATTTTTCATCATGTTTACCAGCTGAATTTAATAGATTGTTCCTTTTTTGTCTAAGATAATCTCATATTTTACGGAGTTAAAGTGCTTTTATCAAATGATAATGACAAGAGATGGTCTTTTTCTTTCCCTTTTTCCCTTTTTAATGTCCTCACTTGGCAAAATAAATAGGTGACGATCTAACTTCAGTCCCTTCTCATTTAAAAAAATTCTGGCTTGTGAAATGCCTGGCAAGAGTGCTCTGTCACACTGCCTCTCAGCACCTGCGGGTTGCCAGCATTTTGCAGAGTAATTACAGCTCAGAGCAAATTGTCACATGGGCAGGTGGTGGCAGAGCCACATTCCCCCTAGGCCAACCCTCCACTCATTAGCAGGTTTTTCAAAGGGTCCTGTCCCATATGGAGGTCCCCTCCTTTTCCTGAGGCTGCTGGCAGCCTCACACAATTCCTAGGGGAAGTGTGAGACTTCTCTCCTTAACAGCCTGACCTGGCGTCTACCAGGCAGTCCTCAGGCATTAAGGCAGGTTCATATCAGCTCTGCTATATGCATTTATTTCTATTCTCAGACAGTTGTTGGAGTCAAGGGTGGGGTAGGTTGGTATGCCCAGTTGGAGGCCCCTGAATCAGACAGAGGCCCTACTTCCATGCAGAGTGGTGGTTTCCACTCATACTGGAAGGCAGGGCAGTGCAGGGTGTAAGCAGGTGGGCTCTGGTGTCACAGGCGTAGGGCCAAATCTTGCTCTCTCTGGACCAGCCATGTTCTCTTAGGCAGGCTACTCAGTATCTCTCTGATTTAGCTCTGTCATCCATTAAATCAGGGTAATAGGACCTGCTTCATGGGGTAGTTGTAAAGATTAAATGCATCAATATATTTAAAGCAACTAAGAACAGTGCCTTTCATATATAATTCAGCTAGATGTTGGCTTTTATTATTACTCAGTTCTTCATGATCATTTACGGATGTCTACCATCCCCTAAAGGGGCCCTCGGGAAACAGAGATGAATAGGATGAGGTCCCTCCTGTCCAGAACCTCCACTGAACAAATAAATGAGGTGTCTCATTATAGAGGAAGAACTGTGTTTTCAGAACCATTGGCTAACCTGGGAACCAAGGGGATGGGCGCAGCGAGGGGCTTCTGACAGGTGGGGACACGTGTGTTGACCATTTCCACCATGGTACAGGGCTGACTGGAAGTCTGAGGACAGTCTGCAGTGATGAGGTAGGGACTCTAAATTCCCCAGTGTGTAGGGCCCCGGGGAAGGGTCTTGACATATCAGAACTCTGCTCCACATTCTGAGCCACATTTATACCAGCAACTATTCACCGGGCACAAAGGAAAGGAAAATCGATAGAAATTCTCAGCTAGAATTATAAAGTGTCTGATTAATTTAAGTAACTCCTCAATGTTCATAATTATCTGAGGGGAGAAGAAGCCTTTATTCCATTAGAGATGTATACAAGAGAGGGTACCCCTCATATGAATGAAGATACAGTACATTAAAAATGTAAATTAAGACAAAAAGAGCAAAATAATGGAATTCTGCCAATTTTTAAAACATGGCTATACAAATGGCTAATCAGTATCCAATGTCACGTTGGCCAATTCAGTAGTAGCAAAAAAAGAGAAATGTCTCAAGACTGGAGAGAAGGCAACCAGTCTGGTGAAATCAGTTGTGTGTAAATTGTCAGAAAGACCTTGGCCAATTCAGAGATGCTTCTAAACACCCAACTGGGAAATTGCATTAAGGACTTTTATTCTGGGTCTGGAGGCACGAGGGTGCAAAAGACCCATGTCTACGGTGTGAGTCAGAGGCAAAATGGGCAGGACTGAACAAGGACGATGCGGGGCCTTTCCTCTACACTCTAGCGGTGGGCACAGCCCAGAAACACATAAACAAGAAGATACTTGCAGGGAGTGTTCAATGCTCTGAGGACCTTAAAGTGGACCTCACAGGAACATGCTGGAAAGTCAAGATGTTAAGGCCAGTTGCCACCCAAAATCCATTCTTTCCTTTTTACTAACAGAACCCCAAATCTGTTGGGACAACATATCCCAGGCATCTTTCCCAGCCCTGAATGGCCTATTTCCAGGCTTCTTGTTAGATGAGAGAAATATAACCCCCAATCTTGTTTAAGACACTGTTCTTTCAATTTTCTTTTACTCATAACATAATGCAACTCATAAACTGATACAAGTCCATACCTCTGGTCCCATCCTCTGCACTCCCCCATCAGAGACGGGCAGAGATGTGCACAGCGCAGTGGGGTGGGCTCTGAGAGCTTTGGTCCCGCGAACCTGAGCCTCCTCCACCCCCTCCCTGCTGAGCAGGCTCCCAGGGCTCCCACGGTCAGACTAAACCCTGACCTCTCAGATGCCACTGCTCTCTTCCCTTCCCCTTCGCTCCATTTCCACCCTCTACATTCTGGTGGGGCCCCGAGGCCCCATCACACTGAACCAAAGCAATCCAGTTTCCCTGCCATGCACTGTGTGCCATCGGGGTAGAGCCGGCGTTGGGCTGCCAGTCAGCCTTGTCACCAGTCCCCTCTTGAGGGGGTAGAGCTGACCATCCCCTGGAGCTGACTGAGACATCACACCTCATCGGCCAATAAGACAGGCCCAGAAACCTCTGCCTCGGGGGACTGGCCCAGCCCACCAGCAGACACCCACTGGCACCTGCTACGCAACAGGCCCTGAGCATGGCACACGGATTCAAAAACGAGTGAGGCAGGGTGTTCAAGAGGAGGCCGGCAGCACACAAAGGGCAGTGGGATTAATGCACGTGCCATGTTCTGAGAGTGTTACAGCTCTAACCGGCCTGGAGTGGGTGAGGGAGTGTGCACACAGCCTCCTGGAGGAGGGAGAGCCTAAACGGGGCCATAAAGGAGGTAGATGAAAATTCCTGGAGAGGAAGAGGCCGAGGAGGAGAACAGGACAAAGTGTTCAGCTAGAGGGACACGAGCTGCGGGGACTCGGGGGCATAAAAGTCAGAGGAAGGCAAGCAGAAGGCAGAGAGAGGGGAGGGAAGTCAGCAGGGGCCTGATCGTAGACACCTGTACACCACTGCCAAGAGATGCAGCCTCTAACCCAAGGGCAATGGGGAGCCGGCGAAGTATTTTCAGCAGTGGGATGGGCTTCCATTTGTACTTTAGACAAACCTGTCTGAAGGCTGCGTAGGGGATGCATTTGAGGAGGACGTGGCTGGAAACGGGGAGGCCAGTCAGGTATCTGACAGCTACTCTGAGAGGAAAGAGGGAGGAAATAGCAGTGATGAGATCACGTCAGGTTGCAGCCTGTCAGACCGGCATCTGAGGGCCTCCTGTGCAGGCAAGCTGCCCGATTTGTGGCATAAACATCCATGGGAGCGGCCGTCCGGTGGCTTTGCCCCGGCGCCCATTTCATTAGGGTGTGAGGGGCTCCAAGTGACGGAAACGCCAGCAGTGCAGCCTCACGTCCCGTGTCTCCTGCTTTGCAGGAATCAAGTATCTTTGCAAATGACGCCCTTGCATTAGGCCTCAGGATTCCAATTAGACTTTTATAATATTAAACAATTAAAACACTCTCCTGGATTTAAGTCTGTGCTTTCTTCAGGAATATTGCCAATAAGAGGAAATACCCAGAGGCTCCTTATTCCCCAAACATATATTTGACAATATGCCTCCTGCTCTGTTTGATATCAGAGCAATAACACTAGAGTCAGGCTCCAAAAAAATGTGCACTTTTTTTCATGGCAACAAATAATATTTTTCTTAAAACTTACTTTTTATGAGGCCACAACTGGTGAAGCCCAGCTCTGATAATGAGGAAACAGGATATTTACGAGGATCTGTTCTGTCTTTATTAGTGTGGAAGGTAGAGAGTGACAGAGCTGTAAGCCGATTCATAGAGGTTGTAAATTTGCCAGTGGCTTCCAAGAGTAATAGTAAAAATGAAAATGTAGCCCCTTCTTCTGCTTGCATGCTTTATGTGTCCTTTAGTGCCATTGAGCACCTGAAGCCTGTGCCCACCTACCCCCAACCTGCAAACCCTAATGGGGGAAATAAAAACTCGTTACACCTGATGAAACTCAATCCAGACCTGCCCTGCTCCATGCAGCAGCCACAAGCCATGTACGCCTATTGCTCATTGAACTGAGGCCAGACTGAATTGAGAAATGCTGAGAATGTCCCAAGATAGTGATGCCTTAGAACCAAAGAAGGATGTGAACTAGCTCATTAATATTTTTCTATGTTTTTACACACTGAAATGAAAATATTTTGGATATACTGAGTTAAAGTATATCAACATTATTGTTTGTTTTTTAACTTTTTAAATGTGGCTACTGGAAAATTTTAGGTTGCAAATGTGGCTCGAGCTGTATTTATATGGAACAGCAGTCTAGACCACAGAATTCACTGAACAGGTCATCGTCAAGGGTGGGTAGGCAGAGCGAGTCCATCTCTGTGGACCTCCAACAACTCATTGGATGTCGGTCCACGAGGGGACAGAGCTGCCATGGGGCCCAAAGCCAGAGGCAGTGAGATGATTCCAAGGTCCCTCACCCCCCCGGCCTCCAGCCGGCATTATCCCCAGGGCACCGAAGTACATCAGGTTGAAGGAAGTGAGATCCAATAACAATCTTCATAGTGAGCTGATTTTGCTGCTGCTCATTAGTAGTTGGGAACTAAATTAATTTGAGCTTGATTGCCCCCTAATTGAAGAGGGACATAAATCCAGCTGAGTGTGCTGTTACAGATGACACCTTGATCCTGCATGGTCACCCTCTTCTGCACTCACAGTGCTCCGCGAAGGAGAGGGAGCCGGCCTTCAATGATTACAATAAAAATTATGATTATTGACCAAGAACATTAGAATAGATGGGAATGTACCGGGTCATATTTTCACAGTAAAGACATTGATCAAGTCTTCACTGAGTTAATATGTTAAAGCCTGATTATAATGACTCAGGAAATTACCAATTGTTTTAAAGAATAAAAGCCACTCATTATGCCAATACATTCATAGGGCAACAATAATTCAGCATTCCCCTCCAAACATGGCAAAAAAAAGCTCCTATGTTCATATCAATGGTTTCCACATACCCACATATGCCTCTGCCTTTCTTTATCTAAAAGCTTCGCCCATAAGAGATGTTGAACAGATACTTGTCCGAAGAAAGACAGAAATGTAGAGACCAAGAAGACACTGAAGCACGCTGGTTTCTGACTTGCCTTCTTTGCAGAAGTGGGGCAAAGGGTATCCATACCTGAATTTTACCAATTCTTTCTATAGTTAAAAACATTTACCTGTAAAACAATGTTTTTTAAGGCAAAAGCTGCCCACAAATTTGGACATCAATAACATAATTCACCCCAACTGAGAAGTAAAAAGATGTATCAGTCTCCTCAGCATTTTCTTCAAGCCAAAGCCATTTTCTCTTTCCTCTCTTATAACTGGAGGGCAGTGATTCAGATGGGATAGATTTGGCTAGAAGGAGAAGGATCAGATTCTATTATGAAATCAATTTTGTCATGATTGAGGGAGTACTCCAATCACATGCTATGCTGGGCACTAGATAAAGGAAATTCAACCAGAATGTGCCCCTGATTTGAGGGACTTAAAGGCATTTTTTGAAAGAGTAGTGCATTTTCCAGGTACAAAAATTATAAAAGATATAAGATATATATATATAGGATAAAAAGTTCCCTTTTCTGTCTCCTCGCCTCTGCCTACCAGCCTCCCCATACCCTAAGAAGGTAACTATTTTAATTAGGGTCTTGTGTATTATTTTAGAGTTTCTTTTGCTTATATGACACATGTAAATACATGGTCTTTCTCATGTATATATATATGTTATATATATATACATATAAATATAAATATATACATAAATATATACATGTATATGTGAATATGCAGACATATGTAAATATTTTTTCCCTTCCTTTTTTTTCCCCACACAAGCAGTCTAATACACTTACATGTGGGCATGGGTGCACCACAGTGACTTTATTTTTTTATATTTTGTATCTTGGAAATTTCTTCATATCACTACATAGAGAGTGTCTGCATTTTTTTAAACTGCTGCATTGCATTACATTATGCAGTTAATTAACCAGGCCCCTACAGAATTATAAACCCATTGTTGTTATAAAAGTCTAGGGACTTCTAAATTAGCACTGACATCATCCACATAAAATGATTCTCCTCCTTTCCTTCCCTCATCCTTCCTTCAGCCCTTCCTCCCTTCCTTCACTTTTTTTCATTCACTCCACAAACATTCACTGTGGGTCCACCTGTGTCACATGCCACCCTCAGGTGGCCCATTAGAGTGTGAAGGTCACGTCACATTGACCCATCACAGGTAATTGGAGGAAGGAGAACAGAGTGACAGGTGGAGACAGCAGATCACCCACAACCACATCAGTTTCTCCTATGGAGTAATTGTAGGTAATAAGGGAGAACACCTGGCCTAGGGATCATTGGAGTATGACCAGGGGAAAACTGGAGAACTTGCCTCCCATACTTGGTCTTACATGAGCCCCACCACTGACCTTCTGCAAGAATCACAGTGGGGGGATATTGAGAATACGAAATGTCAGTCATCCGCACCCTAAAAACACCCCTCCATCACTTTTTTTGGGGGGGAGTTATTAAGGTATTATTGATAAACACTCTTATGAAGGTTTCACATGAAAAAATGATTACTACATTTACCCATGTTATCAAGTCCCCACCCATACCCCAATGCAGTCACTGTCCATCAGTGTAGTAAGATGCCACAGATTCATTATTTGCCTTCTCTGTGCTACACTGTTTTCCCCTGACCACCTACACCATGTATAATAAACAATACACCCCACAATCCCCTTCTCACTCCCTCCCCACCCACCCTCCCACACGCCTCCCCTTTGGTAACCACTAGTTCCTTCTTGGAGTCTTCGAGTCTGCAGCTATTTTGTTCCTTCAGTTTTGCTTCGTTGTTATACTCCACGAATGAGGTAAATCATTTGGCACTTGTCTTTCTCTGCCTGGCTTATTTCACTGAGCATAATATCCTCCAGCTCCATCCATGTTGTTGCAAATGGTAGGATTTGTTTATTTCTTATGGTTGTATAGTATTCCATTGTGTATACATACTGCATCTTTTTTATCCATTCATCTACTGATGGACACTTAGGTTGCTTCCATTTCTTGGCTATTGTAAAACGTGCTGCAATAAACATAGGGGTGCATATGTCTTTTTGAATCTGAGAAGTTGTATTCTTTGGGTAAATTCCAAGGAGTGGGATTCCCAGGTCAAATGGTATTTCTATTTTTAGTTTTTTGAGGAACCTCCATATTGCTTTCCACAATGTTTAGACTAGCTTACATTCCCACCAGCAGTGTAGGAGGGTTCCCCTTTCCCTGCATCCTTGCCAGTATTTGCTGTTCTTAGACTTTTCGATGCTGGCCATCCTTACTGGTGTGAGGTGATATCTCACTGTGGTTTTAATTTTCATTTCCCTAATGATTAGTGATGTGGAGCATCTTTTCATGTGTCTATTGGCCATCTGAATTTCTTCTTTGGAGAACTGTCTCTTCATATCCTCTGCCCATTTTTTAATCAGGTTATTTGCTTTTTGGGTGTTGAGGCATGTAAGTTCTTTATATATTTTGGATGTTAACCCCTTGTCAGATATGTCATTTACAAATATATTCTCCCATACTGTGGGATGCCTTTTTGTTCTGTTGTTAGTGTCCTTTGCAGGACAGAAACTTTTTAGTTTGATGTAGTCCCATGAGTTCATTTTTGCATTTGTTTCCCTTGCTCGAGGAGATGCGTTCAGGAAGAAGGTGCTCACGCTTATATTCAGGAGATTTTTGCCTATGTTGTCTTCTAAGAGTTTTATGGTTTCATGACTTACATTGAGGTCCTTGATCCATTTTGAGCTTACTTTTATGTATGGGGTTAAACAATAATCCAGTTTCATTCTCTGGCATGTAGCTGTCCAGTTTTGCCAACACCAGCTGTTGAAGAGGTGGTCATTCCCACATTGTATGTCCATGGCTCCTTTATCATATGTTAATTGACCATATATGCTTGTGTTTATATCAGGGCTCTCTAGTCTGTTCCGATGTTCTATGGGTCTGTTCTTGTGCCAGTACCAAATTGTCTTGATTACTGTGGCTTTGTAGTAGAGCTTGAAGTTGGGGAGCATAATACACCCAGCTTTATTCTTCCTTCTGAGGATTGCTTTGGCTGTTTGGGGTCTTTTGTGGTTCCATATGAATTTTAGAACGATTTTCTCTCGTTCGTTGAAGAATGCTGTTGGTATTTTGATAGGCATTGCATTGAATCTGTAGATTGGTTTAGGCAGGATGGCCATTTTGAGAATATTAATTCTTTCTATCCATGAGCACGGGATGTGTTTCCATTTATTGGTATCTTCTTTAATTTCTCTCATGAGTGTCTCACCCTCCATCACTTTTAAGTAGCTTCCTGCCTCATACTGGACACCTGGGCTCCTGCTGGGGCCCACTGGCAGCCTGAGGAAGGATTCCATATTCTGACCTATTCCAGGCATCCTCCTGTTACTAATGTCTGAGCAGAACCCACTCCTTATTCTGCAGAGATGATCGTCTGAGTTAGCCAGAAAATGTGCCACCCTTCTTACAGGCCCTGCCTCAACTCCAGCAAGGTGCACTTCTCACTCAGAGTCATGCTGAGAAGTTAACTCCCCACCAAAGCCTGGTGAGAAGAAGGTAGGCACAGGAGTGAGCCTCGGTGGCCTGGCCTGGCCCCAGCATGTACTAAGAAAGGCATACAGAAGATGGGTTCCTGAGGAGCACCCATGGGAGGGAGTCAAGAGTCACTCAATATTCAGCACACACTGAGTGCACACTATATTAGCTTCCGGGGGCACAGCAGAGACAGTCCTAGCCCCTGGGAGGCACATTTCAGTTGGAGAAATGGTCAGGCAGTTAACAAATGAAAGAAGAGCTCTGCTAAGTGTCAGTGGGTCAGCAGCTCCACTTGCTCACTGACTGCCCAGAGGCAGTCGCGGTGGCCAGGTGACAGAGAATAAGGAGCAGCAGGCTGGAAGGGGCCTTGGGGACAAGGTGGGACCCTGGCAGAACACCACCTCCCACTAGTGGCCTGCCAAAGTCACATGGCAGGTTAATAGAGTAACCAGAGCTGGTACCTGCCATGAGAAATGAATGGATGACCTTGATGGGGGATAACGACCACCACAAACACAGCTACTCCTTATGGAATGTGTTGTGGGGGCTTTACCTCTCATGTTGCATTTCCACAGCAGCGAGAGGTAGCTTTTCTGCCCTGTGGCCTGTGGGCTGGGAGTGTAAGCACTGCAGGTGGCAGAGCTAGGGCGCAGGCAGAACTCCTTTTGTTGCTTCACTGCACTCCACTGAGCTTCACTGCATTTTCCTACAAATTGAAGGTTTGGGGCAACCGTGAATTCAGCAGGTCTATCAGCAGCATCTTCCAACAGCATGTGCTCACTTTGTGTCTCCATGTCATGTTTTGGTGATTCTGGCAATATTTCAAACTTTTTCACTATGTTTATTATGGTGATCTGTCATCAATGACCTTGGTGTTACTACTGCAATTGTTTTGGGACTCCAAGAACCACACTCATGTAAGACAGCGAACTTAATCAATACATGACGTGTGTTCCTAACTGTCCACCAATTAGCTGTCCCCATCTTTCTCCCTCTCCTCAGGCCTTCCTATTCCCTGAGACACAACAATATTGAAATCAGACCAATTAATAACCCTACATGACCTGTAAGTGTTCAAGGAAGAGTTGCACGTCTCTCACTTTCAGTCACTAAGCTTAGTGAGGAAGGCATGTCGAAAGCCAAGATACACTGAAAGCACAGCCAAGTTGTGAATGAAAGGGAAAGTTCTTGAAGGAAATTAAAAGTGCTACTCCAGTGAATGCACAAATGACAAGAGAGCACAATAGCCTTGCTGCTGATATGGAGAGAGTATTAGTGGCCTGGAAAGAGTATCAAACAACACACAACATTGCCTTAAGCCAAAGCTTAATCCAGGGCAGACCCTAATTTTCTGTTCAATTCTATGGGGCCTGAGAGAGCTGAGGAAGCTGCAGAGGAAAAGTTGGAACTTAGCAGAGGTTGGTTCATGGCACAAGGGAGGAAGCTGTCTCCATAACAGAACAGTGCAGGTGAAGCAGCAGGTGCTGATGTAGAAGCTGCATCAGGTTATCCAGGTCTAGCTGAGATCATTCATGAAAGTTTTCAGATTTTCAGTGTAGATGAAACAGCCTTCTATTGGAAGAAGATGGATCTAGAACTTTCACAGCTGGAGAGGATAAGTTAATGCCAGTTTCAAAGCTTCACAGGACAGGCTGACCATAGTGTTAGGGCTAACACAGCTGGCTATCTTTAAGTTGAAGCCAATGCTTATTGGCCATTCTGAAAATCCTAGAGCCCTTCAGTACCACGCTAAACCTACCCTGCCTGTGCTCTACACATGGAGGAACAAAGCCAGGATGACAGCACATCTGTTTACGACATGGTTTACTGAATATTTTAAGCCCACTATTGAGACCTATTATTCAGGAAAAAGATACAAAATATGACAGCTCACTTATAATGCCCCTGGTCACCCAAGAGCTCTGATGGAAATGGACAATGAGATGAAGTGTTGTTTTCATGGCTACTAACACAACATTCATTCTGCAGCCCATGGATCAAGGAGTAATTTCAACTTCAAGTTTTATTATTGAAGAAATACGTTTCATAAAGTTATAGCTGCCATAGCCAGTGATTCCTTCAATGGATCTGGGGAAAGTAAATTTGAACCCTTCTGGAAAGGATTCATCATTCAAGATGTTTCTAAGAACATTCATGGTTCATGGGAAGAGGTCAAACATCAGCATTAACAGGAGTTTGGAAATAAGTTGATTCCAACCCTCATTGAGGACTTTGAAGGGCTCAAGACTTCAACGGACAAAGTACTGCAGATGTGGTGGAAATAGCAAGAACTAGAATTAGATGTGGTGCCTAAAGACTGAGTGGCTACAATCTCATGATCAAACAGGAGTGGATGAGGAGTTGCTTTTTATGGGTGAGAAAAGAAAGTGGTTTCTTGAGATGGAATCCACTCCCGGTGAGGATGCTGTACAGATTCTTGAAATGACAACAAAGGATTTAGAATATTACATAAACTTAGTTTATAAAGCAATGGCAGGGTTGGGAGGACTGACTCCATTTCTGAAAGATGTTCTACTGTGGGTAAAATGCTATCAAACAGCATTTCATGCCACAGAGAAATTGTTCAAAGAGAAGAGCCAACTGATGTGACCTTCATCATTGTCTTATTTTAAAAAGCGGCCCCGGCCACCCCAGCCTTCAGCAACCACCCTGATCGGTCAGCGGCCGCCACGTGAAGGCAAGGCTCCCTGCCAGCAAAACGGTCACAGCTCATTGGAAGCTCGGACGATGCTTGGCATTTTCTAGCAAGAGTATTTTTTGAATGAACATGCCCTTTGTTATTTTAGACACGATGCTATTGCACACTTAATAGACTACAGTATGGTGTAAACATAACTATTATAGGCACTGAGAAACCAAAAAATTCCTTTGACTCACTTTAGTAAGATAATCATTTTAATGCAGTGGTCAGGAACTAAATCCAGAATATCTCTGAGGTATACTTGTATTAAAATTGTTGGAGAGAAACTCAAAGAGAAAGAGTCGTTCAGGTTTTACTGTCACCAAAACATGATTTTTGTTTTTTAAGTTGGGTCATTAATCTTGACTGCCAGACATTGTCAAGAAACAAAGACTTTTCTAAATTGCTGTGGCATTTATATAACTGGGGTCCAGCCCAGAAGAGGAGATCACAGTCTCGTCCCAGTGTAAAGAGGAATCCCCTTCCACCCTGGTGTGCTACACTCTGAGCAGACGTGCTGGGGGGGGCCTGAGACCACTCTGGGGACATGAGAGACAGAGGGAAGAAATCGGGTGGGTATCAAAGACTTGGAGCCACATCTCAAGGAGGGGTCAGGTGGGAGGGATGTAGACAAATTCAGCTCCATGTGGGGAAGCCTGTCCCTTCAGACATGCATGAGAAAGCCCCAACCAAAGAGCGAGGAGGAATGCATGTTCCCTGGCTCTAGAGTTTTTACTGACTTTGTTTGGCCAACACATTCAGAACTGCCTGACTTCCCAGGCTGAATCCTATGAAGTCTTACAGCTTCTACCTGGGATTTTATGAATGCTTTTTCCTGGGATGCTTCTTGGAACCCAGCCATAGGTCACACGAAGGTCACACAGAGATGTAGCCATGGGTGGAGGCATCTTGGACAGAACAAGCTGCATTGAGGTCCTCACTGAGTGCAGCCCCACCTGACTTCATGTGGAGCAGAACCGCCCAGCTGAGCCCAGCCAAGCCAGAGCATCACCGAGATAATAAAATGGTATTTTTTTAACCCATAGGATTTGAGGTAGCTTGTTACATAGCAACTGAATGAAAATAGTAATTGGCAAGACTATATTTCTTAGGCACCCAGAGGGATAAAAAAAGAGGAACTATATGCATGCATCATACATACATATATGAGTGTGTGTGTTATAGTGTATGTGCATACTAGAGAGAGACAACAAGCAACTAAGAGCAGTGCCCATAAGTGTGTGATGGTGCTCTTGGTGGCCTCCCTGGCCAGGCACTAGGAGGTACTTTATAATCATAACTTCACTTAATCTTCACAACAACTCTATTAGGTGAAAAACTCCTGTTAACCCTAGAATACAGATGAGGTCATAAGGGCTCAGAGAGGTCAGGTTACTTGCCTAAGGTCACACAGCTGATAAAGAGCAGAGTAGATTCCAACCTGACTCCTAAGCTGGAGCTCCTGGCCTCTGCTCTGCCCAAGGTACTTCCACAAAGACAAACCATATCTCCAAGGAAAGCCAGCACACATCTCTGTGGAGAGAATGAGGTATATTAAGAGGCCATTAGAGAATGCCAGGAAGGAGGGGGCCATGCCCTACTCTCATCCTTTGGGGTGACTGTCTCTGCATGAGTGACTCTTCCAGAGGCGCTTCACTGTTCCCCAGGCTATGCCAGGGCAGTGTGCTGGGCCAGCCCCAGTTAACCGAGGCCTCTTCTCCCAGCAAATGGTTTGAAAATTATCCTAATATCATAATATCCTAATATTTAGATTCCCTTACAGCAGCTCCTGCAGTTTACACATGTATAACCGTAGAATGAAGAAGTAATATAATTACCCCTGAGTCACACAATCTGCCCCAGACCGACAAAAGAGCCAAGTTACAGTGTAATTCCCTTGGAAGAAGAAAGATGGAGCCACGCTAACGCAGGACCAGCATCTTACACCCGGCAAGGATAGCGTGTTGGACTTCGGACTGGGGTCTGGCGGTTGCAGATGAGGAAAAATGACAAGCCACCACCGTGAGATAGTCCACCATGAGTCCCTGTGCTTTGTGATAAGCACATAGCACAGTGGTTTGATGTATGGTCTGGAGCCAGGCAGCCTGGGGTTGAGTCATCACTTTGCTTGGACTGCGCTGCCTCAGTTTCCTCATCTGTAAAGTGGGGTGACATTTTACAGACTGCCTCATAGACTGGCTGGAAGAATTAAATGTCTAATACTAAGAAATTCTGGATTAGTAATTCCTGGTACACAGTAAACACTAAATAATTGCTGTTATTTGCCAAGACAGCAAATGGCCCCCCGACCCTAACACGGCTACTTCAGGAAACATTAATCACTGCCCCCTCATGCATGTAACAATGCTCTGACTGGTCAGTCCACAGGCTCATCGGAAGAGTCCCAGAATCCTTCTCTAGCACTTCATGTTCTGACTTGTGAATCGTGACATACTGATCTTGCCAACTTCTTCTAGAATTTTAAAAACCATCTTGTCATTTTTATTTAGACTATCATACAGAATTGATTTTAAATTTAAAATAACTCATTCAGATCAGTATAGTATAAAAGAACATGTTATAAGTTTCATTTCTAACTGTACTCAGTAACATTCAGAATATATCATTGAACTCGTACTTCTTCCCATTTACCAAGTGATGCACTCAGTTTAATTTACTCCAGATCAATTATATGAGAAAAATATAACTTACTGACAATAAGTTCCAAAGTATTATAATGCATCAGGTTCAATTTGGAGACTGAATATATTAAAATGTGTTGCCATAGCGGAAACAAACCCTGCTTTCATGATGAGATGCAGGTAATTCTTGCAACAGGCACTTTAAAAGTAAACTCATTAATTTTTATAATTTCTGTGCTTTCCTTTCAGATAATGAGATAAAGGAGTCTTACTTTTTAGGATTTTTTGAAAAAACATATCTGCAAACAACACATATTGAGTAAAGATACTCTTTATTCTGAATAAGTAAAAAGCCCAGTTGGCTATAATCATTGTTCTATTTTCTCTTTGTAACAGTGGCTTTTGGAGTTGGGGAGCTACCCTGATGCACTATGTATGCGTGGTGATGAAATGAATGCAATGTACAATCAGATAAGGATCATCTTGAGGCACATTTGAAGAATTTTCATCATGTCTATGCACTTCATTCATTTCATCTATTTCAACATCAATGCTTCTTATCCATTTTATCAGATCTATTGTGGTAGTAAACAAAATAAAACCAAGAACAAAAGGAATTCAACACAGTAGAGCAGTCTAAGCCACCACAATGGCTAATTTACAAGGAGTCAAAATTCAAGTAACCTACCAGGACTATGTGTACAAACATCATGACCAACTGACTTGACTATGATCCCATTCATTTGATCCACACCAATGGCCCCACAGGGCCTCTATCAGAGTTGGGGGATATGGATTTTTAAAAATTAATGTCACTGGTTGGGAAATGCTCTCTCCAGCCCTCCTTGCACCCAAGGCAAACAGCCCGTGGAGAGCCTTGCCCAGCGTTTCCCATCCAGATGCTTCAGGACCTGGGAGGGGGTCTGCAGGCAGGGGAACCAAGGTGTGGCTGGGGTAAACTGTCAGAACCCCTGGGGACAGAGTCAGGGAGAGGTAATAGGCACCTGCCGTGCCACCCACACAGTGCCAGCACCTCCTCAACTGCTGTCTGGTTTCCATCAGCCAGTCTGTGAGTGCAGGATCAGTATGCCTATTTTCAGATGAAAAACCTATGAGGCAGAGCAGTTAAGGATTTGCTCAAGGCCACACTATCCAAAATTTTGTTTTCAAGGAATGTTGAGGAATGAAAACATAGTTACAATACAACCTAAGTAAATTCTTCAAATACTGCTTATGTATGTCTCCATTTTGAATCTATTTGTTTCCTAAATTCAGACAATGAGCCATCAGATAAGAGGGGACATGTGAATGCATGTGTGCACAAATGTAGACATGTATGGCAGTGTGTATGTTTACATGTGCTAGTGTGTGTGCACACATATGTGGATGTGGATGTGTCTGGTGTTTGGAGTTAAGGTGGCATTGGTTGTAGATGGAAAAAAATACCAATTTTATCCAGTGGTTATTTTGAGGTATAGAATGGGAAGCGTTCAGGGATTTTTTTCCTGCTCTGTACTTCCCTTTCCTCTCTACGCTCATGTGCTATTTTAACAATCGGAAAATTTGGGGATTTTTGTACATTTGGGTGGCATGTATTAAGCTGCTCATTACCCATTCCCCATCAGCGGGGTGAGAGCCGCACCACCTCCCCCGAGGCAGGCGGAGGCCAGGTGAGCAGGGAGTAGTCGTGCTGAAGAGAAGATGGTCAGGAAAGAGTCTGGTTTTCCCGCTCTGATCTTCCCCAGCAGTTTCTGATTCCTGCCTCCTGCCTGGGCAGCCTGGGCAGTCTGGGTCTCTGGGAAGCCCCTCCCTCCATGTCTGCCTCCCCGCTCCTGAGAAGCTGAGGAGCGTGTGAATTTAAGGGCTCATCCAAGCCCCACAGTCCTGCACTTGCAGACCTCCGGGTTCCATGACCCAAGGTGCATGGACGGGTGGGCCCTGGGGACATAACCTGTGAGCAGGCTCCTCTGAGTCCCAGGCTGCCTGTGACCCCAACCTCCCTCACCAGCACTTCTGTCTGTAAAATGGCAAACCAGGGGCCTCTCCTGGGCCCTCAGCCATTGAGAGCAGGTGAAAGCCCAGCACTGCCCACCATGGCACAGAAATATGATATTTACTGCACTTAACATGATGTTGCCATTGGTCTCTGGGAAAAGCCTCTGTAGCCTGTGGGTGTGGCCTTTGAATGTGTGGAAATGTTTGCTGCCCAGATGAGTAGCTTCCTGTCTTTGCAGGGGAAATATTAATCTTCTCATTAGGAAAATGAATAGGACCCTGAGCATTCAGCCTCCAGCCCTTCTACTTACCCACCCAGCCAGGCAAGACCCCCACAGCAGCACTTGTGGTTAGCCAGGGGCACACTGTGGAGGCTTGATGGAGGGCCTAGGGAGAGAAAGGAGCTGAGAGTCCTCTGTGGAACATGATGAAGCTCTTGAGTTAGACTGTGCTGTATAATAAAGAATTTGGCATTTAATAAGAGCATTTCAGCATTTAATAATGTAGATTTAAAAAATTGGCTGGCCTTTGTCGCTGGCTCCTGGGAGAGAGTCTTTACACCCTTGGGATTCCCGAGTAACAGGAATGTCTCCACTATTTAAGATGAGTCCCTCAGACCACACCTGAGTTTATCCTAATGAGGTGGCTCGCGACTCCTGATAGTTTCAGGATGAGAATGGCCATGCCTGAAGGACCCAACATGTGAGTAGTAGATTGGGGCTTAGAGTCAAGTGATATCAGCCTGACCTCCTTACCTGGAAGAAGCGGGGGGATGGAGACAGAGATTAAATTCAATTGCATGGTCAATGATTCAACCAATCATTTCTGCATAATGAAACCCCAACAAAAACTCTGGACCCAAAGCTCAGCGGAGTCTCAGTGGACACTCCTAATTGTCCAGGAGGACACATGCTGAGTTTACACAAGCCTCATGTTTGCAACCCTCCCAGTCCTATGCATCTCTTCTCTTGTCTGGTCCTAAACTGTATCCTTCATTATAAGATTTTAATCATCATATACAGCTTCCCTGAGTTCTATGAGTTATTCTAGTGACTTATTGAACCTGAGAAGGTCATCGGAACACCAGAATTATATCCATCTGGTCAGAGATTTGGGTGGCCTGGGACCCTCCACGCTTGTGCCTAGGGTCTGACATGAGAGCATGCTTGAAGGGGACAGTGTCTTTAACCTGATAAATTGGATCCAATTCCAGATAGTGTCAGAATTGCATGCAGACTGCTGGGATTCAAACCCTGACCCTGGGAATTTCTATCTTTCATCTACTGGGGCAAATTCTTATCCTTTCCAGTCCTCAGTACCTACACTGAAATCAATAAACACATGTAAAATGCTCAGAGAAGCACTGATCTCAGTAAGCACTCATAAACGTTACCTATCATTCTTGAGACCTATGCCCTGCCAAGAGGCATGACAGGGACTTCTGTCCTTATATTTCCTTATCTTTAGACTCCCAGCTGCTGAGACCTTAAGGTCTTATCCAGTATAGAATACTCTAGTTTGCCTCACACCTCACATTTTGCTGAGCACCGCATAATATTATTCCTTACTTATTTATATCTCATGGAAATATATAAATAAAATTATTTCCTATTTACATACCTATTTATTAGCATATCAAACAGCTGGACAGTATTTCACCAAGTGTGGAGAGGCATGTTGAGGTGATCTCACTATATAGGCTATTTAGCCAGTGTACACATAGTTCACTTCAGGGGACCCCTGGAACACTCCAATTGGTTTTCTTTTATACCAAGAAGACATTATTTTAAACATTTCAGCAAATGAAATCAAGAACTATATATATATATGTTTTAAATTGTGCTAGAATGTTATATGTGTCATTAAATGATTCCTTTAATTCTATTTTAGGCAGAAATACAAAGAAAATAGGCCACACAATTTGTCATTATCAGAGCTAAAACTGAGAAGGATAAGAGGACCCTAAAGTCATTCTGGGGGGAATATCTGTGTTGGGGCCCGTCGGGAGAGACAAGTTCTTCTAATAGTGCATAAGGGATGCCTGAGTGAGCATTTCAGAGCTATACAGGATAGATGGTCTCTCTTGAAGGCTTCAAGCACAAGATGTATTTGAGTACCCGAAAGACAGGCAATCACTACCCAGAGCTTCTAGAACCAGGGCCCAACTTGGAATCAGCTGACACCAGTTGGAATGGCTTGCTCATTCCGTCACAGGTAATGGAAACGAAAGTTCCATTGAGAGACATTTGTTGCCAGTCAAGAGATACATGGAATGCATATTTAGATGCATCAGCAAGAGGAAACAAATGATGGTTTTAGACTGTCAGTTGCTAAAGAATCATGCATCAGTTTGATGTGAAAAATTGGACATGAGTGTCACCTGTAATTGAAGAGTTAGCTTAAGAGATGCTGCTAAATTGATTAGGTCAAGTTGGAGCCAATTTTAGGGACCCAGAATATAGGTCATTTTCCAGGTAAGAGCTATACATTTTAACAGGACATAGTTTAGAGGAATCTTTATTAATATATTCTCTGGATACTGCTGAGCTCTTCAAAACAATCTCTTCTCTTTTAGACATTTGCAGGGTACCTGTTTCTCAATAACCATTAGTAAGTTAGTAGGGCAGACATTCCACATGCAGGGGTAAAGATTTGCTTCTTACTTGGACAGCTTCAAGGTGAGTAGCAACAAGAAGTGATTCAGGTCGTAATGGAAAGATGGTGGAATGAGAAGTGAGACAGAAACCTCCTCCCAAAACCACATACAATACCAAAATAAAGCAAATACAACTAATCTTTAAAAAGCAACCAGAAAGAAGACTGCGACAGACAGCCACATCTGGAGAAAAGAGAAGACCGCATGGAAAATAGTAAAGTAGCAAAGCCGCAAATCCAAGCCCTCCCCCAACCCCAGATCACCAGTGAGAGGAAGAGAAATGGAGTGGGCAAGGGGTAGAAGCCTAGGACTGCTGAACACCCAGCCCTGGAGATCTGCTCTGGGACCACGAACCTACATTACATGATGCTCTGGAGATTAATGGGGTTGGAAAGCTAAGACAGGTGGAATACTCAGAGAGACTGAGATTCCAGCTGCTGTGGAGAACAAGTACACACAACTGGCCACTCCAGGACAAAAGAAAGGTGGGCACTTTTAAAGACTTCCAAACAGTAAGAGGGCTGGGCTGGTTAAAGGGGCAAAGATTACACAGAACTTGCTGCTCAGGAGAAAAGACATGCAGACAAAATCATCCCAGCAAACTCAGCCCAGCACGTTGGGAACTTTCAGAAGCTTCAGGCACTCCATCCCCCTGGCTTGGTGACACGTGCCAAGGCACCCCACTGAAATAGCACCCTGCCACTCCTTCCTTCCACCCAACATCGGTTCACAATCCTGCTTCCTCTGCCAGTGTGCCAAGCCAGTCAAAGTTTGGCTCCACCTACAGCAGCTACAGGGTCATAACAGAGAGGCTCCCCCCTGTGCACTAGGCCCACTGGCCCTGGCAGTGGAGGAAGCAGAAGGAGCTCTTTCCTCCCAGTAGGCACTAGCGCTGCTCACCTGAGATACCCACCATCACTCCAGGTGCTGGGCAGCTCCAGAGAGTAGAACTCCTGGGCACTAGAGGGCGCCACCTACACAAAGTTATTATTCCATAGTTATCATTACAACTATGAAATGGCAAAAGAACCTGGTACGAACCAAAATCTGACAAACACCAGAAAGAGGCTAAATGAAACTGAAATCACCAATCTTCCTGATAAACATTTGAAAATAAAAATCATAAACATGCTCACAGAACTACAAAAAAATATTCAAGACCTCAGGGAGGACTTCAAGAAAGAGAGAGAAGCTTGGAGAAACACAGTATCCAAAATGAAACATACAATGGAGAGGCCCTTGGCAAGGGAAACAAAAGCAAAAATGAACAAATGGGACTATATCAAACTAAAAGCTTCTGTATAGCAAAGGACACCGTCCGTAGAACAAAAAGACATCCTACAGTATGGGAGAACATATTTGTAAATGACATATCTGACAAGGGGTTAACATACAAAATATATAAAGAGCTCACACACCTCAACAAACAAAAAGCAAATAACCCTATTAAAAAATGGGCAGAGGATCTGAACAGACACTTCTCCACAGAAGAAATTCAGATGGCCAACAGGCACATGAAAAGATGCTCCACATCACTAATTATCAGGGAAAGGCAAATTAAAACCACAATGAGATATCATCTCACATCAGTTAGGACAGCCAACATCGAAAAGACTAGGAACAACAAATGCTGGCAAGGATGTGGAGAAAGGGGAACCCTCCTACACTGCTGGTGAGAATGTAAACTAGTTCAACCATTGTGGAAAGCAACAAGGTATTCCTCAAAATACTTAAAACAGAAATACCATTTGACCCAGGAATTCCACTCCTAGGAATTTATCCAAAGAAAAGAAGATCCCAGATACAAAAAGACATATATACCCCTATGTTTATCACAGCACTATTTACAGTAGTCAAGATATGGAAGCAACCTAAGTGTCCATCAGTAGATGAATGGATAAAGAAGATGTGGTTCATATACACAGTGAAATATTATTCAGCCATAAGAAGAAAACAAATCCTACCATTTGCAAAAACATGGATGGGGCTAAAGGGTATTATGCTTAGTGAAATAAGCCAGGCAGAGAAAGACAGTACCAAATGATTTCACTTATTTGTGGAATATAACAACAAAGAAAAACTGAAGAAACAAAACAGCAGCAGACTCACAGACTCCAAGAAGGGATTAGTGGTTAACAAAGGGGAGGAGTTGAGGAGGGCAGGTGTGGGGGAGGGAGAGGGGATTGAGGGGCATTATGATTAACACACATGGTGTGTGTAGGGGGTCACAGGGAAGACAGTGTAGCACAGAGAAGTAGTGACTCTGCGGCATCTTGTTATGCTGACGGACAGTGACTGTGGTGGGGTGTGGGGGACTCAATAATATGGGTGAATGTAGTAACCACAATGTTGCTCATGTGAAACCTTCATAAAATTGTATATCAATGATACCTTACTAGAAAAAGCAATAATTGATTCATATGCACTCCAGACTATAGCTCGCAAAATAGAGTTTTGTTCCAAGGTGGGAAGTAATTATGACTCTTAATTAGTTATGACAATTACATAAAAGCTCTAAAGGACTGCAATATTCATCTTTTTACTGTTTGTATAGTGATTTATGATCAAGAAAGATAAGATTTCAGATTCCAGAAAAGGATCCTCTGCTTTCAATGGGGGCTGGTTTAAGAAGAGTTGAATTTGATGGTAGCAGTATTCACATGAGTTCTTGACATTCTCTTCTAGCTGCTCACACATTTTTTCCTTTGGCCTCTCCTACCTTAACCAGAACCCACTCTTCAGCCTCAAAGAACAGGATGGAGGTGAGTGAAGAGAGGAAAGACATCAGACGAAAAGAGAGCAGGAGGACCCCAGACAACCTCCAGACAATCAAAGGCCATTTTCAATTGCTTTTGAGGATGTCCACTGTAGGAGTCACATGTTGGTTATTTGGTATTCATATGCAAATAAGATGTTGACCCTTTGATGATGACGCTCTTAATGTATATATGCACATAGGTCTCTATGTCTAACTACTCGTACACCAGGCCGTGCTCCTCTGGAAATCTCAGCAGTGATCCCCAGCTTTGAAAGAGACGCCTGAAAAACGACATGATGAAAGAATTGTTCCTGTCAGGATAGCAAATTCCCACCATGGCTGCATAAAAAACAAGTGCAAACCTCAGAAACCAAACCAGGCATTTTAAAAATCAGTGCAAGTCAGCTTTTTCCCTTCTACTTTGACGTCGCCTTGTGCTACACTCCACACCCTGAAAGCTCCCGTCTATTCACGAACACCGTGGAGCCATCAGTGCTCCCTAATCTGATTCATCAAGGCTGCTAATGAATCCTGGCACCGGGCGTGCACGCCATATGGCTGCGATTTCAGGAGGCCAGCAGCCCGACGCAGCAAAGGCAGCCCAGCCACACCGGGCAAAGCGGAGCCGACAAGAATTCACATCTAATTTGCATATATTTGCGCAGCATGTTAGAAATACTTCTAATCTCAAACAGACGCGGGACCAGGGACAAATGGGGAGAAAGCATAAAGGGTTCGGTGGAGGGGCTGACTGAGCTTGTCAAAGGCCTACAATCTCCTCCCGAGATGACATCTACACTTGTTTAACCGCCTTGTTGGTGATCACTTATAAAATTATCACCGGGGTATTTTTCAGGCTGCTAAGGTAACTGATTTTTTGGACTGTGTGCTTCCTGCAGCAGGAAAGGGAGTTCTGATTAACACATTTTCCTGCTGGAGGCTAAAATGTGTCTTCATATGCCTGGATAAATAAGTAATTATAGGCTCCATATAGGAAATTTATGATATTGTACTCTGGTATTAACCTGTTCAGCAGGAGAGATTAGTAAACACGCTGAGCCAGGCCTTACCCTTGGTTTCTGAAATGAAGGAGCATAAACCAACATGTTTCAGTGAGGGGAAAGACGGTGAGCAAAACAGCATCCAGACCCTGCACGCCATCTGCAATTTCATAGATCACTAATGGGGAATAATTATATTGCTCCTGCAGCCCAACAGCAGCAAGCCTCTGGAAGCAAGACTGGTTTCCCAGGCCTTCTCACCGGCTGCTGTCTGGCGGGGGTGAAATTGGAAGTCCAGTGCTGAAATGGCTCATTAAAAGAAACTTGAAAAAGAGGGCTGCTCTTTGAATCTTAAAGACAGTAATGAGTAACTCAGTAGGCTGTGCAGAGAAAGCCTTCCCTTGTCCCCAGATTAATTTTCAGTGTCTAGGGACAGAAGAGGAGCAAAGTCTTTAAAGATAAGATGGACAGGGGAGAGGAAGGGGGAGGTGGGGTAAAGGTAGGGAGGGGAGGAGAGAGAGAAAATGTATTCTCTAGCCAGATACCGATAAAACTTCTCCAAGACTGCTTCTCTGGAGGAACACTCACCAGCTGCTCCCTGGCAGGAAATTGAAAACTGTCAAGAAGTTACATTTATTGCTGACTGATGAGTCAGCAAGGAAGGTGTGCTCTGTGCCCCTTAAGGAGAATTTCAATCCAGCCTGGCCTCTCTACAGACACTGAGGTCAGAAAAGAAAGCAGATCAGAATGTGCAGGGATAAGCATGCTTAACCCAAAAGCCTGGCCAGGAAAAGCAGGTCAAACAACCAAGCAAGAGAGAACAGGTACCATTCCATTCTGACCTTGGCAGAGACCTGCTCGGCTGCTTCCAAACGGAGGTCCACAGACCGACCTGTGAGGCCAGGCACCCTAATTCCAGCTGGTGCCTCCATCCCAGCATGGGTTGATCCAGAGGCCCAGCCACCCGGCTCCATGGCTGCTGCCATCTCAGCTTTCTCAATTAATGTGAGGTTATTTGTGGTATTCAGATGCAATTCCTTCTTCAAGGCTGTTTGTCCCAAGTCCTCCATGAAGACTTCTAGAACGTATGTGATGTGATCCTCCAATCACATATGATGCTCTTTCTGATACCCATATACCTCCTCTCCTAAGCCGTTTATAGTGACATGCTCTTGTATTCTTATATTATATTATGATTATTATTCTCTTCCTAGTGTCTGATTTATCTCTGACAAGGCTATAATCTCTTGGAAACCCAAAAGACCTCTGGATCACATCCCCTCTTCCCCATTTCACTTCTCTTAAGTCTCAATAAGTAATTGCACAGTTTCTTCTAGTTACCATCCTATCATCCCATTATTGATGTATAAGCTCACTTTGTTTCAAGAAGTATGTGAAGAAACTTGGAAAATGGATAAGAAATTGGATAAAGGATAAGAAAATAAATATTAGGGAATGATAAAGGATAAGAAAATAAACATTAGGGGATGAGAAAATCAGGGGAACGGAAAACAGAAGAAAAATAAGCTGAAGCTAGGGATGTGTCAAACAAATTTACACAAATACATGTGCCTGAACATTCTATCATCTGCTAAAATGGGATGCAAATTGGACTCTTGTCCTCAAAGACAAGAATATGATCAGAGGCAAATAAAGCATAGTGTCTAATGTGATGAAACGATTTCATTGTTCAGGGAAAATCACATCTGGAATTAAGGCCTGAGGGAAGTTTCTCTGCTGGGTGCGCTGGGTGACAGTGAGTAACAGAATGAATGCGTGGCCTCACTTAGTGAGGGGAAACAGAAGGGGACAGAAGGAAAGATACCCACCCTCACAGACCTCGGATTTTCCTAGAAAAGAGGGACAACAGATGTGTTCACGTCATATTGCTTCAACTGGGAGAGGGCTTCCTGAGATATGATATTCAGGGAAGGGCTTCCCCAGAAGGATGCAGACATATCAGCCAGGTAAAGACTTGCACCATTTCTGTGATGTCCCCTGGCCTAGCCTGAGCATCAAAGACCTGATTCTGGGAAAGTAACTCTAATATGGCTTGCATCTTGCCTCACCTCTTTGTGACGATGATTCCTGAAAGAGCTACCGCTCCTGTTTTCTCTACTATCCACCGAACAGCTGCTCCTCAGCTCCTGTAACCTGCCTCCCCCACCCCAAGTCCAGAGAAACCACACTAGCTACAGGGCCAATGATGCCCTGTTGCCATAGAAACACGTTCAGTCCTTATTTGATTGGAAGTAGTGGCATATTTGTTACTGTTGATCATTCTCTCCTTGGAATTTCCTTCTGCAGGGCTTCTGTGACCCCTGTGTGTCCCTGGTTTTCTTCCTGTGCCTCTTCAGTCACCCTTTCGCCATCAATTCTGTGGCCTCATCTTTAATTTGCTTCTTAAATATTGACCTGCCCCTGAATGTTGTCTTCTCACGTCACAACCTCTCCTTGGTGATTATGACACACCCAAGGTCTCTACAAATGACTCTCATGTCCGTATCTAGTTACAGCCTATACTCTGGCCTGGGAGGTCAAGGCCCCTCCCTCCCACTCAACACGTTCAAATTTTGTCTTTCCGACCTGGTTCCTCGTACAAACTCCCTATACTCATGTGGTCACCATCTACTGAACTGCCCACATCAGAAACTGCAGACTCCTCCCTAACTCCTCCTCCTCGCCCCTCCCCATACCCGATCTTGTTGATTCTACTAACTGCACGTACCTCCTGTGTATCATTACTTTCTCCTCATGCCCACTAGTGATAGCTGAGTGCTTACTGTTGTCAGGTACTGTTTCAAGTGCTCTATACTTTGCCCATACTATGTCATGGAAACTTCATAAACACAAACAGAGGAAGCACTATCGGCCTCCACATCCCACAGGGGAGAGCACTGAGGCACAGAGAAGCTGTGTGGCTTGCCCCACGTCACAAAGCAAGGAAATGTGAAGCCAGCACTCCCATCTAGACAGTTTCGGACCTCAGGACCCACACCCCACCACTGCTTTTACCCTTCTCACCTGATGACTACAGCCACTTCTTAACCAATCTCCCTGCCTCCATTCCTCGCCCTTCTCCACGCCGCTGCCTCACAGTGTGATATACCAAAAACTCAAACATGAGCTCATCACCCCCTGCTTAAGATCTTTCCATGGTTTCCTCCGGCTGCAAAATAAATTTCAAGCTCTTGGTCGTTGCGTGCCCCTAGCCCACCCCTCCTCGCCCAGCACACACACACGGACCCACACACCTGTCATGTGCCAGGCATCATGCTAAGATCTCTGTGCAGCACAAAATGTGGCTTCTACTGTCAAGAAAATATCAAATAAGCAGGCAAACAAAATGTAACAATGAAAAGTTAAATACGAGAATTAAGCCCAAGATGACAATTTTAAAAAGAGGCCACAGGGCAGTATAATTTAGTGGCGAAGAAGGCTGGCTCTCAGACATTTAATATACGCAGAATTGCCTCTCCAAAAAGATTTTTTCCCATCTCCAGCCAGACACTTGTGAATGATCAGTTCAATTCTGGTTTAGTTTGAAAGATACTTTAATATTCCCATATTGTTGTAGTTCAATAGTTTTAGAAAATGAATAGGCTGGGCTCCGGTTCAAACCGGCTTACTAGGTGTTGCTGTTGTGAAAAATCCTTGGTTGAGCGCTCAGCTCAGTGGACAAAAAAGATTAATTTGGGGCTCAGCTTGGTTCAAGGTTTGCAAATTACAGCAGTTCCGTCTAGCCGCAGTTCACACTGAGCTGGCACTCAGTGATGAGCTCAGTTCAAGGGCCTGTTTTTCATGGTCCTGGCCCTCCACAGGCCTTCCCAGCCCTCACGCCTCCGTCTCCACCCACCTACCCTGGGGTGGACGTTTGGGACCTCCCCAGACATCCTGGGGCTGGGGGCCTGCCCTCTGGGCAGCTCCTCCTTGGCCGAGGAGGGGCTCTGTGGCCTGTGGTAAGCAAACCCACCCACCGTAAAACCATGCTCCCTCACCTCCAGCAGGCCTCTGCTCAGGGCGATTTGCCTCTGGGGCCTCCCCTGAAGATCCTGAGAACAGCCACCCTTCCTCCTCCAGCCCCTCCACTCCTGGTTCTCTCCATGCATTATTCTTCTCTGCAGCATTTACCAGTAACTGGCCAACTCTATATTCTATCTGCTTCTGCTCCGGCTCCACCACTAGACTGTCAGCTCCGTGAGGTCAGAACTGTTGTCTGTCTTTTTCACTATGATACCCCCCTATTGTCTGGAGTAGTTTCTGGAATGTAATAGAAGTCCATTAAATATATGATAAATATTAAATAAACCCTTCAGTCTAAATGCAGAGATTTCCAAGGAGAAGCAAGATTTGGCTTGAAAACTGTATTTCTTTACATTATGAAAAATATCCCATTCTCAGTGTGTTTTTCCTTGCAATATCCTCTTCTCTCCTTCCTTTCTGTTTCCTGGCTGCCTGCAAAGTTTGGGTGAAGCAAAGAAAAGTATACATGCATTAATAGGCCGCCTCCTTCCCCTGTAACCTTCTGTTTCCCTCGCTCTCTCCCTCTGTCTACCCCTTCTTAGGATGACTTCCTTTGGCTCTTCTGAGCTGGAGGGATGACCCCTGCACCCCCAGTGAGCTAGGCTTTAGTGGAACAGTGAGGCTTGCTGGTTGGGAGGGATGGAAAGCAGGAGAGAGCAGAGACAAACAGAAAGCTGTAATCAAGACACCTAGGGGACTGCGTGCGGAAAATTCAGCTCACACAGACTCTCACTAGGGCTAACCCTCTGCCTCCACATTCCTGGGCCTCTATCCAAAGGGAATTTGGGTCTGAGCCTCTTCTACCCTCTGAAGTAGCTTTTCAGTTTCCAGTTACAGATTAGGCTTATATTTGTATTAAAAATTGACGAAATATATAGCACGCCTAACATGGCAACATTTCTTGTATTGTAGTACATATATATAAGGAGAGGACATGAAAAGAATTAGAATGAGGATTTGATCCACCCAGTAACAATGCTCTTAATGACTATTGATTCAAATAAAGTGCCCCTCGCCGAGATATTCATGTCACTGTGATCAGCCAAAGCCTAAAATGCTCATCAAAAGTCCTCTGGGAAAATTATGAACATAGCCACACAATCAGGAAAGGCCAAAAGGGGGGAATAATTTATCCACTTACCATTCAGTTTCCCTGCTGGCCAATATGGAAAGCAAATAGGACCTAAAAATGGGCTGATTTTTAGAAAGTTACATTGTTTTCCCTCTAGCTGTTTTTATTTTGTCTTTGGTATTACATTGTTACTGGATGTGTCTAGGTGTGGGTATTTTTATTTGACCTTGAGATTTAATGAATTTCCTGAATCTGCTCAATTTAATCAATTTTGGAAAAGTCTCAGCTGTTGTATTTTTCAGTAGTGCCTCTTTACTAATATTCCCTTTTCTCTTTCTGAATTTCTCACTCTATGCTCCATGGTTCTTAACTTCTCATTTCTCCATCTCTTCACCTCTCTGGACTGCATTGTGAATAATTTCTTTAAATTTATTCCAGCTGACTAACTCCTTTTCAGCTATGTCTAATTGGCTGTTAAATCTGTTAAATATAATAGTTAAGTTCTGGCTAATTTTCACCTCAAAAACTTTTATTTGGTTCTTTGTCAAATCTGCCTGATCATTTCAAATCCCATGTTCCTTTTGTATTTTTTGTCACTTTATTACTTTAAACTTATTATTTCATAACCGATGCCCCATAATGCTGATGTCTGAAGTTACTGTGGCGATGCTTCAGCTGCCCGTTTTGTTTCAGGCTCTCATTCTTAGCACTTTTTTCCCATATGTGGTTTTGTCTTTTTTTTTTTCCCAAGTGTAAGCTCATTTTTCTCAGAACACTCTCTGTGAGAATTCCTTGATGTCTGGGTCACAGGTGAATTCCCCCAGAGAAGGTGTTCCCTTCTGCCAGGTGCCCGACACTCAGCCAACCTGAACTTCAGCTTGAAGCTCAATCTTCCACCTGAGAGCTTTCAAGCCGCCCACACAGCGTGAGTTCAGGCCACACACCGACGTGAGAGCGCTCAGTATGCACTCTCACGTGAATGTTTGTTTCCCTTCGGTTCCGAATCGAGGTTTGAGACACCCATGTTCCTTGCCATGCCCTTAGGCTTGTTTCTACTCCATCCTACTCAGATGGTAGAGGTATTTGGGGTCCTCACTTAATGCAGATGGGGACTGTCAGAGTGTCTCATTGGAATTCTCATTTGGATAGACCAATTGGACTTCCCATTTGGGCCTTTTCTGTCTGTCTCCCATTTTACAAACCAATGGTCAACTTCACCTCATCTGGCAAATGTCCATATGGGGGTCACAACCCCTTGTCTGATTCCCACTTTCATTTAGTCTGTGGACTCTAAGTGCGTTTTTTACTTTTTGCCTGCTCATCAATGCCTTCTGAAATATTTTTAAGTGGTTTAGCCAGCATTTTTTGCCTCTTTCAAGCAGAAAACTTGCTGGCAGGGTTTCTAGTCTGCTAAACAGCTGGATAAGGAAGACATAGAATCCTCTCTACCATGCAGCCCCAGAGACATGTTAACATCCTGCAAATGGCCACAGGCATGCTCACTGGAATATTGGCCTCTGGAGCTGACCACATGCCTATAACTAGTGCAACACACCGATGATCATGAGTGAAGGTGAAACGGCACTCAAGGCACACTCAGTGTCAGAGAGCGGCCTAAGGGACTGAACATGGGTCATTAACTCAGAGGCAATCCAAGATCTGCATCATGTACTGAGCTCCTTGGGGTTAAGCGTATGGGGCTGGGTGGAGACATTCCCATCAAGGTCAGGAAAAACTCCTACACTCTGATCCGTCAACTAAGAAGAGGGCAGCTAATGTACTATTTGCATTCCCCAGACAGCATTTTCCCGGCCACCTCCTATCTGCAAATTTTGCAGTAGGCTCTGATCAAAGTACCCAGCTAGGCTGTAACTCCTTTGCTAGGGAGCAGCTCTCCAGAACTGCAAGGCCCTTTTGAGGCTTGTGCTGCATGCCCTGGGAGAGAAAGCAGGGCTAGAATTCAGGTGGTTATTTTGGATGCAGTCTGGAGCCTTGGTGCTTACCCAGTGGAGGAAAAGACTGAAGAGCAAGAAGGTCCTGCAGTAAAGCACCACCAGCAATGGCCGAGGGTTGGATATCTTTCTGCACGCCACATGCCAGCCTGTTACTGGGCTCTGGTGTAACACCAAGGGAATGACGTTAGTCCTGTGCCCATGAGACCTGCCAACCGCAGCCTGAGCAATGGAAAGAGAGTTCTGGAAGGGGTACAGCATTCCATCGCTACATGGAAATGACAGCAACACAGAGGGCAGCCCAGACTCCTGACATTTGGGCCATGCACCTGCCAGTGAGCTGGATGGTGCAAAAGGGACAGACATAGGTGTGGGCCAGAACCCCTGGTGTTCCACTGATGCATGACAGCTGACCTTGTACCTTGGCTGCTCCAACGTCCCACACATGTCCTTCCTTGAATGTCCAATGCTGATCAACCAGTGTCATAACAATGACAACAGTTGGCACATCTGGTATGCTACTTATGTCTACTACTGCTCTGCCCACACTTAATCTTTATAACAACCCTATATGGTTGTATTATTATGTCCTTTTTTTATAGATAAAGAAATGGAGTCACAAAGAGCTTAAGAAAGTTACTCAAGGTCATACAGCTCACATGTGACAGTGTTCATATTCAAACTCAGTCAGTCTGGTTCCTAAGTCTGTGCTTTCAAATATGGCCATGTACCATGTAGGGATGTTCTTGCAAACTAAATGTTGTATGTTAAGAAAACTCTGTAGGTTAGTTTAAACAGTCACTAAGCACTTGACACTATTTCTTCTTACAGGGCATGTGGACAAGGTTCAATTCTGTTAAAGCAAGATAAAACATTGGAGGAGAAATAAGCAGTGTTATAAACTGTTTTGATTCTATCTGATTTGTAAACTACTACTAATTAGGAATCTAGGGTAATAAAACTGGGAGCCTTGAAAATATAGGTTGGCTGGTCCCCAAAAGATGTTCACAGCTTGGTGTCAAACTACAGGTGTTTCCAAAGATTTTGAGCAGGAGTATACATCAATATATAGTGTGTTAGTTTCCAAAGATGACCACCGTTGTACCTCACCCAGACCTACAGCATACTTTCCCTCCCTTTACATCTGGCCTGGCCTTTTACTTGCTCCAATCAATATAATATATAGAAGTGATGTTGTGTCAACTCTAGGCAGAAGCCCTAAGAAGGGCTGGCAACTTCCACTTTTGTGCTCTTGGAAGCTGGCCATCCTCTAAAAAACCCAACTATACTGAGACCACTGTGCTGTGAGGAAGGCCACGCTAGCCCCACGGAGAAGACAAATGGAGGAGCCTGCAGCCCCAGACACGTGAGACCTCCCCGCGCCTCCGCCTGGCCGCGGCTGGCTAACAGCAGTGGCTCCATGACGGGCCAGAAAAATAGTTAGCCAAGCCCTGCTCAAGCTGTAGGCTCAGGAGAAATAACAAATCATGGTTGTTTTAAGGCCTTGAGTTTCAGAGCGGTCTGTTACACAGCAACAGATAACCAGAATACACAGATGAATGTGGTAATATGCACTATTGCTTGTCACATCTGCTATAAGGATGTTGCACATGAATAACAGAAGGAAGTTGGCAGCTTAAATAAAGGTAGCAGAATAAAAATTGTGATGCTCTTGGTTTAGATACAGACATCGGTAAAATGATCATTATTACAAAAACATAAAAATGAATGAATGCCATGCATAAGAGATCCTGCCCCATTTTGGAATTGTCCTGCTGTCCCCAGAGCTACGTGTCTGCCCCCAAAAGCCACCATGTATCTGTGCAGTACCAGTCTATGTCTCACCCAAGGAAATACAGTGAGTTTTATTTTTTTTAAAAAGGATTGATCTGTGACTCTGGATCTTGGGAGGGAAAGGCATGCCGGAGACATCTTGTTAATGAGGAGTTTAGCAGCACCAGAGATACAGTGAGTGTAAAAAGCTGTGGATACTAGAACAAGATGAGTGAACAGAAATCCTTGAACCTATTATGCTAAGAGGGAGAAAAGGACTTCAATCAAGTATGAAGGTCCTAATCAGCTCATTGCCAGGCCACAAATAGAGGCACACGAGCAGGAAAAGGGCTGAACACTTGGCTGGTTCACTGGCAAAGTTCAATGCAGATTCACTGTTTAGGGAAAATCCACAAATATGTTCTGGATCCAATTCCAACACATGAGGGTGGGGTCCCCACACCAACATGCAACTCACAGATACCAGCAAGGTGTCTAAGAGTGCAACCGAATTCTCACATTATCTACCCAGAGATATTCTCAGATTCCACAGGGTAAGGGTTCAGTCCTACAGGACTGCTCCTCCTTCCCACTTCAGATACCAGGCTGTCACCTATATTTCTGACTGACGGGCTATAAATCAGACTCTTCCACAACCTCCTCCTCCAGTTTGATTAATCTGCTGAGTGGCTCACAGAACTCAGAACATTTTACTTTACTAGATTACCAGTTTATTATAAAAGGATATAACTGAGAACAGGCAGACGGAAGAGATGCAGAGGACAAGGTAGTCAAGGAAGGCTGCAGAGCTTCCCCGCTCTTCCCAAGGGCACCATTCTCCCACATCAGAACGTGGTCACCGACCCAGAAGCTCTCTGAGCCCGTCCTTTTGGGCTTTATGGAGGCTTCATTATGTAGGCATGGCTGATCAGATCACTGGCCTGGGTGACTGGGTCACTCTCCAGCCCCTCTCCGCTCCCCAGAGGTCCGGGGTGCAACCGCAAGTCCATCACTCTCACCACAGGGTTGGTTCTCCTGGAAACCAGTCCCATCCTCAGGTGGGATCCAAAGCCACCTTGTTAACAGAGCAAAAGACACATTTACCACTCTCAACATTTAAGAAATTCCCAAGGTGTTGGGAGCTGTGGATGGAGACCATAGATAAGTGAAAGACGTATTGTCGATCATCTGAATGACCAAAAATATATACCTTATAAATCACACAATCATGAACACCAGGAGAAGGACCTGCAAGTCGCTGTCCCATCTAGAGACGTGTTCAGCTTCCCTTCTCTGTGCACAAGGAGGTTTAGATGAGACTGTCTCCCCGGGCCCACATTCTGTAATTACAAGCTTTCCTCTGCAGGGAAGCACTTCCTGACAGGGTCACGAGCAAGGCCTGGGAGGGCAGGCTGTGCTGGGACACGGCGGTACAGCGTTCTTCTCCAAGGCTGAGCAGTGGCATGAAGGCCTTTGGCTAGGAACTACATCCAAAGAAAACCTGACTTTCGTTTTATTGTTTCCCTTCAACTTTGCCCCATTTCAGGGTCCCATTTAGAACATTTTCTGTACATCCTAATTCAGTGGATTCTTTCTAATACAATATTTAACTTGATAATGACTATAAATGGAGGATAATTTTCCATGGGAGATAGTCCATCAAAATGCAATAAAATAAGTCAACGTTATATTACTCCTCGCATAAATCCAGTTAATTCTCTGCTTCAAAATCTTCAACCTGTTGTGAAGTCTGAGTCTCATAAATGTTTGTTTGTGATTGCCAAGGGCATATTTGAATTTTTTTTCCTGATGGCCTCTGTTCTGTCTGCTCTACCATTATTTTCTAACATTCTGATTCCCAAAGGGGTAGAGAACCTCAATTTGCCCTCTAACAGGAGAATAATCAGACCATATAATGAAGGGAACCAAACAATGGCCTCAGCACTTCCTCTCCCCACCACCTTGCCTCTTTATTAGACTATTAAAGAGTTAACAAGAAAGCTGTTCTATGCTAGCAGCCTATAAAGATGTTCAGGTAGTCCTTAAAGTGCAGTGGGTTTTTGAGCTTGCCTAGAGAGAACTGTGCACAGCGACCTCCCAGCACAGGGAGCTTGGACCATGGGGTCCCTTTATCAACCTCTCTCCTTGTCCATCTTTCATGTTTGATGGAAAAAACTGAGGAAATCCAGATTATCAGGGTGATTAGAGAACCAAGAGAGGAAGTACAGCCAAATGGAAGGAAATCGGCACACCTGGGTTCCAGTGTGAGTTCTGCAGCTTACTACCTGTGTGTACTTCCTCAACATCTCTGTACTTGTTCAAACTCAAGTCCCTCTTCTATAGAATAATATTTATTTGCAGAGTTGCTTTGAGAAGGAAATACTTTATCGATAGCGTTCAGCCCTCCGTAAATGGAGCTGCCATGGCTATGATAATGATGACTAACATCAAGGCCCTGGTAACAGCTTGCTTACCACCATATAGCTGTAGGATTACAACCTCTCTATTCTCCATGTACCTCCAAGGTTCTCTACACTTTCTCTCTTCCTCCCTCCACTCCCAACACCTCATATTCCACAGTATCTATGCTTATTTCCTACTTGCTAAAGATCAAAATGACTTTGAAAAAGTCAACAGAAAGTACATATCTAGAGACATACATGTATATTTAGCAGGTAGACTACCACTAGCCAAAGTTATAGGGTTTCTAACATTTCAAGGGCAATTTGTTGATATGCATCCAGTGCCTTTAGAAGTGTATGCCATTTGACATGGACATTCTATTTTTAAAGGGTTCATGCTAAGGAAATACGAAGGGATATGCATGAAAATTAACTTATAACACTGTTTTCAGTTCCTCTTAATAATTAGGGTGGCCATATTCTTTGTTACCCAAATTAGGGCACTTTTGAGATAAAAAGAAATGTTATTAGTCATTGAGCCAGGTGAGAACAGGTGTAAACCAATAGTGCAAAATGGAAGCAATCTATAGTCCAACAGGGGTTTATGAAATAAAAACTATATATAATCTTTAAAAAAAAGATATTAAAAGAGAAAATTCAATCACATGGAAAGACACACTTGCTATATTAATGGAAAAAATCAAATTGCAAGCCAATATACACAGTATGGTCCCATTAAAAATACACACACACATGCACAGATACCCTCGCCCAACTCCCCACCCTGCACACACAATACTAGCACAAAGACACAGTGCTAAAAACAGAAGTTATTCCCAGGTGGTGGGAATTTGGGCCATTTTTATTCACCCATATTGTACAAAATTTCTATAATGAAAATATATTATATTTGCAATTCCAAAAACAAGTTATTTACAGTTTCTTACAATCAAATAAAGTTTTTAAAACACTGGTCTCAGAATGTAACCTGTTCTCCAACCTGAGGTGAATTTGCTAAGAATTTGAGCCTTGCAGGGCTGAGATATTTATGCAACGTGTTAAACAAAGCTCAACCTCACTTCAGCATTCACAACCATTTGCCCACAAATATCAGTAATAAAAATTCCTTCTGAATTTCGTAGGTGACACGATAAAGCCCATAAAATTGCATCCCATTAAAACCCCAAGTTCAGTCCTTGGGAAATAAACCCCTGGTGCCACAAACATTAAAAAGAGCCTTTGCAATTCTGAAATAGGTGATGATCTGTGTAGACCATTCCCTGCCTGGGTGACATCGGGCAATTTCATTGCCCTCCTTTTCCATCCTCAACAGAATTCTCTCGGCTGTGAAAACACAGATTTGGAATTACAAATCTGCTACTGCCACCACTCCAGGAATCTGGAGGTGGTGACCTTATAGCACACCGACATGAAAACATCTGTAAACCGCTGGTCCCTGTGAAATGCCTAAAGCACAGAAAGAAGCTCACCTCTGAGGCTGCTTCCAGCTTAGATGAATGAGATGCCATAGAAAAAAGGGAAAGGTATTGTGTGCCTCTGACCAGCTTGGAAATAAAGTTTCTAATGAAAGGATGGGACATTTTTAAAAAGAAAAAAAAAGAATAAAAGAGAAAGAAAGGAAGCCTCACATTTAATTTCACATTGAGGGATTTGGTGAAAGAATTCATCTGACACCCACATTCTACAATGTGCAGCCCACCCTTAATTTGAAGAGTTAGGAATCAATCACTGAGAAAGGCTGACTGAGAAGGTGAAGATCAAACACGAAGAAAAGTGAGAGAAAATGTAAAATAAAAATAATAGTTTTCAACAGCTCTTAAAAGAGTGTAACCAGAGTAGCTCCAGCACAATCGACCACAAGCTACAGTCAGAATTAACCCAAGCCCAAACTCCTCATCTCCCACATAGGTCTCCACTTCTGGGAAAGGCTCCATCAGTTTCTCACTAGCACAGGTGGGGAACCTCCAAGGCACCTCTGACTCCTGCTCCCTCAATCCAGCATCCAGCCAGTGCCAAATCCGGCAAAGTCTACCCCATCACTCCTCCCCTCTCCTGCTGTTCCGCCCTAGTCACCTTTCAGAGGCCAAAGCAACAGCCTCTAGACTGACGTCACATTTCCTCTCCCTTCCAACCCCAGTCCCATTCACCCCACATAGCTACATCCATATTCTTTTTTCTACTGGGGTAAAAAAATACATAATGTAAAATTTACCATCTTAACCATTTTTAAGTGTACACATATTCAGTAATATGACACATATTCACATTGTTGTGAAACAGATCTCCAGAACTTTTTCATCTTGCATATCTAGCTCTATCCCCACTACACAACTCGCCTCTTCCTCGCCCAGCTCCAATCCCTGGCAAACACCATTCTACTTTCTGTTTCTATGAGTTTGACTACTGTAGAAATCTTGTAAGTAGAATTACACAGTATTTGTCTTATTGTGACTGGCTCATTTCCTTAGCAAACAGTCCTCAAGTTTCATCCATGTTATATCATGTGACAGGATTTCCTGATGTTTTAAGGCTGAATACTGTTCCATTGTGTTTTCTCCATTCATTCATCAATGGACATTTCGGTTGCTTCCCCCTCTTGGCTATTGTGAAGAGTGATGCTATGAACACGGGAGTACAAATATTTCTTCAAGGCCCTGCTTTCAATTCTTTTGGTTATATACCCAGAAGTAGGATTGCTGAACCATGTGGTAATTCTATTTTTAATTTTTTGAGGAAGCTCCATAGTGGTTGCACTATTTTTTTCTAGGTTTATTAAGAAATAATTGACATACTTCACTGTGTAAGTTCAAGGTGTACAGCACGATGGCTTGATTTACATATATTATAAAATGATTATCACAACAGGTTCACCTAACATCCATCTTCTTACATAGATACAATAAAAAAAAGAAAGAAAAAAGAATGAAAGAAAAAAATGCCCTCATTGTGATGAGAACTCCTAGGATTTACTCTTAACTTTCCTGTATATTGTACATCAGTGTTAGCTATAGTTGCACCATTTTATATTCCCATCAGTAGTGCACAAGAGCTCCAGTTTTTCCACATCCTTGTCAACACTTGTTATTTTCTCGGTTTTTTTTTTATATATATAGTAGCCATACTAGTGGGTGTGAGGTGGCATTTCACTGTGGTTTTCAGTCGCATTGCTCCAGTGAAGTTGAGTGTTACAGCTGTATTTTTGTTCCCTATTTCTGGTCAAACCCCTGCTCTTCTTGGAGGCTTCCTAATGAAGAAAGTATAAAACCATTAAGGCCTTCCATAATGCACAACATCCATTCTGTCTCATATTATCTTATCCCATGAATCTTTCACCTCCGCCCCATTAAATGCCTCATCATCTTCCAAACAGGTCCCATGCTTTCTTTTTCTCCCTGCAAATATTGTTGGCTGAAATACCATCTCCCCTAAGAGGAGTCCTTTGTTTCCACAGTCAGAAGGCTACATTCTTTCAGCACTCCGCACTTGCCCTCACGATATGCATCACATTTACTTTGTCTATACTGATTTATTCTCTATTCTCATCTCACTTACTGAACAGAAAGTTCCTTGAGGACATAGAGTCTGTGTTCAATCATCTATCTCCCACAGTACCTGGAACACTATAGACTTTCAATAAACAGTTATTGAATAAAGGACTCAACCTTTTAATGTGCAATCCATTGGTTAAGCCCATCAAAATGTCTACAATACAAATCAATAGTGCTGCTACCTTTTTGTGTATGTTAGGGAGAGGCAGAGAGGGCAGTGGGGAAGGATTTTGGTTTTTGTTTTTCAGTCAGGCACACTCATTCCAATTCTGTTGACCACATTATTTAACTTCCAACTTAAAAAATTTCTTTGAATGCCAAGTAGAGCCCATGTCAAGCAATTGAATAGCCGGCTGTTGCACTGACCCTCCTAGTGGCTACAGGCTGACCTTCAGTACTCCTCCCTTTCCAAATATTAACCATGTGCAGCTGGTCGTTTGGGTTCTGAAACAACATTTGATGGAGCACATTTCAAATACAATTCCGAAAAAAATGTTCAATTACTTCATTTTCATTTTACTCACTAAACAGTAGCTTCTTTTTCAAGTTCAATTAGACACACTTAAAATTAGAATTCACAAGAATGCATTTCATTTAGATTTACTGGAAGATGTCAAGTTAATTGGCCTTAAAGCAGCATAGCCATGAGTTCCCTCCCAACTGAGCTCTCCATCTTTGCCACATGGCTGTTCTTGTTAGATAGCATTGATTGGGTAGCTCATCCAGTATCTGGGGCCAACCAATGGCTGTACAACACTCTAACCAATAAGTGAGATGGAGATTTTTAATTATTTGTGTGTACCCTACAAAGATCTTCAGCCTGGGTCTGGCAACAGTCTGTGTTCTGTGGCCTGAAACTTCTCACTTGAATGAATGAATAATTTTGCCAGATAATTCAACAAACATTTACCAAGAACATGCCCTGTGCCAACCACTATTCCAAGCCCTTCATTTATTCAGCAAGCTTTTATTAAATTCCTTCTATTTGCTAGGGATTGGGAATTCCAACTCACATAAGATATGATTTCTCCCCTCAAGGAATCTAGGAAATATTTCATGGTTGAGCTCGAGGCTGTGGAAACACAGTCTTTGTATTGCACAGTTTGTGGGTTTTTTTTTAAGGGTCTCTGTAAATCTGTGTCCAAATCAATCCAGATTTTACAGAATAATCAGATTTCAAATAGTTGATCCTATACCCAATTATGTGTAATACAGTTTCTCAGTTATTAACAAGGTTAGTGTTAAGGGGATAGAATAAACCACCTCCAATTCTTTGTTGGTTACAGTCATAATTTTAAATTTGTAAACATGTTTGGATTAACTCTCTTATTGGTAAATCATGGTCTCAAATACCTTTCTAAAGAGTAAGACCTCTAATCAGTATTTATTAATTTTTCCATCAATTCTTCGTGAGACAAAGTAGATGAATGGAGAAAGGCAATCCACATGGATTAATTAACTACATCATCTTATACTTGGTATTTTCTTTTATATCAAGGGTTTTTAAGGGTCCAGATAGTAACTATTTCAGGCTTTTGCAGGCTAGCTATATGGGCTCTGAGGCAAGTACTCATTTCTGCTCCCATGGTATAAAAACAGCCAAAGACAACACATAAATGAGTAAATGTGGCTATGTTCCAATCCAACGTTTTTACAAACAGAGGGGAGAACCATCTTTGGCCCTTGGGCCACGTTTGCCAAGCCCTGCTTCATACCAACTCACATCTCTCTCCTTTGCTCCCACCAGATGCTCTACCCAAGAAGCCCATCCTGGGTCCTCATCCAGGTACCTCCTACCTGTGCTGCAAAGCCCTGTTCAAGTCCTCCCTCTTCCTCCTCGGATTCAAGTTCAAGAAATCTTGAAATAAATAGTAACTGGCTTTTCTACAGCACTTAGGCTTTTTCAAATTTCTTTTCTCTCTCACAACAATCTTTCAAACTAGGCAATATAGTTATTATTATTCCTCTTAGGTCCATGAGAAAACAGAAGTGGCACATCTTGAGAATCAGAGGCAGGAGAGGACCACAGAGGCGTGGCTCTTCCTACCACAGCCAGTCAGATGCAGGGCATCCTAAATCGCTTCCCAAGAGGCTGGCACAACAAATGGGAAAAGATAATGAATGTCTCTGCGGAATGGAATCTGCAGATCCAACCTGTCCCTTCCTCCCCACAATAACTGTTCTAAGGCATGACAGCCCGTCCTACACAACTGAAAAACTCACTGCTTTACATTTGCTTCGTTTTGTTTGTGATATATCATGGCCAGCTTGATAGAGCAGCATATATTTTCTCTCCATTCCTATCTCGCTTCCTTTCCCTACCCCTCCACATTTTCGGTGCCCTAAAGTTGTATTCCTCATAAAACTTTAAGGCATAAACTTTGTCTCAGGTTTTGTTTTCTAGGGACCTTGAGCTAGAAAAATTGGAGACCAGGAGACCTTAGACCAAGGAGTCTAAGACTTTGAAGTCGGAATGCCTTCTGTTGGAGACAGTTCTCCATGAGTCTCTGTTACAGACCACAAGCCCTACTCTGTCTTCTGCCAGCATCCATGAAACTGTGTCAGGCTAAGTTGTTACCTTATAACTAGAGTATCTTAATGCCCATAGTTCTTGACACCCACCTGTATGACAAAAGGGCCTGTGCTGGGCATAACTGGGATAGCAATAATCCCTGCCATCTGGCGGCATCACCATCTGGAAAGTTGGCACCTCCAGTAGACTGTGATAAGGCATAAGACATGGGAAGGTCAGTGACCACAGCATTTGATTGATAGGGACGATTATCACTAAAAAGGTGGTAGTATGAAATGGTTATTTTGGGAGGCATTTGAGGTCTTGCAAAAAGAAAATTAAACCAGGGCATCTAATTGCCAGTTTAAAGCATGTTTTCAAAGTGTTAAGACTCCATGGCATTTTAAAGGAAGACTCCCATCTCCTGCAACTGCAGGGTAGACTATGCCAAAAAGCAGGCCCAGCATATAATTTCTACATATGGCAGATTTGCAGAGATTAAATGTGAAGCCTCAACATATCTCCTTGGTCAAAAACAGAGTCCTAGTGGGTAAGAGTGGGACCATAACACCTGGAATGAGAACATTCTGTGGTGAAGCCTGAGAATCTTGGACCCCCTGGGCCAGGAGAAGAAGCCTCTCCCTATTGCCAGAGGAAAAGGGCTCCGTCCTTCCTTCCCTATCAACTTGCATGGAGACCATGTCCTGATCTTACCTGAAACAGGTACATGGCAAAATGCTGTTTGTTCTCCCCAAGATCTTTCCCCCTCTGCCCCTCATGACCTCTAGAGCCAGGACATACCACAGCATGAGAGGCATAAACAGGCCCTATTCTAGGAAGCAACAGACTAGACCGCAAGGGAACTGTAGGACTTTGCATATGTATAGATGTGAACTTGGTGGTGACAGACCACAGGGCAGGGTTGGACGGAGAAGGGATGGTGATTGACAGGAGGGCACTCATCTCAGACTGAGGATTCAGTGAGCTGAAAAGGACGCTTGGAGCCAATCCTAACTTAATGCTGGGATGACTCCTAGAAACATGGGCATACACGGATGGCTTACAGTAAATGAGAAGACACTGGAACTCTTTTCATAGTTCTGAAGAAAGAGTAAGAAGACTCTGAGAGGTGGAACTGTTAGAATGGATTTACTCCGTAAAGCTTGAGACTCCTCCATATGATTAAAATCTCTGGGAGAGCTCAAAGGACACTTTCTTCAGTGAGGCAACAGGTAAGTGGAGGGGACCCAAGAGTCACTGAGATGAGTTATGGTGGCACCCTCTGTAGGCAGGAGTTGCCATGACTGTGCTGCCATGGAACCAAGATTTGCGTATTAAAGGGATGTTGGGACCCCAGAATGGCTAAGGCCAGGAAGCCCCACTTGACAACAAGAGGCAAGCTGGATGCAATTAGCATAATGTGCAGCAAGGCTGGAGTAGCATTTGCAGTACCTGGACCGACAGTGGTCTGTGGAGATGGGGCATGGTCATGGTGTTCCAAGGGGCAAGAGAGATGGGTAGCTGACTAGGCTGCTGATCTGTACAGTCAAACACAGGTGTGCGCACACACACAGTGATGAAAACAAGAACTGTGGGCAGAGGCCTCTCCTCTGTTTTCCAGATTTAAGTCAGTTCACAGACCCAAAACTCCACACCCAAAGTATTTATTAGCCAAGTCTGACAATTCCTTCGATCGCAGTCTTTTACTGCCTAGAATCCCTCCAATCCCCGCTCCCACTGTGGCGAGTCCTGGCACTGGTTGCTGGTCTGGCAGCCATGAGGGGTAGGAGGAGGCAGACTGGAGAGGAAGCTAGGTCTCCTCGGGGAAGAATTCTTCAATTCTGTAAGTGAATGCAGAAAACAGAACTCTGATTCTTCCTCATAAGAGACTTGTGACCGTTTACCAGAGTAATTCAGCCTTTGAAGAAGGGGAAAATTCAGAAATTTCAAAAACTGTTAAATATAGGGTCTTGAATTGACACTAATATCAAAGGACCTAACAAGCTACATGACAAGCACAGTTGTAGCCTACGTCACTGGGTCTAAGGAGTCCATTTCCCCAGTCACTCAGTGTGTAATTGGGATAGATATACTTGGTAGCATGCAAGACCCTCCCATTTGCCCCCTGACTTCTGGAGGAAGAGCCATTATGGCAACAAGAGCCACCTGCAGTCTCCTGAAGCTGCCTCCTTTTCTGCCAAGATGATAAACTGGAAGCCATACTGAACTCCTGAAGGAACTGAAAAGATTAACTGAAGACTTGAAAGAGGCAGGGAGAGCAGACCATGCCGTATCTCCCAACTCACCTGACTGGACTCGGCAGAATTCAGATGGATCATAGAAGATGACCACAGGCTGCTGTAAAATTAACCAAACAGTAGCGCCAGTACCAACTGGCGGGCTACATGGAAGATCTTTACTAACGCAGATCAACATGGACTCCAGTACTTAGTATGTTGCTGCTGAGTCAATGCTTTTTCTCTTTTGATACCCATTAGAGACAGAATCAAAAGTCATTTGGACTATAGCACACCTTCACCATAATAGCTTTAGGGCTTGTTAATCCTCTCATCATCATCTAGTCTTCAGGGAACTTGACATTCTGCAAAATGTTTTGACATTCTGCAGAACCACACGTCAGCCCATTATTTTGATAATATCATACTAATTGCACTGGGGAGCAGGGAGCAGAACCTGCCTTAGACACTTCAATAAGGGGGTACACTCATGTTGGAGGATGGGGTATGGATCCCAAAAATACTGGGGGCCTGCCAAATCAGTGATGTTTCTAGAGCTTCCAGTGGCTCAGTGCATTCCTGGACATCCCTCTAGTAAAGGAGAAACTGGTACACCTGTACACCTATTCCTGGGAAAGCTGCACAGCCTCGGCTGGAGTTCTTTGGATCTTAATGCGGCATGTACCATACTTGGAAAAACTCGAATTCATTTTATCTGGTGACTCAGAAGGCTGCCAGAGGAAGAGAAGACTCTGTAGCAGATTCAGAGTGTGGTACAAGCTGCCCTGCCACTTGAACTGTGTGCTATAGCAAGCTGGATGGTGCAGGAGCGATCCATGATGGATAAGGATGCCGGGCCAGTTCCAGTCTGGGATTTGCAGTGCAGACCTGTATTGTTCTTAAGCAACACCATGTCCTCTGAAGCAAGGAATTGCTGTTTTTAAAAAATAGCTCCTTGGGTGCTACTGACTCCTAGCTGAAACTAACATCTGACCTTAGAACACTCAGTGACTGTGTGACCTGAGCTGTCCATCATGAGCTAAGCGTATATGAACTTACTATGTCCATATAGTCTATCTGTCATTATATGTTATAAGACCAAGATGGTGTAGTAACAATCCATTATAGAAATAGAGTGGGACAGCTGGTACTAAGTTCAAGTAGATCTAGGAGGCATAAGTAAATGGCATGAAGAGGTAAATTCCATGATCAGGTGATGACCACCCCACTCACTTCTGTGGTAACAACACCTCTTTGCCAACCCATATCCATGGGGGAATCTCTGTGACTAACTGATGGAGGAGGAATGGACTCAGCCTGGTTCACAGGTGAATTTCAAGAGATGGTGGCATTGGAAATGGCCCGCTGCTACAACACCGCCCACTCAGGAGTGGCCTCCCAGGGGGCAAAGGTGTGTACATGCACTCAGACATCCACATGGCATGAGGGGAAAAGAGCCCTCGGTACAGATGTAAACTTCTGGAAGTGGTAATAGCTTGGCCAGTAGATTAGGAGCTGGAAGGAATATAACAAAGGAGGTCTGGAAGGACTGACAGAAGTATTCAAAAGGTTTGTAAATCTTTGTATTTCACCTGAATGCTCATGAGAAGGAATGCACCCCAGGGAAGGTTTTCAAGAGCCCAGTTAGACAAGCTGATGTTGGCAGAGGTGAGCTGGCTTCTCTCCTCAGTCCTGGGGTACCTGTCCAGACATGGAATCAATGCACGGGCCCAAATCTTGGGCTCCTTCTCACCAAGGCTTCTGCCACTGCTGAGTGCCCACTTTGTCAGCAGCACAGACAGATGCTGAGTTCTCGATATGGCGTGATTCCTCGCGGAGACCAGCCTGGTAGCCAGCTGATTTCATTGAGCCCCTTGAACACCTGAAGGGGCATCAATTCATCCTCATGACTGTGTCGTCCACTGACATAGACATATTGCTCACCCTGCTGGCAACGCTTCTGTCAGAAATCCCAAGCAAGGGCTTATAAAATGCCTGGTTTATTGACGGTTATCCAAATAGTGCTGACCCACGTAGGACAAAAGCACCACACTGACCATGGGTTAATGAATTTTTGCCTTCCCAGAGGCAGTCTGCCCGACAGAATGGCTGGGCGGCCTGTTCAGAGTTCAGTTCAAGCACCAACTCATAGCAAAACCCTTGCAGGGCTTGATGCTACCTTTCAACAGGGGGTACAGGTACTGAACCCATGGCTGATACCTGACACTATGCTCCCGACAGCGACAGTGAACTGGTCCAGAGACCAAGTGATGGAAGCAGGAGAGGCCCCCTCAACCAACTCTGCCCTGACCCATCTGTGGACTCTGTGCTTCTAATCCCCATTTGGGCTCTATCGAGTCCCAAGGGCGGTCACACCCAGCAAGAGGTCCCAGTAAGGTTCCCACTGAGCCTGAACTGATAACACTTTGGGCTTCTCCTGCCAATAGACCAGAAGAGAGGAGAGGACAGGAAATACTGACGAGATAAGCTTTACCGATGAATCATAGGAGACAGTCAGAAGCGAAGAAATAAATTTCCTTCCCTTCTCCTTCCCCTGCTGGGCTATCCTGGTGATTCTGTGTGGCCTGTCCAGAGACATCTCATGGGACCAAGAAAGGAGCTATATTTTCCTGTGATCCTGCAGCCTCCTTGCTAACAGACGCCCTTGTTTCTCCTTTGCTTCCTTCCCTCCTCACTTCCTTTCCCCCACCGGACTCTCATGTCCTGGGATTGCAGCCCTCAAGAAAGCATTAGCATGTGGGTCCTGACTTGCCAGGAGGCAGTGCATCAGAACTGGATTCCAAGCCAGGGACAGTGCCTTAAGGATCAGGCATGGAATGAGTCCTACACGAAGAGCTAGGACACCCCCCCCAACAAATCACGGGCAGGCAGACCCACCACAGCAGCCGACGAATCCAGAGAGAAAGCCCGACTGCCGCCCTGCCGACAGGTGCCAAAGGCATTTGGGGGTCAGGGTGTGAGGAGGTCATGAGTCAGGTCATCATTTAAGACCCAGGCCAAATGCTGACACCTCCTCCAGGAAGCCTTCCCTCATCCTCTCTGTCTCCTCTTCCTAGGCTAGAAAAAATGTCCCTTCCCCGTGTTCCTTCACATAGCTGGATCCATACATATCTGCCCATGTCACTCCACTACCCAATACCCACAATGGCTCCCAATTTTACTCAGAGTAGAATCCAAAGTCCTTACAGAGGCCAGAGAAGCACTTTGAGTCTGTCTCCAGCCTCACCTCTCAGACCTCTCCTCCTGCCCACTCTGCTGCTGTCTCGTGCTTTCTATTCCTCCATCACCCAAGACACACTCCTGCCTTAGCAACGCCGGGATCTCTGGTGGTACTCTCTGCTCAGAACGGTTCCCCCGGATGTCTTCATCACTAACTCCCTCAGGAGCCGACCCCCTTGAGGAGTCAAGACTTTGTTTTTATGTCACCTTTTCAGGGAGGCCCCCCCAACTACACAGCTTAATATTCACCCCTGCCTGCCCATCCCTGCTGCTGGCCAGACGGCAGCCCCACCTCCTCTCTATAGAGATGCTCAGCAACTGTGAGAAAGAACAGGGCGCAAAGGCACTAACACCTGTCCCTCAACCTCAGGAACGGTGCATCCTGGCCCGGAGGCGGCCGGGTCCACTCTACAGCCCTTGCCCATGCAGGGGTATTAAGAAGCCACGGGTCTCATGTGCTCACTGCTTGCCTTCGGCCCCTCCTCCCACCACTTCCCAGTACTTAAAGACCTGGGTTCTCTGAACTTTACAGACTTTTGTCATCTGCTCCAAGAGCAGGCAAACAGTGCCCACCTGCTGGTATTTTCCTCATGCACACAAACTTTGGGAGTTGCAGCTACATGTGGAGAGCAAGATTGGAAAGGGAAAGTTGCATGGTGACTTGCCTCCAGCCCACATGTAAGTGGGCCTTGTCTCCAGCTGCTGCCGTAAGAGGCTCCCCTTAACAGTACCGGGTCCCCTGCATGTTTCAAAGGCAGAACCAGCTGCCAGACTCAGGCTCTCCAGGGAGAGGTGTGGGCTGTCCTCAAGCCGCTTGAACTCACTGTCTGGGATGGAGAAATGCCTCCCCCTAGTTTCTCAGTCCTCCCTCCTCTACCTCACCAGCATAACCAGAGGGTCATTCACATTCACACACTCACTGCCTTATTAAAGTCGAAGGCAGCTCAGGCCTCAGCCTCTCTGCGTCTTTCTAAAATGGGTTATTTGCTCTTCAATTTCACACGGCCTGCAGAGGCGATAAAGGGCAAAGGGAAGCATCCTGCAATGCATTCCTAAAGCATTGCCCTGCCTATGCCTGTACTCCCAAGGATGACCATTTGCAATATAACCTTTAATTAAATGAAGAGAAATCATGCAGACCCCATGATGTAGGAAGTCACTAAATGGAAGGAAATTATGTATGCGTTGTCCCCCCCCTCACTCATTTTAACTCGAATAGGATCTGTCAGTAGTGGCTGTAAAATGCCCTAAAATAAAAACGGGGGTTGGAGAGGCTCCTCTTTCCCTTGCATGTGTGGGGACCGCCTGCCTGAGCACACACGCTGGGGCGAGGGGGCGGCGCCGTCTTGGGGACGCGCCCAGGGAGAGCTGCGCAGCTCACGGAAAGCTGAGACACCCGCAGTCCCGGACATGCTCCCAAGGTCTTTGAGTCAATGAAACACTCTTCCAGCAAGGCACACTCTTGCCCTCCTTTGCCAGATCTTGAGGACAGCGTTCTCCTTGTGCGAAAAAGCATTAGATTCCTGCAATTCTGAAATGACGGCCTAAGCGATGGTGTTGCTTTCCCTAAAGCCCTCCCACCTTCCCTCACTCGCCTGCCCCACTTCAAGCCCACTGTTACTGCCCCCCTGGCAGCCTTCATTACTGCCTGCCCAGGACGCCGCCAGACAGAAAGACCCCTGGCCTGTGGCCACCACCCATCCTCAGTTCACAACCTCGCCCTCTTGCAACTGCACACAGGGGCCAACAGACATATGGCAGAACAACCAGAACAACGTTCACATCCTTTTTCTGCACAAAATTCTGCCCAAGGATAAGTTATGACCTCTCCAGCCCTTCCTCCTCCCAGCCTGACACACCCCTAGCCTCAGCCACACCGGACTGTCCCCTGCTCCTGCCGCCTCTGGGTCTCCCTTCATACGGCGCCCTCCAGATGGCATGCCCACCCCTCTCCTGCCAGCCTGCGGCCATATTTGTCACCTTCACCTGCTGCCCAGGGACTAGCCCCGATTCTCCCCCTGCATGAGGCCTTCCCCTACATGGACCAATCTTGTCCTTCTTTGTTGTAAATTCCCCTCACATTGTATCTTGCAAGACAGTTATTTTTGTTCCTGGTCTGTAAGGTAAACTCTTTTGAGGGCAGGAAACTATTCACTGCTGTTCAGGGTTGTATACACATAAAGAAACCCTAGGTACTTGATAAGTGTCGGTTGGGTGGAATTTAATTTTGAAGATGGTTTATTTTGTGGGGCTTGTGCAAAGACAGGCTTTATTTAGCAGAGAAAAGTATCCTCCCACCATGCCAAGCATTGGGCTGATTGTTGGGAGACAGGTGTTCTGGGGAGAGTACACCAGGAGCTGAGGCTTTGAGAAAGGGCAGACACAGTGCAAGAACAATGGGAGGGTAAGAAATGGGTAGAATGTAACAGCCAGAGTTATTGGCTCAGGGCTACTTGGTAAAGCATCTAAACTCCCCTGGGAAATGATCTGAGGCTTAAGAGAAGAGGAAGGAAGTTTACTTTAAAGAGGTATGAAGAATTAATCTATGTAAACACCACCTGATTCTGGCTTCCTTCTGGCCTCCTGCAGGAAACCTTCCTAACTGTTCTGGGTCACTACGTTCCCTGCCTCTGCTGACTTCAGTCCTGTACAGCTCTGTGCTAAATTACACATTGCCTTTACTACCCATTAAACTTTCACAGGCAATACCCCTCTCTCGCCAGCTTGACTATGGAGAGATTCTGTCTGAAGCGTCTACATGTCCCCCAGTGGCCAATGCCCTGCTAGGTATCAACATCTGCCCTCTGGACCTACTCAGAGTTTCCCCACAGTCTGAGATGCTATAATGGCTCCATTTGTCTCCATGAGATTTGGAGGAAAAGTCTTGGCATGTTTGCTCTCACTTAAGGTTCCTCCCACTCCTTACTAGGGCATCATTGTCAATTAGTAAACATACATAAGCACCATTTTTTGGCAGGTATTTTACAAGATGTAAAAAATTATAAAACATAAAGATATTGGTCAGCCTTGCCGTGCAGGAGGAGGGAGGGAGTCCATAGTCTAATGTGGGAGGGAGAATTCCTACATAACTAAATATAATAATAGAGCAAATCAGGGTGTGCTTAGCCCAAGGAAGTTGTCGAGAGGCATTGTCTGAATGTGGATACCGCTCTCTACTCTCTGAAAGTTTTTGGTGAAAACATAGCCCTGAAATCCTCTACCAGTCCCGCTTCATCTAAACTTATGTTGACTTGAACACCAGAGGAGACTCAGCAACTGACTGACACAGAGTCGGAGTTCTCACGCAGCTCGCCCTGCCTGAGCGCTGAGTTTCCTGGGAGGGGCCCAGACCCATCAGCCTAGGGGCCATGCTGGCCTCTTTGAACTGCCCCGCCGGGCAGGAGCCACCCAGAAGCCTGGCACCTCCGAGATTCTTCTAGCAGACTCCACACAACTCAGTCGTCCCTGGCCCTATGAAGGGTCCTCAGAGCCACAAAGCCTGCGGGAGCCCTGCCTGCCCCTTCATGCAAAGTGCAGTTCATCGCTGACTAGAAGGGAAACATAAACCAAGAGAAAACAGCTAAACCAAGAGAAACAAAGTTGGAAAAAAGGACATTTCCACAGAAAGAACAGTCTTTGCCCCCTCTTTTTAAATATCCTGGTAGCAACCCTGCTAAGAGAAAATGATTCTGGATGAAAAAAATCTTCAAACTATAATTACTAAAAAATACAAAAAATATTTGAGGTACTTCACCTAGGTCAGTGACAAATACTTAGTTCTTCAGTTACTCAGTTAAGAAAAGGACCCTTCCACGCCCCTGTGACGTTCATGCACAATGACTACTCAGAGACCCAAGGTCCAGACTGCCAGGCATGCGGGTCACTCAGGAGAGGCTCAGCTCGAGACCACCTGTGAGGCATTGCAAGGAGATGGATTTTAAAATTTAAGACTTTTTAAAGTCCTCTTTTTCTCATTATAATGGAAATTCTTGTCCATTGCAAAACATTTGGCCAATATTGTACAGACAAACAAAAAGAAAAAACATACCACTTAGATTCTTATCACCTGAAAGGGACACCAATTTTAAGAGGCATTTACTTTATTTTAGGCACCAATTTAGATGCATCATACATACTATCTCATTCTTCTTGTACATCTGCTCTGAGTTTTTGACACTAGGATCAGATAAGGCAATTATGACTTTGAGGATCAGAGAGGTTAATTAATCTACCTAAGGTCACACAGCTATTAAGTGGCAGTAAGAAAGTGAATCCAAATCTGTTAAATTCAGTCCTATTTTCATCTTTTTATACAACACTCTTCCCATTCGCAAACACTAAGTCATGCTCCTTCAAAAGCTAGATGGACCCTACCTTAAACCTGCTGAGGGAGAGTCATACAATTCCTTGTTGGCCACCAGGGACTTCCCAGGAAACACCAATGGTTGCAGCAAAGGATGGGTGAGAGCCGACAGCGGGCCGCCCTCACAGCCACCTTCACGGCAGCACTACGAGTAGGACATGCAGAGCCAGGGCACAGGGAGGCCAGGCCAGGGCCCCGTGGCTGATTTCCCTCTCTTGCAGTTACATGTGCCAGCAGCAAGTGGGCTGCAGCAGACTGGGTGGGTGATCACCTGGTTGGGAAGCAGGGAAGCAGGGCCTCTTTGGGGACAGGCCCAGTGATCTGTTCCTATGGGTCTGTCCAGGTGACCGTCCAGTTCTGGACAGGGGAGAGTGGGCTTCTTTTATGTTTTGTGTCTGTTTTCATTTTGTCTCACTCAGTACCTTCTCATTCAGTGGAAGATGCTGTGCAAGGGAGTCAATCACTTCCACATATTTCAAATTACCCTACTTATTACCAATTAAGTAAATTATGCTCACAAATCCAAAGAGCTCCTGCTAATAAGCAAGTCAGATAGTCTTTTCAAAACACAGGCTAAAGCTATCAGGCCTGTTAGGACCTCCTGGCTCCAGGGAAATGTGACATCACTTCCTGTCCAGAGGGGACAGCCTCCAAGGTGATTCTCTGGTACTGCCCTAGAGCCAGGGAATTGGCTTCCATCTTCTTAGAAAACGAATGCACAAGTGAATAAGACTGAAGGGTCAGGACCCCTCAAGACCACACCTCGGTTAGGAGATCTGCCAGAAGGACTCACTGGACCTCAGCATATAGTTACACCCATGGCTATGATTTATCACAGCGACGTAGGAAGGACACACAGCCTGGACGGAATCTAGGGGAATCAGCGCACAGGCTTCCTCTGTTCTCCATCTCAGACGGGGTCACCAGAGCCCACATTCACCAGCAACAAAATGTAGCAGCAGGCACCATGCTTCTGCCCATGGAAGCCAATCAGAGCCCCAGTACCCAACATCACTAGTGGGGGGCTAGTCACAGGGGTACTGCCTGCCTAACATACCAAAATCCCAGACTCCCACAAGAAAAACAGGAGTTCAGCATGAACTTTTTGTTGGCACAAATAGTCTAGACACAGTAAACCATCCTCAACAGGGAAGTGGGAACGCTCCTGAATTCCAAGGTCCCAGATGCCAGCCAAAGACCCACCTGCATGCAGGCCCTTCTAAGGGCACAGCAACAGATTGCTACATTAAACTTTTCTGCACAACTGAACACCAAAGGCCTTGTCCAGACATATGTCATCTTAACCAAGTCAAGAGGAGGAAAATCAATCCAACTGATGATTGGCTCTGGACATCACTCCTCATAGATATCCTCACATAGCACTTGTTTTTGAATAACATAGCTTCAGTAACAAGAACAATGTGATCTTTTATTTAACATCTATCTCACCAGCTAGAAACAGAGCTGGCCTTGTGAATTCCTTTAACCAACAGAATGTGGTAGAAGTGACACTGTATGGGTTCCAGGGCCTGACTCCAGAAGCCTTGCAATTTCTGCCTTCACCATCTTGGAGTGTTGCCCTGAGATCCCATATGGAACGCTGGTCTGGCTTCCTGGAAGAGGAGAACAAAGGTGCTTCAGGCTGCAGACAGCACCAACTTCTGGACTCATGAACCCATTCGGGATCTTCCAGCCCTACCCATCCTGCAGTGGAATGAGGGAGCCTCCGCAAAACCAGCAGAGGAATTAGCTAGCAACCTACAGGATTGTGAGAAATAACAAATCATTTGTTGTTTTAAGCTAGAAAATTTTGGAGTGGTTAGTTATGCAGCAATAAATAACTGATAAATAACAGCAGGGCTGGTTTTCTTGATCATCTCTGCATTCCTGCACAGCTTCTCATTTTATAAACTGAGCTTAATTTCCCCAAGTAGTTCCTTCTCCTTCTCTCCTTACCTCTGTGTCCCTGTCTTTGTCTGTTTTCTTGATTCTAGACTAAAATCAGTGCATGAACTGGGTTAACATGAGAAAATCCTTCTTGGCAGGTGGGAGGGAGGATATCAGAGAAGACAAAGGAAACACACACCCTCTTTGGAAGACAGTAAGTATAGAAAGGAAACAGTCTACGGCCCTCTGGGGACCTCAGACAACCCCCAGAATAAAAAAGAAGCCCTACCTTCTCAGCCCGCCTCCTCGTCCTTTTTCTTTCTTTGGAGCCCTTATTGCTAGCCATGTTACCTTTCCATTTATTCACTTGCCTGTCTTCCACCCCCAGCTGCCCCTCCAATGGGATGTAAGCCTGGGCTCCTGAGGTTCGTCCATCCGTTTTGTCCTTCCATTGATGCCCTCACCTGACAGTGACTGACACACAGCAGAGGCTCTTAAATACTTGTTAACTGAATGGATGAACAGATGGATGAATTTACAAATGAATGAATGAGTGGACAGTACAATTTCTGGAAACCTATGCTACTTTAGCCTTGGAGAAAAGGAATAGAAAGAAAAGCTGAAAAGAGCAAAATAATATTATTAACACAACCAACTTTCACTCTTCATAACAACCCTAGTTTTCTTTCCGTCCTCTCCCTGTCACAAATAAGGAAACCCAGGCCCAAAGAGGAGAACTGATTTGCTTAACACCTCCCAGGTAGGACTTAGTCCCAGGCTGCCTGTATTACAGTCTATACTATTCATTACCACTACAGCCTCTAAAAGATAAGTCAGCAAAGCCTAGAGTATTAAACAAACAAACAAACAAACAAACACAGGAGGAAAGAGTTGGAGAAAACGGAAGGGCGGGGAGGGAGGGCGGGCAAGCATTTTATGTCCCTGGAGTATAAAATCTAAAATTAAGGTTCAACATGGTGCTTTTCTCACCAAACAGTCCTTTTTTTATCAAACAGGCCAAATGCAATTACTGGCTATCCCTGAGCCAGGTTTCAGTTTTGTGCCAATCTACAAAATAATTCAGACAAGCCAATCACATCCTCCCACAAGAACCAGGGCCCCACACCCTCTTGATACCACAAAGCCTGCCTCCCACAGCCCTGCGGTTCCCTCCGCTCCTGAGCGCAGGCCCTGGGAGGCTCGGCAGGGTGAGCATTCCCCTCGCCTGGGCTGTGAGTAGATGGGACCACAAACTGTTGTTGATGTCATCTCTCATGTGTCGGGGACCGTGTGTTTGGCCATCCCCATAGTCCCAGGGCAGGAACCAGAGGGTGAAGAGGAGGTGATGAAAGCAGTCAGGAGGATGAATTACAGAAGGAAAGGGTGGATGGGCCTTGCACCTTGGCCCCAGCCAGCCTGAATGTGGTCTGTGCCACCAGGTGGTCCACTAGAATGTAGGAAGGCCAGAAAAAAAGCCTGGGGCTCCCACAACTGATGTTGTTCGAGTCATTCCAATCAGTTGGAATGTCACAGTGACTATCACTGTGGCAATGGGTGTCAGGAGAGCCTGGAAACAGTTGCTTAACAGACATTTATTGAATTAATACAATAAAATGCTTTAATGCTATGGTTAGTAAATGCTTTATGATTAAGCTCTTTGCAAATATCCAACTGCATAAAAGTGGTTATGGGGGAAATCACTTACGACAAAAAGCTCTGTGGAAACAGCAAGAAATGAAATTGCATGTGCAATATAGTTTTCACTAGATTTTCTAAAAAGCTAAATATATGAGGAAAATGACCAGAAGGCCATAGACCAAAATGATTGTAGCAGTTGTGTTAGCAGGCTGAGATTATTCTAAATATTTCTTGTTCTTGCTATTTCCCAAATTTTCTGAAAAGTGGTATGTCACTTTTGAAATTAATAATGTACTCATTGATATTTTAAAGTAAGCTCCTCATAGGCTGGAATCAATGTTACAACAACTTTTTCCGTGGCATTACCTCAAGCATGGTGCTAGGCTTTAGCAAGCACTTAAGAAACATCTACCAGCACTAATACAGACACAGAGAACACTGTGATATACTGTGGGAAGGGTTGTGAGGTGAGAGCCCAGCGTTAAGGGCTCTTGACTGAGCTCCGTCAGGAATAACTTTAGTAACTACAGACAAGTCACTTCATTCATCGGCAACTCGTTTTCTTCATCTGTGGAATGACAGTAACACCTACAAGATGTCTATGTTATTATTCTAGGGAAAGAGTCACTGAAGGAGCCAGATGGCTTTGAGATTTTCTTAGCAGGTCAGGACCCTCTCTGTTCCTCATACATCCCAGCTTACCATCCAAAACCCAGTACAGGCCAAGCGTTTCAGATGCTCCATCAAAGTTTCTCCAAGTCTGCTTCCCCGCCAGGTATGCACGGGCTGTGCCAGTGGGTTCCAGGATGTCCCTGGCAGCCTGCTGCTGGCTCTGCTGATCCATACACCCAAAGCCTTAACCCCAACAAGCCCCTTGCCAAGGTGGCTGCGCTCTGTAGTTATATGTCTCTTTCATTTGGGGTTACAGTAGTGGTTGCCTTATTGGGATTTGAAATTTGAGAGACTAGTATTTCAGCAACAGAGAAGATAAAGGTAAGGAATAAAAAGGACGAGAAAGAGAAATTGTTGGCAGAGTTTTGAAATCCATCATATTTTAGGCATACCTTCCCAGAAATTGGAAATTAACCTTTCCATCCGCTTTTTTTCTTATTTGGAGAAGCAATGGTTTATCCCATTGAGTCTCAAAGTGGGCCGAGGTCAAATAGGCTGTTCTGGTTTGAATTACCATTTTAGCTTCTCTAGCCCTTTATCATATCTGAACATCTCAACTCAAGCACAGGCTCATTGATTGGTGTCAAATGCACATTTTCCACTCTCTCAGACTAGACACCAAGCCTCACTTTAGCAGGAGCTGACCTTCAGATGCATCAGATCCATCCATCAGAGAAACGGTCCACCTGTGATCTGTGGATCATGATATGAAGGGCAAGAGCAGCAAAGCATGTTGGGAGAAACACACAGGAAATGCGTTACCTTGGACAGTTTCACATCCTTCTCTGCGCCCGCTTCCTACAGCTAAAGCCTGTGTGTTGGGCTGAGTCAGTAATCTTTAGGAGTCTGGGGTGGGTGGAGGGACGGGCTAGGAGGTTTTATCAGGATCACAGGGAGGATTTTTGTTCGTTTTTGAAACTGTCTCCCCTACAATCCTGGATATTGAAATGCCTCGACTGAAAGAGGGTTGAGAATTATTCTGCGAGAATAATTGGCCTCGCGAGCCCATTTTACTTTTAGGTCTGACACTCTGAAAGGAAGTGAGGTTTTAAAAGGAGCACTGACCTACATAATCCTCAAGACAACTAAAAGTTAAGGTCTTTCTGTTGACATTGACCAATGCCATCTAAATTCAAGGACAGTAGTTACCCACATCCTTTATCAGTGGTGGTGTTTCTGTTATAAAATCTTTATGACTGTGTATGCATCATATATAATACATGCCAAGAACACAGCTCCCTGATTCAGTAAGAAGAATTTGCAGGAAAAAAATACACAGACTTGGAATTCAAGAGCATAATGCAAGTATTCCAAATGTCACAGCAAACCATAAGAGTAAGGGAGTCACAGTCCCTATGAATGCATGTGGCGCCTATCGTACTGAAATGACTTGTGCCAGCCCTTGAGGGGGCATGGTGCACTCAGGCTCCAAACCATGGCCCAGTGCCCTACAATTTAGTTAAATAAGTTCACATACATATAAAGAGATGGTATAATGCAAGGCAGTAGATGCTACACCCAGTATAGACTTGCAAGCACAGTGGGGATTCAGAGGCAGATAGTCAGGGTGAAGCCTTCTGCTGACCTCACTGGGAAACTTGGAGAAGCCAGAAAGGGAGTACAAAACAGCTGCTTCCTGAGGAACCAGAGTGTGAAAAAGCAGGTTCATGTTAACAAAACAGGAGGCAGAGGTCCTCTGCTTTGAAGGTGGCAGGGCATGGCTGGATTCATTCTTCCCTTTCAACATAACCTGGAAGCAAGACACAAACACAGATTCTACCTTTGATGAACCCAGAAGACATGGACTGTGAACACAATAAGAATGGAGACCAGAAGCCAAGAGAAGACACCCCCAGGCTGCCACTTCAGAAGGAGCAAGAAAGGCGCCAAGGGGCAGAGACTCAGAGGTCCTGGTCCCAAGCAATGCGATGGAAATCGGTAGCAAAATGCTGTCAGCCTGAGCTTTCCTGGACCCAGTTTTTTCCAAGCAGATGAGGGTGGGTTGTATAAGGAGCCACACAGACATGTCATGCTTGCAGAAAGTAGTCTGCCCATGCAACAGGGGACGAGAGAGATTTGACATTGTCAACAGCTCTGCAATTGCTGGTCTTCATTGGAAGATGAAAAGGACTCACATAGAACTCCGAGTGAAGGAAAATCCCTCTTAGAATACTGATCTCTTCCTTATAAAGCCTCCTACAAATTACAAATAGCTGGTCTGTGGGGAAGAAATCTAACTCAAAACTAAGACATTAAAAAAAACAAATAGGGCTCTATTATTAAAGAAATATAAGGAAAAGAACAGGAAAAATAATGGCAAATATTTGCCATAAAATATTGCCATGGAGAGGATATTTAAAAAGTGACTAAATACTTTGCCATGGATTTTTTTTTGATATATTTTTATGGATGATAGTTGATATATAATATTACATTGGTTTCAAGTACACAACACAGTGATTTGACAGTTATATACATTACTAAATGCCCACTCCAACTAGTATAGTTACTATCTCTCAACACAGAAAGATGTTACACTATTATTGACTATATTCTCTATGCTGTACTTTCATCATCATGATTAGTTTATATTATGATTGAGATTTTGTGCCTCTTAACCCCCTCCCCCTCCCACTCGCCCACCCCAACCCCTCTCCCATCATAGCCAGCAGTTACTTCTCAGTGTCTATGAATCTACTGCTGTTTTGTTCATTTTGTTTTGTTTTTAGATTCCACATATAAGTGAAATCATATTGCATGAATTTTTAAAAACTCAATGAAGCAATCACACTCAAACACACACATGCAAGCAGATATACAAGAGCTCATGGACAATATCATAAGCCACAGAAGAATTTCAAGCATAAGCTAGCAGAAATCTGGAAAAAAACGAAATGTTAAAAATAAAATTAAACTATTTTAGAAATAAAGTCAAAACTGAAAGCAACACAGGAAAACATGACACTCCTAAGAACACAGAGAAACAGAAAAGAAAGGAAATGACAGGAAAAATGAGAAAAAAAGTGAAATGAAAATAAATGAAGAGCTTAACAAGATTAAAGAGAAAATGATAGAAAAGGAAGATTGGCAAAGGACATAAAAATATATTTAAAGATATGATTCAATAAACCTTTCCAGAAATAGAAGACTTGGGTATATTGAAAGCCACAGAGTATCCAGGAAAAAACTGAGTAACATGATCTGGTACATTTATAAGACTTCAAAGATAAAGAAAAAATCTTTGGGCAGCCGGGCACCCCTCACTTACGAAGAAGGTGAAAAGCGAATGGCCTCAGACCTTCATGTTGCATCATTAACTGTCAGGAGACAGCAGGGTTATGAGACCTTTGTATTTAGTCCTCAGGAAAACAAGGTGTGACTCAAGAATTTTATATCCAGAGAAACTATCATTAATTATAATGGTAACAAACCAACATTTTTGAACATGCAAGAATTGAGGGTATTTTGTTCCCATGAATCTATCCTAAAGAAACTATTAGGGGAAGAAATTTCCAGCCACCCAAGAGATGAATGGAAAACAACAGCAAAGCTCAGGAAGGAAGACTGAATCTATTTAATGGAGGAGTAAGACTAAAACTAGTTGGGATTTATGATTAGAAATGGACTTAATGTTATAAAGCCTGATATAGCTAACAGAAGAGGACGGAAGAAAAAACTACAGCATTATCTACTATACTAGGAGGTGAAGGGATTTCATTAAATGCTGATAAACATATTTATTTAATAGCACAAAGGTAAATCCTAAGAAAAATAGTATAACCACTGAAATAGTGAGTAACAGAAGGAAAGGGAAGACTATATTGAGAGAATATAAATCTGACTGCTTTCCTCCCTATTTCCTGTCGATCCTCTGCCATGAACCTCTCACCTTGCTGCCTGCTGCCCACAACACCCAAACCATTTACCTATTCACTCCTTCATTCATTCAACAAATATTGAATACCTTACATGTGCTGGTGCTGAGAACGGGACAATGAGCAAAAGGGACCAGGTTCTGTCCTCGTGGAGCTTACAGACTTTTAATGAGGCAGAGACCTATTATAAACAAATAGCTGTGCAAAACAAGGCCAAGTAGTGGTGAGAATTATGAAGAAAAATAAAGAGGAATAATGACACCAGGGAGTAATGGGATAGTAGCAGTGAGAAGGTACCAGAGGCCAGAGAGAAAGTATGGGTGAGCCTGTGAATATCAAAGGGCAAAGCATTCCACGAAGATGGAACAGCTAGGGCAAAGGTCCAGAGCAGATAAGGACCTAGCAACCTTAGGATTTAGCCTGAGCTAATCAGGCCCAGAATTTAGGTAGCCTGGCTTCCCGCTCCACAACCAGGGAGTGTTTTACTCACCTCTGTACATTTGAATGCCCCACCTCCCACACACTCATGCATGCACACACACACCCTCCAGCATGGCAACCTGCTCTGTTTGCTCCCATGCTTCCCACTGCCCCACTCTGAGAAACAGTCTGGGTGCCCCGGCCTCTGTCCCCATCATCTCTGTTCAAGCTCTCTGGAGCAACTCATGGTTTCACCAGTCCTTTTCCTTTGGGCTCTAGCTGTGAACACTGGGAAAAACTGGAACTTGGGCTGAAAATCAGAGAAAATCAAGCACACATATGGCAAAGAGTCAGATTGTTAAAGAAAACTTAGGCACCTTCCACTAAATTGGTTCCAGAGTGTTTTATAAGCAAACTAAAAACTAAATCCTGCAGTCTGCTGGAGCTGTTTGAAGCCTCGGAATTGCAGATACCAATTAAAAGGAAATGGTTGGCCGTTATCGATCTTATGTTAGCTCAGCTGGCTGGGAAAGGAGAGGGAAGAAGTTCAAACACAACACAGAAAGCTTTCTTGTTTCTTCTCTGGTGGCACTCAATTTGGCATCTAGTCCCTAGGTGCCTACTAGAACCTAGCAGCCTGGCTGGGGCTGCAGGGGGTGTAGGCGAAGGAAGCCAGGACGGAGGCATAAACAACTGCGGAGAGGCTGCCCTGTGCCCAGCATTGTCCCATGTACTTCATGTGGGCTTTCCTGCCAAATCTGCATGAATCCTAGGCAGAGGTGATCCCAACAACACAGGGGAGAAGTTCAGAAGGTTAACATGTCAGAAGAATGCACAAGCCTCGCAGCCGAGCTCCTATAATCACATGTCCATTACAAAGTGGGTGCCAGCAGAAAAGTGGAGGTCAACCCAATTTACTTTGCGATTCTATGAAACACAAACACAAGGGGTTGACAGCAGAAAACACAATGCTGGTGGCTGCTGTCTGCTTTGCATGAATCCTATGAGGATCAGCAGTGGCGGCCTTAGCGGGCACCCTGCCACTTAGGGACTGAGGAGCTCCATTCAGACACCTATCAGATGGGTTTGGTCCCAGCACACTCCTGCAAACCTGAGCTCCAGAGGCTGTCACGTCAGCTCTTGCTTAACCATTCTGGGACCTGGGCCATGAACAAAGGGTGCTGAAACTGACAAAGGGCAAGGAGAGCCTCGATAGCTTCATGCCACACAGCCACCGGCTGCACGGTGACAGACCAAATGCTGCCAAAGGATCCTGTCTCCCTTGCTTTCCTTTCCAGCTGAGTCAGCCCAGCCACTTCTGCCCTAAAGAGTGCCTCTATAGGATTATACCAGAAGATGCTAGAAGGTTTAGGGAGAAAAAGCTGTAGGGGGATATGGGGAGGGAAAAGGAGAAAAAGAATTGAGACCTAGAGAAGGGCCTCTAGGAAAGAGAGGGAATAATTCCAAAGTTCCTTCATATTCTGGGCACGAGGCAGACAGAAAATGATAATAAATGCCAATCATCTAGGCCCACTGAAAAACACTTTTTAAAAAAAAGGACCCGTACTTCATTAAAAATATACTTGCTCTCAGTGCAACTGAGAACAAAGATAATTAGAATTGAAGTGGAATGTTTTTGAAAAGTAAAAATAACAAAAAAAAGGCTGATGAGAAGCCCAAATGGAAGTTCAAACCGCTCCAATAAGAAAAGGCCAGATTTTTTCTGGGAGAAGGAGGTTTGCAGAAACCTCGTGTGTATTGATGGCAACTCTGGCTACAGCCTCTGCCCACCTGCTTTCACTCAGAAACTCAATCACTTATTTTGACTATTCAGTGTTCAACCCAGACTGCTAGCAGAGGATTTAATACCATCTGTAGTGATATTTGAAAAGCTGCAGTTTGCAAACAGCCTGCAGGGGTTTGCAGAAAACTGGCTGGAAGAGGTAGACTTATTTTTTCCTGAAATTTGCATCACCCCATATAACCAGGGATTGGCCTCCCATTTCACCATGGAGGATACCAAAAAGGCATCTGGGGCTGCATTGTCTAGATGGGACTGGGGAAAAATCAATTTCAGATTTCCTGGGTGAGATTCTGCCCCATGATTAAAGAAAGGAATGATTCTCACAGTATATTTAGAGTTGGGGGCAGTTGGCATGAAACGAAAGAGGACTGCAGTTATCCAACCTAATGAATGATGAAATAAAGTGTCCCCCAGTTATTAGACATTTTCGTCTGATGGTTTTCTGCATTAGTAAACATCTTCCAGAGGGATAAGTGTCAAGGGAAGATAGATACTCATTGCATCACTGAATTGCAGCAGACCTGGCATTAGCTGTGAGTTAAGACAGAAAGTGAGGATACCATGGACATGTGACAAGCCCCCAGAGATCAGTACCCAGCAACCTGTCAACAAATCCCATCTCACCCATGGAGCACATTTTCAGGGACAGAAGGCCTCCTTGACCTCTGGACATACCTCAGCAAAAATCCAGACTCACAAACAAAACTTTAGATAAAGCTTTCCTTTTTGTCTTCTTGCCATCAATTACTTCCTCCTAGTTGGTTAACAAATGAGATACAAAGCTATCCACTCTACACACAACTTACTGTCTACATTAGCATGATTTCACTATTCCAGGAGACTCTTGTTCAAGCAAATGACTTGATCGTTCATTATAGGAACTTCCTGAAGGACTCATCAACTCTTCCAGAGAAAGCATTTGTCAACAGACAGTTGAACCCCTTAAACTTTTTTGGATCACTTGCCTCAAAGATCCTTGCCTTGCTGTTTTTACCAACCCTAAGCTGTTATATTAGGATCCATACTCATCCTAATTGAGCTCCCCACCCCCACACACACTGAAAGATCTAGATCTGCCTTAAGCCAAACTTCCAATTCCAGCAAATTCCAACCATGCCTTCCTGTTCTTAGATGTCACCTAAGCTGGCGAGGCGTTGTTCTCCCTTACTACACAAACTATAAACTCAGCTTCATCTCATGACCCCATTGCATTGTGTTGCTGATATCTGGAGAGCTGGCATTCAACAAAAGGAATCAAAGGCTTATCAAAAAGCTAAGCCTGACTCTTTTACTCTGACATTCTACAGATTTTTTTCATGAATTCTCTAATGACTCCACTTCTGTGAAAATACTTGGGAACACCTGCAATGTGCTCAGTAAAGGCTCTGAAAGAGACCCCTGGTCCTCAAGCAGCTTGCAGTCTGTTTGGGACACATACTCAGTTAATCATTATAATCAAGGCTTTTGAAAAATTTGTGAACCTGGACTGCGGTCAGACCAGCAGCTGAGGATCTCCACAAACAAGAGAGTGGGAAGTAGTCTTCAGCAAAAATGACAGTCGAGAAGGTAGGAAATATCTGAAGCATTAAGAAAATTAAAATGACGTGTTGTCAGCAACAAACCCTGCTGAAAATGCTAGCCAGCCCCTCTATGCTCCACTCAGATTTGTTGTCTATGCCTGAAAAAGCTCTGAATTCCTTGGTATTGTACAAACTTACTTTTGTCTCCTAAAAGCTATGAGGCCCTAGGAGGACAGATTTTGGCTTTAAATTATCATTATCTTTGTATGGGCAGAATCGACCGTCCCCCAGACCCAGGAGGTGCTAGTAAATATTAAATGAATGACAGGAGGGATAGGCAGGTGGGAAGACTGAGGTATATAGAGACCAGATTAGAGACTGCAGCAACAGCCTGGCTCCTGGGATTCTGCAGATGAACAATTTATAGACAAAGATGCAAAATCCAGCACCACTTTTGACCAGGCCACACAGGGCATAGTGTTTCACACAGTCACCTTGTGGGCCCCTGGGGACCGGGCTCGGGTCACTTCCTTACAAATGTAACATTCGTTCAGGTCTAACCATGTTGCCTAGCATCTGGGTCCATGTCACACACTGTACTGGACACACGCCCACTCCTCTACCACTGCACCTCCCTCCCGGCCCTCGCCCCACTCCTCTGTCCTGCCTCTGCCCCCACCTCTACTACTGCTCCCACTCTGTTCCATTCCTTCCCTCTCCCATTCCTGCCCCCTACTCCACTGCATTTCTGCCCCCACCCTACCTTCAGTCCTGCTACTCCACTCCTACTTCCCTTTAAACTCATCCTTGGCAACATCTCCAGGACATTTTCCAGGCCCCAGGCAGAGGTGACACATCCTCTCTCTGGGGGAATTCTGACATCACTGAGATGCAAGTTCCAGGAGGATTTCTACCCACTTTGTTTTCTCCTGTGTCCCCAGCACCTACCACAGTACCTGGTGCACAACAGAAACTCAGATGCGCCGAGCACATGAGTGCTTCCTGGCACCCAGCCTCGCTCTGTTGTAGCATTTTTGGTCTACATTGTAAGTAACATCTGCTTCATGTGTCTGGATAGCTATCCCATTAAACTACAGGTAAACAGAAGGTAAACGTCATATCTTACTAGATCTGTGGCTCTGGGGCCCAGCGCTCGCCAGTACACAGAGGATGCCCATCCGCGGACACGTGAATGAAAGGGTGAGTGAAGCATGTCCACACTGCCCTGGGAACTTGGTGCAGATGCCCAGTAAATTTATGCACTGCTTCAGTTTAGAGGTCTCTACACCAAGTGAGAGAATATTAAAAATGTGAGTTAAAAATCTACTTTAATCCACTAACTGTCCCTTCCCTATTATTTCAAGACTTGCCTATGGGCTTCTCTGATGAGTCATATCTCTGCACTCCATCCCCTTCCTCAAAACAGCCCCCCAGCACCCCTGGCTTGCCATCCCTCCCCCAGACTTTCCTATGCTGATCCCTGCAACTGAATGCCTGTGCTGGTGGGCTACGCCTGCCTCCTGTCTCCTCTGAGGCTCCCCTTGACCACGGACCTTCACCTCTCGTCAGGACAGGGGGTCAACCTTGACCGGTACCTGATACAAATACCAGCAGTGGCTACTTTTTAACCTAGAAGTTTCTAGAAGGCATATCATCATAGGACAGACCTCATTTCCCCACAGGGTGAATGTTGTATTTGAGAATTACATTTCAAGGTTGTTCTATGAGAATGAATTAGTGAAAAATAAATCACAGGTATGACCAACAATTTGTCACAGAAGCAAAGACACAACAATAAATCTCTTATACAGTTTAAATGCCTCATGAAACAATGAAAGAAAAGACCTAAAAACAATCCTAAATGTCCTATACACATCAATTATATGGAGGCCTCACATACCAAGGCTCAGTCTATCATATCATAAAATTTGACCTAAAATAAATATGCCAACTCGAATATGTGCATTAATTTAACTTTTGATTACCAAATCATTTTCCTTGACAAGATGAAATCAGCAGGGGTTTTAAGGAGTGATTTGGATGCCACAGAAATAATACAAACTCAAAGCTCTCTAAGGGTTATAAACCAGTCACTTCTTTTGCTCTCAAATTTCCACGTAACAATAAAGGCATTTAAAATCATCCCACTGTAGGGATAGAATTAAAGATGGCAACATGAGAGGTGAGACACAGGCTTCCTCCTAAAACCACATATAATACGAAAATATAATTAATACAACTAATCCTGAAAGAGCAATACGAAAGAGGACTGTGCTAGACTGCATACGCCTGGAGAAAAGAGCAGACCTCACAGAACAGGGTAACGTACCAGAGCTGTGGCCCAGCAGGACCCAAGCCCTTCCCCAACCCAAGCTCACGGGGAGGGGGTGGTGAGGAGGAAGAGAAACTAAGCAGGGAGGGAGTGGAGGCCTGGGACTGCTGAATACCTAACTCCGGAGATCTTCTCTGGGAGCACAAACCTACAATTCATGGTGCTTGCATGATACTCTCATGATTATGGGGTCAGAATGCTAAAATAGGCAGAATTCCTGGAGAGACTGAGATTCCAGCCACTTGTGGAAAGCAGGGATCTGTATCCAGCTCCTCTGGGACAAAAGAAAGGTGGGCAGTGTGAGAGACTTCCTATAAAGGAAGCCTTTAGCAAGAGGGCTGCTAAAGGGGCAAGGATTGCACAGAGCTTACCACTTAGGAGAGAGGACAGGTAGACAAAATTGTCCGGGTGCACTCTGCCCAGCAGGCTGGGAGCTTTACCATATAGACTCTCATATTTAAGGAGGAAAAAGAAATCTTTCTCCTTAGATGATCTTCAGGTGCTCCAGCTCCCTGGCTGGCTACACAGCTCCAAGGACCCCCTCTGTGATACGCAGGCTACTGTGCCTTTCTTCCGGCCAGCCCCACCTGGCTCACAAACCGGCAAACCCTACACTGGTGTTAGCCCAGCCAGAGGGAAGATCCATCTACAGCAACTACAAACACAAAGCATAGAGGCTTATACCTGTGTGCTCAGCCCACTGGTTAAGGCAGTGGACATAGGCATAGCAGCCGGGTAGCAGGAAACAGCTCTTTCCTCCCCCCAGGCACCAATACCACACTCCCCTGCAACCCCCAATATTGCTTCAGGGGCTGAGCAGCTCCAGGGAGTAGAGTTTCTGGGCACAAGAGGGGGCCATATACAACTATGAAACGCCAAAGGATTCTGGTTAAGAGTAAAATTATTAATATGACTCCTGAGAAAGACTTAAATGACATCGACCTCATGACTCTTCCTGAAAGGGAGTTCAAAATAAAAATCATTAACATGCTCATGGAGGCACAGAAAGATATTCAAGAACTCAGGAATGAATTCCGGTTGGAGATCCAATCATTAAAGAGCACAGTGGAGGGTATTAAAAGCAGATTGGATATGATGGAGGAGATGATAAATGAAATAGAAACTACAGAAGAGGAATAAAAAGAAGCTGAGGCACAGAGAGAAAAAGGGATCTCTAAGAATGAAAGAATATTGAGAAAACTGTGTGAACAATCCAAACAGAAAAGTATTCGCATTATAGGGGTACCAGAAGAAAAAGAGAGAGAAAAGGGGATAGAAAGTATCTTTGAGGAGGTAATTGCTGAAAACTTCCCCAATCGGGTGAAGGAGATAGTCTCTCAGGCCATGGAGATGCACAGATCTCCCAACACAAGGGACTCAAGGAAGACAACACCAAGACATAGAGTAATTAAAACGGCAAAGATCAAGGATAAGGCCAGACTATTAAAAGCAGCCAGAGAGAGAAATAAGATCACATACAAAGGAAAGCCCATCAGGCTACCATCAGACTTCTCAACAGAAACCTTACAGGTCAGAAGGGAGTGGCATGATGTATTTAATGCAATGAAACAGAAGGGACTGGAACCAAGAATACTTTATCTGGCAAGATTATCATTTAAATTTGAAGGAGGGATTAAACAATTTCCAGATAAGCAAAAGCTGAGAGAATTTACCTCCCACAAACCATCTCTACAGTGTATTTTGGAGGGACTGCTATAGATGGAAGTGTTACTAAGGTTTAATAGCTGTCACCAGAGGTAATGAAACCACAGTAATTAGCTAATAACTAAGCAAATGCAAAAATTAAAATAACTATCTCCAAAGTCAATCAAGGGATAGACAAAGAGTACACAGTATGATACCTAATATATAAAAAATGGAGGAGGAAGAAAAAAAAGAACTTTGAGACTGTGTTTGTAATAGCATATTAGGTGAGTTAAGTTAGACTCTTAGATAGTAAGGAAGTTAACCTTGAACATTTGGTAACCACGAATCTAAAGCCAGCAATGCCAATAAGTACATACCTATCGATAATCACCTTAAATGTAAATGGACTGAATGCACCAATCAAAAGACATAGAGTCACTGAATGGATAAAAAAAAAACAAGACCCATCTATATGCTGCCTACAAGAGACTCACTTTAAACCCAAGACATACACACACTAAAAGTGAAGGGATGGAAAAGATATTTCATGCAACTAATAGGAAGAAAAAAGCAGGAGTTGCAGTATTTGTATCAGACAAAATAGACTTCAAAACAAAGGAAGTCACAAGAGACAAAGAAGGACATTACATAATGATAAAACGGTCAACCCAACAAGAAGATATAACCATTATAAATATATATGCACCCAACACAGGAGCACCTACATATGTGAAACAAATAGTAAGAGAATTAAAAGGAGAAATAGAATGCAATGCATTCATTCTAGGACACTTCAACACTCCACTCACTCTGAAGGACAGATCAACAAGACAGAAAATAAGTAAGGAGACAGAGGCACTGAACAACACAATAGAACACATGGACTTAACAGACATCAAGAGAACTCTACACCCAAAAGCAGCAGGATACATATTCCTCTCAAGTGCACATGGAACATTTTCAAGAATAGATCATATACTAGGCCACAAAAAGAGCCTTGGTGAATTCAAAATGATTGAAATTGTACCAATCAGTTTCTCAGACCACAAAGGTATGAAACTAGAAATAAATTACACAAAGAAAATGAAAAATCCCACAAACATATGGAGGCTTCACAACATGCTCCTAAATAACCAATGAATCAATGACCAAATAAAAACAGAGATCAAGCAATATATAGAGACAAATGACACCAATAATTCAACACTGCAAAAATCTGTGGGATGCAGTGAAGGCCGTGTTAAGAGGAAAGTATATTGCAATACAGGCCTACCTCAGGAAAGAAGAACAATCTCATATGAGCAGTCTAAACTCACAATTAATGAAACTAGAAAAAGAAGAATAAATGAGATGCAAAGTCAGTAGAAGGAGGGACATAATAAAGAATAGAGGAGAAATAAATAAAATTGAGAAGAATAAAACAGTAGAATCAATGAAAGCAGGAGCTGGTTCTTCAAGAAAATAAACAAAATAGATAAACCCCTGGGCTGACTTATCAAGAAAAAAAGAGAGTCTACTCACATAAACAGAAGCAAAGTGAGAAAGGAAAAATCACTAGGGATACCACAAGAAATAAAAATAATTATTAGAGAACACTGTGAAAAATTATATGCTAACGAACTGGATATCCTAGAAGAAATGGACAACTTTCTAGAAAAATACACCATTCCAAGGCTGACCCAGAAAGAAACAGAAAATCTGAACAGACAGACCAATCACCAGCAACAAAATTGAACTGGTAATAAAAAACCTACCTAAGAACAAAATGCCTGGACCAGATGGTTTCACTGCTGAATTTTATCAAATATTTAGTAAAGACCTAATACCCATCCTCCTTAAAGTTTTCCAAGGAGTAGAAGAGGGAATACTTCGAAACTCATTTTATGATGCCAGCATCACTCTAATACCAAAACCAGGCAAAGACACCACAAAAAAAGAAAATTACAGACCAATATCCCTGATGAACATAGATGCAGAAATACTCAACAAAATATTAGCAAACCGAATTCAAAAATACATCAAAAAGATCATCCATCATGATGAAGTAGGATTGATTCCAGGGATGCAAGGATGGTACAACATTCGAAAATCCATCAGCATCATCCACCACATCAACAAAAAAAAGGACAAAAACCACATGATCATCTCCTTAGATGCTGAAAAAGCATTTGACAAAATTCAACATCCATTCATGATAAAAACTCTCAACAAAATGGGTATAGAGGCCAAGTACCTCAACATAATTAAGTCCATATATGACAAACCCACAGCCAACATTATACTTAACAGCGAGAAGCTGAAAGTTTTTCCTTTAAGATCGGGAACAAGACAAGGATGCCCACTCTCCCCACTTCTATTCAACATAGTACCGGAGGTCCTATCCATGGCATTCAGACAACACAAAGAAATAAAAGGCATCCATAATGGCAAGGAAGATGTTAAACTGTCCTTGTTTGCAGATGACATGATATTGTACATAAAAAACCCTAAAGAATCCACTCCAAAACTAGTAGATCTAACATCTGAATTCAGCAAAGTTGTGGGATACAAAATTAGTACACAGAAACCTGTTGCATTCCTATACACTAACGATGAACTAGCAGAAAGAGAAATCAGGAAAACAATTCCATTCACAGTTGTATCAAAAAGAATAAAATACCTAGGAATAAACCTAACCAAGGAAGTGAAAGACCTATACTCTGAAAACTACAAGACACTCATGAGAGAAATTAAAGAAGATACGAATGAATGGAAACACATCCTGTGCTCATGGATAGGAAGAATTAATATTGCCAAAATTGCCATCTTGCCTAAAGCAATCTACAGATTCAATGCAATTCCTATCAAAATATCAATAGCATTCTTCAACGAACTAGAGAAAATCATTCTGAAATTCATATGGAACCACAAAAGACACTGAATAGCCAAAGCAATCCTGAGAATAAAGCTGGGGGGATTATGCTCCCAACTTCTAGCTCTACTACAAAGCCACAGTACTCAAGACAATTTGGTACTGGCACTAGAACAATGGAACAGACTAGAGAGCCCTGATATAAACCCAACCATATATGGTCAATTAATATATGATAAAGGAGCCATGGACATACAATGTGGAAATGACAGCCTCTTCAACACCTGGTGTTGGCAAACCTGGACAGCTACATGCAAGAAAATGAAACTTGATTATTGTTTAACCCCATATACAAAAGTAAACTCGAAATGGATCAAGAACCTGAATGTAAGTCATGAAACCATAAACTCTTAGAAGACAACACATAGGCAAAAATCTCCTGAATATAAGCATGAGCGATTTCTTCCTGAATGCATCTCCTTGAGCAAGGGAAATAAAAGCAAAAATGAACTCATGGGACTACATCAAACTGAAAAGTTTCTGTACAGCAAAGGACACCATCAACAGAACAAAAAGGGATCCTACAGTATGGGAGAATATATTTGTAAATGACATATCCAACAAGGGTTAACATCCAAAATATATAAAGAACTTACACGCCTCAATACCCAAAAAGCAAATAACCCGATTAAAAAATGGGCAGAGGATATGAAGAGACAGTTCTCCAAAGAAGAAATTCAGATGTCCAACAGACACATGAAAAGATGCTCCACATCACTAATCATCAGGGAAATGCAAATTAAAACCACAATGAGATATCACCTTACACCAGTAAGGATGGCCAGCATCCAAAACACAAACAACAACAAATGTAGCGAGGATGTGGAGAAAGGGGAACCCTCCTACACTGCTGGTGGGAATGCAAATTAGTTCAACCATTGTGGAAAGCAGTATGGAAGTTCCTCAAAAAACTAAAAATAGAAATACCATTTGACCCAGGAATTCGACTCCTTGGAATTACCCAAAGAATACAACTTCTAAGATTCAAAAAGACATATGCACCCCTATGTTTCTTGCAGCACAATTTACAATAGCCAATAAATGGAAGCAACCTAAGTGTCTATTAGTAGATGAATGGACAAAAAAGAAGTGGTACATATACACAATGGAATATTACTCAGCCATAAGAAAGAAACAAATCCTACTATTTGCAACAACATGGATGGAGCTGGAGGATACTATGCTCAGTGAAATAAGCCAGGTGGAGAAAGACAAGTGTCAAATGATTTCCCTTATTTGTGGAGTATAACAATGAAGCAAAACTGAAGGAACAAAATAGCAGCAGACTCAGAGACTCCAAGAAGGAACTACAGATTACCAAAGGGGAGGGGTGTGGGAGGGCGGGTGGGGAGGGTGGGAGAAGGGGATTGAGGGGTATTTTGTTCAGTACACATGGTGTGGGGGATCATGGGGAAAACAGTGTAGCACAGAGAAGGCAAATAGTGAATCTGTGGCATCTTACTATACTGATGGGCAGTGACCACATTGGGGTATGGGTGGGGACTTGATAATATGGCTAGATGTAGTGACCACGTTGTTTTTTCATGTGAAACCTTCATTAGAGTGTATATCAATAATACCTTAATAAAAAAATTTTTTTAAGTTAAATTAAATTTAAAAAATCATCCTGCTGTATTATACAGAGTCTAAAATTGAAAACTATGGAGACTTCAGGAATGCAGAAAAGAAATATGATATAACATTTAAGACAAAAAAGCAGAATATAAATAATACATACATGGTGATTGGAATGATCCGTGTGTGTGTATAAGTTAATATGTCAACGATGAAAACAGTTGTGTCAGGATGGTGACTCGTGAATGATTTTAAAAGACTATTTTCTCATTTTTAATATGAACTGTTGTAGTGTCTTCCCATTTTAAAAGGGAAATGGGGAGTGGGGCTGCTGGAGGCACTAGATGGACCCGAGAGCTCTAACCTAGGAGTCGGATTCAAGTCATCTGATTCTTGGTAAATGGGAAATGTCACCCACTCAAAAATTTTTTTTGCTTTACTAAGGAGTGACTCTACATTTGTTCAATGCATCTTTTCTGATATTTTCAGTTTATTCTAATCTGGAAGGGCCCCAGCTCCTCTGAACTATATTATAGCAAAGTGAAAGAAACTGGAGCTACTAAGCCATGCTCTCCTCCCTCACAGCACCCCCAGCTGATGGCTGGGGCATTCGAGCAGGTCTAACACGCTCTCACAAGGAACCGCAAAACACCCTCTCTGAGTTCCACATGCAGGTATAATCCAGACTCTAGCAAATAGATGACGATTCAGTCACAGTGTTCAAGGAGAACCTCATAACCGAATATGCTAGGAACTAAAAGAATTCAACTATTTGCTGGTGAAACTAGAGAACAATTGAATAATTTGGGCTATTTTCAGTTGGCATCAGTACAAGAGTACAAATGGAGGCCCACACAAATATTTACAAGTTACAAATCAAACTACCAAATCATTCAATAAAATGTGTTCTATCCTCCTTCCTTGACAAGTAAAACTTCATAAACACATAATTTCAAATGTGTCTGAAGTTATGGTTTCTATACAACGAGAAGTAAAATATCAAAAAACAACATATTTGTCGATCATTCTACATGTCTGTGTTCTATTAGAACTCTTGCAATGTTAAATGAGTGATATAATAAATGTATAAATAATTCATTAATTATTACACATTTGTTTCATAAATTTATCTTCCCTTCATTTCAGAAAAAGCACTAATTATGTTGTTAAAAATCAAGTGTCTTAATATTATGTGTATTCTATTGACAATAGGAATCTAAATCATTTAAAAATTTTGATTGTATTCAGCATATAAAATTTGAACATATTTGCTATCAAAAATGTAAATTTTAGTTACTATAAAACTTCAAATTTTCTACCAAAATTAGAAGGCAAAATGTTAAGTATATTGAATACATATGAACAATTTAAATTGGGATTATTTAAATGAAGCTGATTTTGTGTTTTAGTCTAAATTAAATCCAATTAGTTTAAAAACAAGGCTATCCATAATTGCAGTCAATGTGGGCCTTGGTGCCAATGAAAAGAGTCGATTACCTAAAACTACACAGAGTTCAGAATGATATGAAATTTTAATATTAAAAATGTTTCTTGGGACTTCTGGAAAGATGGCGGCATGAGCAGGGCCATGGAAATCTCCTCCCAAAACCATATATATTTGTGAAAATACAACAAATACAACTATTCCTAAAAGAGAGACCAGGAGATACAGTACAGCAGTCAGGCTACAGCTACACCTGCGAGAACTCAGTACCTCACGAAGCAGGTAAGATACAAAGCCACAACCCAGCGGGACCCGAGCACGCCCCCACGCCAGCGCACCAGCGGGAGGAAAAGATTCAGAGTGGGGAGGGAGTGGAAGCACAGGACTGCTAGATAACCAGCCCTGGTGATCTGCATCGGGAGCACAGACACACGTCGCATGGTGTACTGGATATTAGAGAAATGGAAAAGTAAAATCCAAGACAGAGACTGGGAGCGGGTCCCCACAGCTGACCCCCCAGGACAAAAGAAAAGCACGCGTTTTTGTTTTTTTTTAAGTCTGAAAGAGACAAGGCCCAACAGCAGAACAAAATCATCCCAGCACACTCGGCCAAGCGGGCTGGGAGTCTTGGGGAATTTCAGACCCCCTGGCTGGCAGCCGGGCAAAGCAGCCATGCTGAGGCTTTCCACAGAGATCAGCAGCCTGCCATTCATTCCCGCCACCCGGCCAGAGCTGCAAAGGGACGGTGGAGCCGCCGCTGCTGCGGAACAGTGGAGGAGCTACACCACCCACAGCATCCTCACAGAATCACATCCTGGCTGGCACGCAGCTAAGCGGGAAGGACCCCAGAACCACGTTCAGAAGGCACCAAGGGGACAAGAATGCACCCAACGGGACCAGAATCCCCTGCAGTGCGATAGGCTAAGCTAAGGGCGACCCCACATACAGGAAGCTTAGGGGATTACCCCAGAGACTGCCTCCCAGTGTGCAGGAAAACAGCTCAGGCCCCTGAGAAGGGCAAGGAGAACAACAAGCAGGAGGGTACTTTGTTCCCCCAGCTGACACACGTGGCAACTACCAGCAACCACTTTTATTGCCATGAAAAGACAGACGAATATGGTCCAGACAAAGCTTAGCAAGACGCCAGGGAGGGGGCCTGATGGGATGGACATGCACAATCTTCCTGAAAAAGAATTCAGAATAAAAGTCATAACCATGCTGATGGATCTACAGAGAAATATGCAAGAGCTAAGGGAGGAAGTGAGGGAAGACAATGCAGAAATGAGACAAGCAATTGACGGGCTTAGCAGCAGACTGCACGAGATGCAAGAGACTATTAATGGAATAGAAATCAGAGAACAGGAATACAGAGAAGCTGAGGCAGAGACAGATAAAAGGATATCTAGGAATGAAAGAATATTAAGAGAACTGTGTGACCAATCCAAACGGAACAATATTCGCATTATAGGAGTACCAGACGAAGAAGAGAGAGAAAAGGGGATAGAAAGTGTCTTTGAAGAAATAATTGCTGAAAACTTCCCCAAGCTGGGGAAGGAAATAGTTTCTCAGACCATGGAAGCCCACAGATCTCCCAACACAAGGGACCCAAGGAAGACAACACCAAGACACATAATAATTAAAATGGCAAAGATCAAAGATAATGACAGAGTATTAAAGGCAGCTAGAGAGAGAAAAAAGATCACCTACAAAGGAAAACCCATCAGACTATCATCAGACTTCTCAACAGAAACATTACAGGCCAGAAGAGAATGGCGTGATATATTTAACGTAATGAAACAGAATGGCCTCGAACCAAGAATATTTTATCCAGCACAATTATCATTTAAATTTGAGAGAGGGATTAAACAATTCCCACACAAGCAAAAGCTGAGGGAGTTTGCCTCCTATGAACCACCTCTACAGGATATCTTAAAGGGACTGCTCTAGATGGAAGCACTCCTAAAGCTAAAAAGATGTCACCACAGAAAATAAAATCATAGCAAATAAAGCAGATACTAACTAAAGGCAAAAAGTAAAATCAACTATCCACAAAAACATCAAAGAAAATGTAAAACAGTACAGAATAAAATACCTAGTATAGAAAGAATGGAGGAGGAAGAATAAGAAGGGAGAGAAATAAAGAAACACCAGACGGTGTTTACAATAACTTAACAAGAAAGTTAAGTTAGATTGTTAGATAGTAAAGAAGCAACCCTTCAACCTTTGGTAACCACGAATCTAAAGCCAGCAATGGCAATAAGTACATATCTATCGATAATCACCCTAAATGTAAATGGACTGAATGCACCAATCAAAAGACACAGAGTAATAGAATGGATAAAAAAGCAAGACCCATCTATATGCTGCTTACAAGAGACTCACCTCAAACCCAAAGATATACACAGACTAAAAGTGAAGGGATAGAAAAAGATATTTCATGCAAACAAGAAAGAGAAAAAAGCAGGTGTTGCAGAACTTGTATCAGACAAAATAGACTTCAAAACGAAGAAAGTAGCAAGAGATAAAGAAGAACATTACATAATGATAAAGAGGTCAGTCCAACAAGAAGATATAACCATTATAAATATATATGCACCCAACACAGGAGTGCCAGCACATGTGAAACAAATACTAACAGAATTAAAGGAGGAAATAGATAGCAACGAATTCATTTTAGGAGACTTCAACACACCACTCACTCCAAAGGACAGATCAACCAGACAGAGAATAAGTAAAGACACAGAGGCACTGAGCAACACACTAGAACAGATGGACCAAACAGACATCTACAGAACTCTGCACCCAAAAGCAGCAGGACACACATTCTTCTCAAGTGCACATGGAACATTTTCCAGAATAGACCACATACTAGGCCACAAAAAGCACCACAGTAAATTCAAAAATATTGAAATCCTACCAACCAACTTCTCAGATCACAAAGGTATAAAACTAGAAATAAATTTAAGAAAGAAATCAAAAAGGCTCACAAATACATGGAGACTTAACAGCATGCTCCTAAATAATCAATGGATAAATGACCAAATTAAAACAGAGATCAAACAATATATGGAGACAAATGACAACAACAGCACAAAGCCCCAACTTCTGTTAAGATGCAGCAAAGGCAGTTCTAAGTGAAAAGTATATTGCAATCCTGGCCTATATAAAGAAGGAAGAACAATCCCAAATGAATAGTCTAAAGACACAATTATTGAAATTGGAAAAAGAACAACAAATGAGGCCCAAAGTCACCAGAAGGCGGGACATAATAAAAATCAGAGAATAAATAAATAAAATTGAGAAGAATAAAACAATAGAAAAAATCAATAAAACCAAGAGTTGGTTCTTTGAAAAAATAAACAATATAGATAAGCCCCTAGCCAGACTCATTAAGAGAAAAAGAGAATCTACACACATAAATAGAATCAGAAATGAGAATGGAAAATTAACAACAGACCCCACAGAAATACAAAGAATTATAAGAGAATACTATGAAAATCTTTATGCTAACAAGCTGGAAAAACTAGAATAAATGGACAACTTCTTAGAAAAATACAACCTTCCAAGACTGACCAAGCAAGAAACAGAAAACCTAAACAGACCAATCACAAGCAACGAAATTGAAGTGGTAATCAAAAAACTACCCAAGAACAAAAACCCCGGACCAGATGGATTCACCTCTGAATTTTTTCAGACATATAGAGAAGAAATAATACCCATTCTCCTTAAAGTTTTCCAAAAAATAGAAGAGGAGGGAATACTTCCAAACTCATTCTGTGAAGCCACCATCACTCTAATACTAAAACCTGGCAAAGACCTCACCAAAAAAGAAAATTACAGACCAATATCCCTGATGAATGTAGATGCAAAAATACTCAACAAAATATTTGCAAACCAAATTCAAAAATACATCAAGAGGATCATACACCATGATCAAGTGGGATTCATCCCTGTGATGCAAGGATGGTACAACAGTCGAAAATCCATCAACATCATCCACCACATCAACAAAAAGAAGAACAAAAACCATATGATCATCTCCATAGATGCTGAAAAAGCATTTGACAAAATTCAGCATCCATTCATGATTAAAACTCTCAACAAAATGGGTATAGAGGCCAAGTAACTCAACATCCTAAAGGCCATATATGACAAACCCACAGCTAACATCATACTTAACAGTGAGAAGCTGAAAGCTTTTCATCTAAGATTGGGAACAAGACAGGGATGCCCACTCTCTCCACTGTTATATAACATAGTACTGGAGGTCCTAGCCACGGCATTCAGACAAAACAAAGAAATACAAGGCATCTGATTGGTAAAGAAGAAGTCAAATTGTCACTATGTGCAGATGACATGATATTGTACATAAAAAACCTTAAAGACTCCACTCCAAAACCACTAGAACTAATATCTGAATTCAGCAAAGTTCCAGGATACAAAATTAACACACAGAAATCCGTTGCTTTCCTATACACTAACAATGAGCTAACAGAAAGAGAAATCAGGAAAACAATTCCATTCACAATTGCATCAAAAAGAATAAAATACGTAAGAATAAACCTAATGAAGGAAGTGAAAGACCTATACCCTGAAAACTACAAGACACTCTTAAGAGAAATTAAAGAGGACACTAACAAATGGCAATTCATCCCATGTTCTTGGCTAGGAAGAATAAATATTGTCAAAATAGCTATACTACCTAAAGCAATCTACAGATTCAACGCAATCCCTATCAAACTACCAACATCTTTCTTCAATGAACTGGAACAAATAGTTCTAAAATTCATATGGAACCACAAAAGACCCCAAATAGCCAAAGAAATCCTGCGAAGGAGGAATAAAACGGGAAATTATCCTCCCTGACTTCAAGCTCTACTACAAAGCCACAGTAATCAAGACAATTTGGTATTGGCACAAAAACAGACCCACAGACCAGTGGAACAGAATAGAAAATCCAAACATTAACCCAAACATATACAGTCAATTAATATTTGATAAAGGAGCCTTGGATATACAATGGGGAGATGACAGCCTCTTCAGCAGCTGGTGTTGGAAAAACTGGACAGCTACATGTAAAAGAATGAAACTGGACTACTGTCTAGCCCCATACACAAAAGTAAACTCAAAATGGATCAAAGACCTGAATGTAAGTCATGAAACCATAAAGCTTTTGGAAAAAAACATAGGCAAAAATCCCTTGGACATAAACATGAGTGATTTCTTCATGAACATATCTCCCCAGGCAAGGGAAACAAAAGCAAAAATGAACAAGTGGGACTATATCAAGCTGAAAAGCTTCTGTACAGTAAAGGACACCATCAGTAGAACAAAAAGACATCCTACAGTATGGGAGAATATATTCATAAATGACATATCCGATAAGGGGTTGACATCCAAAATATATAAAGAACTCATGCACCACAACAAACGAAAAGGAAGTAATCCAATTAAGAAATGGGCAGAGGACATGAATAGACACTTCTCCAAAGAAGAAATTCATATGGCCAACAGGCAAATGCAAAGATGCTCCACATCACTAATCATCAGAGAAATGCAGATTAAAACCACAATGAGATATCAACTCACACCAGTAAGGATGGCCAACATAAAAAAGACAAACAACAACAAATGTTGGCAAGATGTGGAGAAAGGGGAGCCCTCCTACACTGCTGGTGGGAATGTAAACTAGTTCAACCACTGTGGAAAGCAGTATGGAGGTTCCTCAAAAAACTCAAAATAGAAATACCATTTGACCCAGGAATTCCACTCCTAGGAATTTACCCTAAGAATGCAGCAGCCCAGTTTGAAAAAGACATATGCACCCCTATGTTTATTGCAGCACTATTTACAATAGCCAAGAAATGGAAGCAACCTAAGTGTCCATCAGTAGATGAATGGATAAAGAAGATGTGGTACATATACACAATGGAATATTATTCAGCCATAAGAAGAAAACAAATCCTACCATTTGCAACAACATGGATGGAGCTAGAGGGTATTATGCTCAGTGAAATAAGCCAAGCCGAAAAAGACAAGTATCAAATGATTTCACTCATATGTGGAGTATAAGAACAAAGAAAAAAAACCTGAAGGAACAAAACAGCAGCAGACTCACAGAACCCAAGAATGGACTAATAGTTAGTTACCAAAGGGAAAGGGACTGGGGAAGATGGGTGGGAAGGGAGGGATAAGAGGGAAAAAGGGGCATTATGATTAGCAGACGTAATGTTGGGGGGGCATGGGGACGGCTGTACAACTCAGAGAAGACAAGTAGTGATTCTATAGCATCTCAGTATGCTGATGGACAGTGACTGTAATGGGGTATTTGGTGGGGACTTGATAATAGGGGGAGTCTAGGAACCATAATGTTGCACATATAACTGTAGATTAATGATACCAAAATATTTAAAAAAATTTTTTTAATGTTTCTTAGTTACTGTATACAAGTGGTGAGAATCTGTGAGTGCCTCTGGAAGCACACACTGGAACAAGAAGAGAAGGAGAGCGCTTAGTATGACTGGGAAACCAGTCTTCATTACACAAGACTCTGGCATCTCCGCCATCTGAGAGGAAGAACTTGACAAGATAATTCTTTTTTCCCTCCTCCCTAAGCACGTCTGCCTCTCCAGTTAGCCACGCACTCCAAGGCAGTATCTACTCTGCCGCCTGCAATGGCAGGTCCCCAGACCTTCACAGCAGTCACATGCACTCACCTTTCTTCCAAGGACACAGAGCAAGGGATGTGTGGAAGCATTTCCCTGGGGCCCCAGCAGTGCCAACTGCAGTCAAGAGAGCAGATGTTTAAAGTTATGGGCTGGGAATCAGATTCCGAATGGCGAGTGTCTGCTTTTACCGAGTTTGTGTGCATGTCTGTGCGTGTGTGTGTGTGTGTGTGTGTGTGTGTGTGTGTGTGTGTGTGTGTGACATATAGGGCACAGGCCCACACAAAGACCCAACTGCAGAATCTCTACAGCACTGAAGCAGAGTGAGTTTGAAATGGGATGTGGGAATGTACACTCGTCTCAATGGGCCTCTGCCACCACCTGCCTCTGAAAGCGTGAGTGGTCACCACTCTGTGCACAACTTTAGGGTTTCCAGATCCGTATTTTTCTGTTTCTTCTATCCAACTATTTTGCCTGCTTTCTAACCAAACAATGGCATGATCTGTCTCAGCACAGAAGGAAAAGTGGTTGGGTAGGACTTACTGAGGGAGGGTAATTGGGTTTCCAGTCTGGTGCCTTTCTGACTTGCAGGGGCAACTGTGGCAACACAGGCCTTTGGCCGTCAACTGACTTTAGAACCTAGTTTCCAAATCAGAGACACCCCACCATGAATAAGAAAGGCCCTTGGAGTAGGTGTGATGGGGACTGAAGCAAAATAATCTCAAGAAGCAGGTAAAATTCATGAGCTTGAGTCAGAACACATGGTACAATGATCCCTTCTGCCTGAAGACTCTTTCTGGGGCCAAGTCTTGGAGAATCTGAGTTTTAGATCATTAAGACATAGAAAACGTCCTTTAGGATGGTTAGTTATTGACAACCCCATTCCCATACATCCTAGTCACATGTAAATTTAAATTAAACAAGTTACTTTCCTACCAACACCTAACACAACAGCTGGAACTGAAGAAATGGAAACTTGGAGCCGACGAAGAAGAGGAAGAAAAGGAATTTAAAAACTCGGATGTATTAATCACCCCATGTGTTCAAGCCCTTCCTGGTACCCCTACATAGCCTCTTCCAGTGTGCAGTACCACCCTGGCATTTCATGCCTCTGGTTTGTTAAGGACAGGTGTCTCCCTGACTTGAAGGGCATTCAAAGCCTTATTCTTCCTGGTATTTTCTGTTCTTTCCATGATAGGCATTCAATACATATCTGCTGTCTGATAAAAAATGCAAACGATCTTCACGGAAAAAGAAACCAGTTTCTAAACCAAGAGATTATAAGCTAACTTTGGAATGCAATGTATTTGTAAGCAGGGGCCTGCCTGCCCTGACCACCATACCTCACTGGGGCTGGCCTCCTGGTTAGTTACTCATATACGCTTCTCCTTTTTTATACTGGAAGGACTTTGGGAGCACATGATGGGGGTCTCCCCCTGACTTTGGGCCTAGAGCAGAGGTCAGCATGAAACAGGAATACTATACTTATTTTCTGAAAGAATGAAGGAACAGAGAATTGTAATATCCCTCAAGGTAGGCATCTTATGAGCTATAGGTCAGCCCACCTGGGCTTTTAATTTAAATAGTAATTTCTATTTGCTAAGGCCTTTGCTCCCACAGACAAAAAGCAGAGAACGATGTCCTTCAGGAGGACAGAGGAGGGCAGGCCAGATGGAACAACTGGAGCTCTCCCATCCCCCCAGAACTGATGAAAGTCTGCCCCAAATAGGGCACATGTGTCTCATCTCCATCCTGGTGCCAGCTGCAGCTGAGCCACTTTAGTCTCCTTTTTTTTTTTGACAATGCTACCATTAACTTTTAAAAAATCTCAGTGATTGAAAAAGTCTCAATCAGGACATGCTAAAATGCTCTGAAGTGTTTTAGCTGTGCTCACCATTAATTCCTTCCTTCCCGTTGACCCTGATGTCAGTGGTCATTAAGCTGTGTTAACTGGTGGATCTCTTTCTTGTGTCCATCAAATCATTAATCCAAGCACAAGCTGGCATTTATTTGCCCGATCCTGGACCTTTAATGAATGTCAAGGGCATCTCCAGGTGCCATTCCCCTGTCCCCTCTCAGACTATCACTGTGCCCCTCACAAGAAGCCCAGCAAGCCTCTCAGTTTGTTAGGCAGAAAGCTAGACATGAGCAGCTGGGGAAGGAGGAAGATGAGGTGTAAGGATAAAACCACCCAAACTCGGCCCAGACAGGGGCTCCCACATAAGTCAACAAAGGCTTCATGGGGAGATAACTTCCTTGCCTGTTGGGACCAGGCCAAACCAGTCCTAACCAGATCCCAGTGGGGGTAAAATCGAACAGAACTAAGGACTGTCCAAACCACACCTCATCACGGGAAAGGACATGCTCAGAGGGATGGCTATATAGATGGACTGGTCAGTCAAATGACCCCACCTTGTCAAAGAGGTGCCTCCCTGCCAGAAAGTAAAATAGGCCTCCCACCTAATGGACGGGGGGCCTTTGTGTACCTTGACTCTGGCCTGCTCCTCCCTTGGAATGTATTCAAATTAAACTCTTGCTCTCCTTTACTACTGTGTCTCTGCCTTTCAATTCTTCATTTCAGTGGGGCCAAGAACCAAGGAGGACCAACTTGACCCACAAAAAGTTCACACCCCTCAGAAGAGGCTAAAAAAGGACTGGAACCCAGTAGTGCAGCTCCAGAGTCCACACTCTTCATACCTTTGGCCCAGTCTAGCCGCGAACCACAGCTCAGGCTACTGTGGGGCAGGTGGAAGGGGTTTTCCAGAACTTTCTGTCCCAACAGCACTCACTGCAATAACGACTGTCAGAAAACTGTCACCAGCCCTTCAGCCACTGTTTCTTGCAGGGATGGCAGCGGCCAGAAAGGGACTGCCATCTGGAGAAGGCTGGGGTTCAGGGGCCGCCATCCACACACAGAGCTGCATCCTAGAAGGAGGGCTGAGCTTCAGGGAGTCACCTGCTGACCCTAGACCTCTGCTGCGGGTGCTCTGTAGTCACAAGCTGATGGCGAGGGAAGGTGCAAGCAGGCACCATGTTTTGGTGCAGCCCACAAGCCCTGACCAGGCACTCGAACTCCAGTTCCCTTGCGCACAAATGTGTGAAACTGCCCGGTGCAGGTGAGGCAGGGTGCCTGCGGCAAACAGACAGTGTGAGCTATGTATTCAGACTCTTTAACAAGCAAACATTGTGTTAAGCAAACAAAACGTGTCCTTGCCACCTCTACCCTCTAGGCTACGCAGTGTGAGAACTGCTTGAGATATCAGGAAAACAGGTGAATACTCTGCATTCCCTAGGATTTTTTTTTTTTAATCACGTTTCTCTCCAGAGCCATCTAAGCCTATATGGGAATGGAACCTCTTCAGGAATAAGCCCCAAACAATCACGTGAAGCAAAATAAAGTGTTTCTCCTAAAACTACCCTTTTTCTGGAAGGCATTCAATCAGGATATCCCTTCAACTCTGTTCTGAGTGGCAGCATTTTGCTATATGGAACAGATAAGGATAATCTCGAATCCGTCCAAAGACACCTCATCTTCCTGTAACAAAAGTCCCACCATTGTCAAGGAGAGCAGGCCGTCTGCACAGAACAACTCCGTATTTTCAACAGAGCTGTTACAGTAATCTGCCCTCCTTGCAGAGCCATTTGCCAAGAGCCTCCTGGCATATTGCCTCAGTATGTCTGAAAGGCTATTTCTACACACAATACCTTTATTTTGAGCTCCACATTAGCTTGTCATCAAGATACCACTACTTAAAAAAAAAAAGAGTAGCTATTCACCTTTTGTTTTCTCTTGATTTTTAAAATAAATGGTGGGCTTGACTACACTGTGATTTTCCAGGTTTAACTGCTTATTTAGATCAAATTTCACATTGCATACTTATTACAAATGGCCAGGTAGAGCATGAAAAGAAATCATGTTTGCAATTTGGCCTTCCAGATTATTTATGTTAGAAAAATAGAAAGCTGCACCATGGGGGACTATTTTTATGAAAGTTGTTATAAATGGCATCATGACTGTAGCCCCGCATTTTGGCATTTGGCACTAATCACCGATGTGCCACATGTCAAAAAACTAAATATATACATGCTGGGTGCTACATATTAATGTGCCATGAGAGGGAAGCAGGGGAATTCCTGACAGCTATGTAGCAAGGAAATGAGCAACTGTGTGCATATTTTTCCCTTCTCTCCAACCTGTAGACACTGAGTGCCCCTAGGACGTGACAGAAGGATAGGCAGAATGGCTAACGTGTGATTAGGAACTAAGTAGGACCTTCAACGTGTAACAAAGGTCATGCACTTCACAGCCTAAAGCCCAGGTTGGCAGATTTTTTCTTTAAAGGGCCAGACAGTAAATACTTTAGACTTTACAGGGCCATATAGTCACTATCACACATCCTTTTTTTCCCCTGAAATTCTTCAAAAATGTAAAAACCACGCTTACATTACAGGTATTGTGAGCAGTATGTGTGCAGTTTGCTGACCCCTGGTCTGAGCAAATTCAGTGGTTATCTGCCAGTGACCTCAAGCTAACAATGTATGTAAACCTCATGAAAGTGGCTCAGGATCCGCCTACTTGAGTCAGAGCTATGACTTGATTGTACGTAAGCATGGATCACACACAACCAGTTGGACCTTGTGTGTCTGTCTCCACACCTTGAGTGCAACCATGATCCTTCTGGCCAGGAACTGAAAATACCCCTTCAAATTAAGCTCGAATGCTGCCTCCTTCAGGAAGTCATCCCAGACTACTCCAGCACATCCATCCTCCTCTCTGAGCCCCGATACTCCCTGACACACCAGGTCCTCAGCGTGTGGCCATACTGCTGTGACAATAGACCCCAACCTCCTCTTCATACCGAAGGCTTCACCAAACATTCTTGCCAGCGTATCACTCAGGCTGCAATTGCAGCCAGACAGAAAGGCTCCAAGAGGTCAAGTGTGCTGTCCAGGGTCTCATTACCAGGTGAGGGCTCGCTGCTTACACCACCCATCTGCCCTGGTTCCCTTCACCTGTCCGTCTGCCTTCCCTGAGGGCTGGCAGTTTTCCAGACGCCGGGAACCATGCCTCATGCTTACCACATATGACCTGGTAACTATAGGCCCAGCTGGTCCTGGTTGCTCAGTGAATACCTCGGTCTGACTTAGGGGTGAAGCCCAGACGTGCAGGCTACAAAGGCACTGAAGGCAGGAGACAGGGTTGCGGTGGTCGCTGCTCGCACTCACCCTAAGGCCCCATATGCACTTTCAGACACAAAACCGTCACCCCGCCGGTGACAGACGCTGTGCGGGCAGAGCCAGGGCCTCACCCACCCTCTCCGGTCTCCTCCAGTACTCTCGGGCCCTCCCACCACGCACACTCCCCACATCTCTCTCCCATAAGCATCCAAGGAGCACGGTAAAACGCAAGCTTTCAAACCGTGGGTCAAGACTTATTCATGATCATAAAATTAATGTAGTGGCTCAAGGCTGGCGTTTTTATTAAGAAATGACTAGAAAATACCAAAATGCATCTCACATTCTCAGGTAAGGAAGAGTGAATGTTCAATGAAACTTGTGTTTGCTGTGTGTGTGTGTGTGTGTGTGCACCGTGTTCTGATGTGCAGTTCTGAAGAAGTGGTAAGACCACCAGTGGTAACAACGGGGTCAAATCCACCTCTGCCACTTAATTGCTGTGTTACCTTAAGCAGGTTCCTTAAGCTCTCTGTATTCCAATCTGCTTTTTTGTGAAGTATAGTAAATAACCATATCCACCTCATAGGGTTTTTCTGAGAACTGAATGAATGAATACATGAAAGGCTCTTGGAGCACCACGCACGTGGCAAAATCTCAAAAACGGAAAAGCTAGCATGATCAGTACTCCCAATCATCCACAGAGCCCCACTGCAGGAGAAGATATACTACTGTTATCCCATTTAACTGATGGAAACTGAGGCAGAGGGAAATGGACAAAGCAGACAGCCAAACCACATCCAGGAGTTTCCACCTCTTCCATCCACAAGGCAACATTATCTCATATCACCGAAATTTTTCCCAGCCCAGGGGGCTCTTTACTAAGCTGAATATAATTACAAATATTACCTGCTACCAACATTTCCCCACTTTGTGATAAGGATTCATCAATCCGTACCGTCTGTAAAGTGCTCAGAGCACCTCGCAGACAAGTGCAGTATAAATTCAGAATGTCATTTTAACGTTCTCATTATTATTATTAAAATGGGCAAAGTGGAGAGAACATGATTTCAGCGCTGCAAGTTTTAATGGGCATTTGGAATGTGGATTCTGGGAACAATTGGTTACCACAGTGCCTATATCTCAGATCTGACTAGCATGACATAAGTAATGTCTAAGCCATCAACTTTATTTCACAATGAAAGTCATCTGACCCTCCTCAGGGCAGAGTTTTTTGTGTTTTTGGAAATAAAACTCTGCTTGATGACACTCCTCCAAAAATTCATTTTGATGTATCGATTACCATGGTCAATAATACCCTGGCCTTCCAGGTACATGAAGAAAACAGCATATTCATTTATCAAAAGTTCCCACCCACCATGGGCTCCCAGAGTCTGGAGCTGCTCTTACTCTCGTGCTACTTCTCACAGAATAAAGATCAAAGTTAAACAACTTTAGAATTATAGGGAACCCAGGGAGCTTCTGAGTGTACACCTCGCTATCTGGGATAACATTCCAGAGGCTCCTCAAAGCCATCAAGAATCACCTTCCCTGAGCTGCCACCTTTATTCTGAAAAGGAGCTCAGAAACATTTTTATATTACACTAGGAAATGATACATGATGGAATAAAATGCAAATGTGCATGCATCTTTATGATAAAGAGGACACTTCACAGACTTTCTACCCCATGGAGTGCTTAAGACTAGAACTCAGATCCCTTTTTTGTGTTATTTCTATGGAGACTTTTAAGATAGAAACTTCAAGTTCATCCCCTTCTGGCTCCCTCAAAATAAATTGAAATTGGCACAAGATGATACACCACTTGCCCAGCAAGGACTAAAACAAAGTTCTCCTGAGTCCTCAATCAGAATTCTTCCTGTGATATGACAAGGTCACTGTAGAAACTAGACTTTATTGAGGACTTCCTTCATGCCGGCACTGCCCTGGCGGCCTCCACCTCCTTCCCACTGAAGGTCAGATCAGCCCCTGAGGTCAGAGCACGTCCAATGCAGAGACAATCAAACTGGAGTTCTGAGCTGTTTTGCCCAAGGTCACCCACACTGGTAAGTGTTGGAAAGGGGATAGAATATACGCCTGTTGTCCTGTTCCACCGTGTTCCTTTGTAGGTCAGGAGACTGTTCACATACCACATTAAATTTACGCCTTTTGGCATCCCTTTGCCACCTCTAGTGGGCTGAAAAATGTCCCCCCAAAATATCAGGTCCTAATCCCTAGAATATGTATATGTTACCTTAGAGGGGAAAAGGGTCTTTGCGTATGTGATTAAGCTAAGGATCTTGAGATGAAGAGATGATCCTGAATGACCAGCACGGGCCTTAAATTCCGTCAGGTGTATCCTTACAAGAGGGAGGTAAAGGGAGACTGGATACACACACAGGAGAAGATGATATGAAGATAGAGCAGGGAGAGGTTTGAAGACCCTGGCCTTGTACATTGCAGTGATGTGGCCACAAACCGAGGAATGCAGGCAGCCACCAGAACCTGGAGGATCCAAGGGCGGGGTTCTCCCCCAAAGCCTCCAGAGGTTGAGCAGGCACGCTGACACCTTGATTTCAGCCCGGTGAAACTGATTTCAGACTTCCGGCCTCTGGAACTGTGGGAGCATGCATTTCTACTGTATCAAGCCACCAAGCCTGCTGTCATTTGTTATAGGAGCCACAGGAGAAGTGATGCACTGCCTCCCCCGCTGTCACTCACACCACTCAGGACAGAGGTTACATAGTTATGGCCCTGTCTGCAGACTGAGAAGCCCACGCCGTCATAACCCCTCCACCTATTCTCAGCACATACAGCTCATGGCAGGCTCCAAAGGGAAGGCCTGGGGTGTACACGACTCCCACTCAGGAATCACCACCACGAGGAGTCCATGAGGAAAGGCTCTGCAGAACAGCCTCCTTGCATCTCAACTTGCAGGGAGAGAAACAGAAATCACCCCAGTGGCAGATTCCAGCTGATATAAAAATCAAAGATTAATCAGCATTTCAACGTGAAGCTAAACCATGTCTAAACAAAACTCCTCACAAAGGACTGTTTTTTCTCTCCCAAATAACGTTTTGAATTTCCAGAAGGCAATAAATGCACCTCATGTATACCCTATGTTGCCTCATAAATATTCCTGACTTCAAAGGTGGTATTTTACATATGAAACAAAAAGTCCTAGCTCAAGGCTAATATTATATTAAGACATCACTGGAGGGTGCCAGAGGAAGCAGCGGGCTTCCTCCGAGGCACAGCCGAGCCTTCCGTTCTCCAGGCCAAGTCCAAACAGAAACTGATTTGTGGTGACGCAGAGCCACAGTCCAATACCTGGCCAGGGACCTGGTGAATGAGTCAGGTTCCCAGGCAGGAAATAGACCCTGTGGGTTCGGCATTAACCGGCCTCCTGATAACGGCATTTGGGATGGTGGGGAGCACCCAGGGGGTGCTCTCTGCTGGGCGCTCCTCCCTGTCCTTCCAGCTGGCTCACACACTAAGATGACCTGACCCCCAGGAAACCTCACCAAGGACCCAGCAAGGGAAAGGACACAGAAAGATAATCCACAAGAGCAGAGTTGGGGGAAATTCTGCAGAGTGATGTGCTGGTCATCCAGTCCCGTAAGAGCCCTAGAGGGGGGCCTTCTGTGTATGCTCCCGGCTCTGCCACAGGCTTCCCAGGTTCGGCCTCAGCTGTCCTTAGTGACCTCTCCCCGCCTGGAGCCATCATGCTGCCCTACTCCCAGCCTCACCAAGCCAGTGAGTGAGTCTTGCCTCTGGGACTGTGACCCAGCATGGAGGGACAGCAAAGATGGGAGAATGTCTGAAGCTCATCTTCTTGACAGTGGAGGCCAGGCAGCTGTCCTTACCCCTGGATCCCCGAACAGTCTGGTTCTTAGCCGTTCCTCCAACTCTGTGAGCTGCTCTTTATACTTCCAGAAAATTCCTTTTTTCTTCTTAATAAGTCAGGATCAGGTTTTGCAGCTTGCTGTCAAAGAACCTACACACAGCCACCTAATTCCTGGTCCTCACGGCCAGGCCCAGCCTGCCTTTCCAACTTCCTCTTCCCCTGCTGTCAGGCCTGGCCCCTCCACTGGAATCACCTACAGAGCTTAAATAATACAGATGTCAGGGACCCACCCCAAAGTCACTGGAGTGAGGTATGGTTTAACACTCCACAGGTGAGTCTACAAATAGCAGGGTTGACAGCTACCACCCCTCACGGCCCTTCACAGCCAAACCTATCATTCACCATCAACAGAACCCATGGGGCCAGCACCCCCTCCACATCTATGCTCCTCGCACTGCCTGCCTGTCTGCAACACACACCGCCCCATGGCCATCTGTCTTCTTGCCGTCCTTCTTGCCACTCCTCTGCTCAGAAGTCTTCCGTGGTTCCCCAGTGCCTCCAGTATGTAGTCCAAGTGCTTTAGGCAAGTTATCAACTGCCTCCATATTTGCCCTAATCTACTTTGCAATCCAGATTCACTATTCTCTGCTCCCCTCTGGATCTCCCACTCCAGTCCTATCACCTATTATCTGGACATACAGAATTCTTTGTGCAAACAAGCCCATTCAGTTTAAACTGGAAATGAGCATCTGGCTTTTTCACACAATCCCTGGGAGAGCCAGAGAATAGGATCTGCAACCAAGAATCCGTCAGATCGCCCACCAGCCAAGTCCATGCAGTGCTGCCGAGGCTCTGCCAATGGCTGGCCGAGGGCGCCACCCTGGTCCTCCTGCCTTTGCGCTCCATGCCGCTTTGTCAGACACTGGCCCTGTCCCCAAGGAGACTCCATGTGGCTGCTGTTCCTTTCCATCACTCTCTTCTGAATGAGACTCTCAGGCCAGTGCAGGTGATTGATGCAGCCCAGGTCCCATGCTGCACCCCAGTTTTAAGGGGTGCTGGCAAAACAAGTTCTGACCACTCCCCTGGGGAAGCAGGACTCAAAAGGAGGGGAATCCTCCAAACATAAGAAGAGTACTCAAAAGCTGTTGGGAACACAAGAACAACACCAGACTTGGCATCATGGTTTCTTCCCTCCCCACCCCTGCCACCCACAAGTCCCCCAGCCGGAGCACATACACCTCTCTGCTCAGGGAAGCAACACAGACGTTGAAGTCAGATCCCGGGTCAAATCTCAGTGGGGGATGGCCTTGAGCAATTCTGAAAAATAGATTTAATTCTGCCCTCCTGACAGTGATGTTAGAAAGAAGAGAGATGAAATATAAAGGCTGGTGCCTTGGCTGGCTGGTCCCCATGTCTGGTAGGCCTTGGGAGCAGACTCCTAGAGCAGGAAGAGCAACAGAACCGCCACTTCAAATGAAGGACCAAATGCCTCATTTCTGGGCACCTCATAAGCCCCCCTGAATTTTCCTGTAACATGAGGAAGGGGAAACCTCCCCAAAAATTTTACTGAGATTGAATTTTCACCACTCTTCAAATGGAGGTTTGGAGCCAGATTTAATTTTCTTCTAAAATGAAAGTATTAGGAAGTTTCTTGTACCCAAGTGTCATAGAGCAAATTCCCACCTTTTAACGACTGCACAGCAAGCTATTCTTAGCTCTCATTATGTATGGTGAGTTTAGTTATTCTCAATTCATCCTTTTCTATTATTTTTGAGTTAAAGAATCCCATCCAAGAGTTGCAGATGAGTGCTTCTCACGCTTTGAATGCACACGGGAATCACACGGACCTGCTTACAGAAGCTAGCTCAGTAGGTGTGGGATGTGGCCGACATCTAACTTCCCAGGGGATGTCGAGGTTGCTGATCCACGGGCCACACTGTGACTATCAGGCCTGTGGACAACACCTCTGGGGCGGGCGAGGTCCAGAGGACCATGCTACTAAAAATTTTGCAGCCCAGAACCAGCTTATTTCATAAGCAGCCATTACCCCCCAGCCTTGATCAAGGGTATTGTTAGGCCTCCTTCTACAAGGCTCTACCTCCATGCTTTGATGCCCCAACTAAAGAAATATGAAGCTCCTTGAAGGGGAGAACCCTTGTATCTTGATCACTACAGTCCCAATAAGATCATGCACATTTTACGCTTCCCAAAATCCTGATGAAAGTACCACCAGAAATAAAACACAAAGACTTACCCTGGAGGAGCAGGGTAAAGCCAGTCCAGGAAGGCTTCCTGGAGGAAGTGAGCCTTCAAGAGATTCAATAGTGAGGAAAACCCCGGGCTCAAGAATGGGAACAGCCTGCCTCTCTATCCATTTCCTTCATCTCTGGAAAGAAACCTTCAACCACCAAGGCCTCCTGTTTGCCTCCCGTCAAGACAAAGTTGAATTTGAAAAACACTGACAACCTATCAGCCGTCCTTTAAATATAAAAAATGTGCAGCTGTCATTTCAACATGATATTTAATCCTTTAGAAATGCAACAGAAAGTAAACCCATAAATTTCCTGGAAAGCTTCGTTTCTGCTGAATATATCATGTCTTCCAAAGAATAATAATACATAAAGTCAAAGACCAAGTGACTTCCGCTCAGGCCAAACACCCTATCCTTAGGGTTTTATGTCTAAGGTAATTTCCCTTCACTAGAGAAAGAGGATGGCTTCTCTCTCCGAGTTCAGTGAACCTCACTGCTCTCCACTGGGCTTCCTCGCCTTTCTGCATGTCTTCAATGTCACGGCCAGTAGACATTTAACAAGCAGCAATTGGATGCTGCAGGCTTGCCTTCTGATCCCTGTCTGCCAGGTGCTGGTAACACCACAGCTCTCCAACTACCCAGCCGCCCCGAGAGGTGTAGAGCAGCAGGACGAGACGCCGACAAAGCCTCTGGCTGCCAGGATGTGCAAACAGGAAATTTTGTCAAGTTTCTCAATTGGCAGGAACCCTAACATCAGAAAATGGTAAAGTTTGTCAGCCAGGACACCTCTTACTCAGGCTTACTTTCAGCACTGGGGTTAACTTCCTCCCCGCCTTTTCCATTTGGAACTAAATGACAAGGCAGTCTCTCCGTTGTAAGGAAAGCTCTGGGAAGCAGCAGAGCTGCCCAGACATTCATCCATTTGCCAAACGCTTATTTAGCACCTACTAAGTGCCAGGTTTTGAGGAAAAGAGCTACAAAAACGATGATGATTCAGTCAATCCACTACCATCTTCCTCTCACTTCCTGACAACTGAAGATCCCAAAAATCCAGCCAGTGGGACTCAAGCCCACAAATTTTGAATTCCCCAGACAAGAGTGTGAAAGTCCAGGGAAAATTCCTTGGTGCCCTGGAAGTCGGTAAACTTCCTAACCACTGAGCACATAGCAGGGGCTCGACAAGTGGTTGGCGAATCAATGAACTGCTGGAACATGGGTATAGTTCTTGAAAAGTGGGATTTTTGAAGAGATGCCTCTAGAGATTGGGCCTCTCTCGGAAGATATAACTAAGATAGAGCATGTACTTACTTGGAGGCCCCAGAGTTCACAGAATGTATTAGCTTTCTATTGTGACTTCACAAGTTAATACCAATTTATTGGCTTAAAACAACATCTATTTATTAGCTCACAGTTCTGTAGATCAGAATTCCAGACACAGCATGGCTGAGCTCTCTGGTCACGATCTTAACGTACTGGCCAGTGTGAGTTCTTTTCTGGTGGCTCTGGGGAGAAATTCACCTGAGCTTATTCAAGTCCCCATTTCCTTACTGGCTCTCAGCAGCTAGTAGCTACCTACATTCCCTTTCAGAGGCCCCCTGAATTTTCAAAACCAGCAATGGAGATTTTCTCCCACATCTAACTCCTCCTATGCTTTGAATCTCTGACTTCCCCTGTCTCTGTCCTCTAGACCCAGATTTAAAGGGTCATGTGGCTTGCTGAAGCCCATGTAAATAATCTCCCTGTCTTAAGATCAATAGATTTGAGACCTCAATTACTTCTGCAAAATCCTTTTACTGCAACAGTTCTCTTGGTGTTTGATTGAATAAGTGGCAGAAGGTGTGTGTGTACCCAAGGCTCCAGGAATTTAAGGAGCCATCTCAGATTTTGTCTATCACAGGGCAGGAGAGGAGAAAGGCAGATAAGGCCAGAGTGACTTCCTGAGGGTCACATTTTGTGTGGTTCCCTCCTTTCCAGGAGCAGAAGTCATGGTTCAGGATTTCTATTCCTGAACCTACAAAGCAGCGCACACCCACTGCGTCCCCTGCCCAGTAGGGAAGGTTAAAGAAATAGGGGCATGCAAGGTCTCTGATCGCAGGGAGCTTCAAGGAAGAAGTGGGCACTTGAAATTGTCCTGAAGAGATACCTTAGAGCTGTGGCCTAGCTCAGCTCCTAACCGGAGCCTGCACAGTGTTGGGGCTGCTGGGGCCTGTGTGCCAGGAGGACATGACGGGCTGAATGGAGGCAGAGCCGTCCTCTGGCCATGGAGAGCTGACAGCAGCAGGAGCAGGAAGCCAAGAGCCTGGGGTCTTGCTAAGAGCAGGAAGAATTAGCTGGCATCAGCCACTCTCAGGATTGTGTCCCACTGAAGGGTTATCTCTCTCATTCTGGGAATACTCCGAGGCCGGTATTTTGACTCCAACTACAATGCGAAAAAGGTGTCACCCCAGGGCCGGCACTACAGTATGACAGCTGCCTTCCTCCTAAAAACCCTGCAGGGGCTTCCAGGGAGGAGCTCCCAACCCCTTCGCTACGGCCTTGTCTGGAGCCACCTGTGTGGTGGCTGCTCTTGTCCACCAGGCTGGCCTGGGATACAGCAAAGGAAGACCTATGGGGTTGAGCAAATCCCTTTTCACACTTCACAAAGCCTGGCTTTCGGGACAGTTGCCCAGCTAAGAAGGTCAAGAAATCCAGCTTCTGTGCTCAAAATGGATCAGCAATACCTCTGTACTAGTCAGTACCTCCTTTCTCCTTCCCCAGGGTGATAGGCTCCTGGCCCAGATTGAAGGAGATGGCTGCAAGTGAACGCCACTTACGAGGGAAACGAAAACATATTGGTTGGCTATTTTTAAAACATTGTCCCCACTGCATCCCTCCTCATACTCTTGAGTGCCCCCTTGTTTAATGTGGCAAGAGAGCTCACTAAGAAATAATCTCTAGAGTTGTCTCATTGCATTAACATCTTGTTAAACAGAGTTTGACAAGGGCTGTTCACCACCACCCTAATCACTTTCATTTCATGGTTACTTCTGGCAGGTACATATGGTAAGAGCTGATATTCAGGGTCTGATCAACACAGACTGCTCCTCTGCTCAAGGGACATAAAATCTTCAGTGTCCTCCGTGATGGCCTGGAGCTCTGGGACAAATCAGACTAAGTAGAAAACAGAGGAACAATAAACCTCTGTAGGACTGCACGCCCAAAAGAAAACAGAACATTGTTTCCCTATTCCAAGCTGAGGCTAGTTTATGCATCTATTCAGTCAGCAAACATTCCCTGAACATCTGCCAAGTGCTGGTACCGTGCTAGGGTGGAGGCGCAGTGCTGAGCGGAATCAGGGAGAGCTCTGGCTCTCGAGGACTTAGAAGGCAGACAGACATCAGTAGAATGATCTCACAATTAAACGTAAGATTATAACTTAAGTCTTGTTTCAAGGGAGATTTAATCCAGTCATGGGGGCTGGGCTGGGCTTCCGGGGTGAAGGCTAAAGATGTTAACCTGGTGAAGGGGCTGGCGGAGGGCAGGCAGAGCGTGGAGTAAGGCAGAAAAGCATTTCAGCCAGAGGAAACCAGAGGCACCTGAGCCAGGTGGCCGGAGAGAGCCCAGCCACCGGCCACTGGAGGAACTAGTGGGGGGCCAGCGGGCAGAGCAGTTAAGGGGTGTCAGGGACTGAATTGTGTCCCCCCAATTCATATGCTGAAGCCCTAATCCTGAATGTGACTGTAGTGGAGGAGGGCCTTCAGGGAGGTAATTAAGGTTAAATGGGGTTACAATGGTGGGGCTCTAGTCCGAGAAGAGGAAGAAATACCAACGATCTCTCTTTGCACGCACACAGAGGAAAAGCCATGTGAGGCTTTAGCAAGAAGGCAAGCATTTACAAGCCAAGGAAGAAGTCTCCCCAGCAACCAACTCTGCCAGCACCTCGATCTCAGACTTCTAAGCCTCCAGAACTATGAGAAAATAAATGCCTATTGTTTAAGCCATGCAGCCTGTGGCATTTTGTCGTGGCAGCCTGAGGTGTTTCATTCAAGGGGAGATCTGCACTCGATAAAGCTGGAGAGGCAGCCGACAAGAGGGTCTTTATGTTAATTAAGAGCATTGCTCTTTAGCATAAGAGCCATGGGAAGCCGCTGATGGGCTTGAATTTGATGGGGGTGGGAATGGGGGCATCAGTGAGCTCCTAGTGGCTGCAGCATGATGGGCAGCCCAGACAAGGGCCGGAGTAGAGACATTCCTCCAGCGATGACACATCAGGGCGGGGCCCCTCTCCTGGCCAGCAGACTTTCTGGAAACGAAGCAGGAAAGGCTTTCCAGGAGTTCATGCTCTTTGAAGGTGCTCCAAAGGAAGGTGCCCACCAGGCAGCAGGGCCCAGGTGAGGGAACACTTATTTGTTTATAAGAACTTACAGCACAGCAAGGACCCGTCTTCTCTCCAGTGCTAAGCAGCCAAGGAGCAGAGGTCGAGCGTCACTTGGGTTGTCCCAGGGTTGCAGACAGGACATAAGGAAAAGGCGGTGAGAGACGACAGTGCTATCCAAGTGGTGGATCAGGGGGCCTTATCCAGAGGAGCAGGGTGGGGCTCCTTGACTCCTAATTAAATATTCTTCCTCTGTCCTGTCTCTACTTGCAAATGACTTTATTTTGAGTGGTTTTAGTATTAATAAACTGAATGATTTGCTCAACTGAGGCCTCTACTGTCTTATTACACACTGGCAGCCCCATGAGGCATGCAACTAAGACAGACAAACAGGCTTGCTAATGCATGGGGACTGGGACTCCAATATTCCCTTCCATGGGAACTATGCATCTCTCCAACAGAGAAATGAAATCTTTGAGACAGTATTTGTCTGCCAGGCTGATCATAGGACACTTGCAATTTATGACAGCCATCACAAATAGAAAAATGAACGTGAAACACCATTTTGTTATGGCCACATCCACACCAATAAATTCTCTTCCAGAATAGAGGTTGTAACCTAAACACTTGAGACAGAGCTTCTGAAATATCCAAACGTTTGAGTCAAAATAATACCTTACATTAAAAAAAAGTCACTAATTTAATTTTGGTGATATTTCCCTGAGAGATTGAGTTGGCATAGCCCTTAACACCACAGAAAAAGCCACCTCTAAGAAAATTAATGACATAAACATGACTGGAAGACCAGCATTTAAACTAGATAAGAAAAAGCAACTACTTAAAATTCTGTTGGCACTTCGATAGCATTTTAGGCATCCATTTCCATGTAATCAGTTGATATACATTAGGGAACAAGGATTTGTTCCTCAATTAATTGTATTTTGGGGGACAGCTTGCATACAGGACGCAGGATTTCATAGTCACTGGAAGGAGGGCTGAAGAAACAGATGCATCAGATGCCAACCCACTGACACCTGAAGGTCTGGCCAGATTAGACCCGTTAATCCTGAGAGAATGGAAAACTGACAAGAATGAAGCCAGGACAGGTGCATCAGTGAAGGAGATTTAAATTGCAAAGAAGGAAGCCCTGGGGAGAAAGCCCTCTTTATAGTCCTGCAAGATCAAACACAAAGGCTATCCCACAGTTTCGTCAAAAAAGTACATGCTCAAAAAGCCACACTTGCTTCATTCTGAAAAGTTTTAAGAATTAATATATAATTACAGCCTGTGTTTTATAAAATACAGGACAAATTTCATAACTTTCTCTTTCACGTTTCACAACGAAGTCCCGGTCTAACCTCTTTTTACAGGAAATCTCAGACTCAGTAAGAGTTCTTCCCAGGTACTGATTACCCGCAGATCAAGAGCGCCCCCTTTAACATCTCAGTGGGATCACATTCTCTCGCTGTCCTGTGCAGACACATGACGACCTCTAAACCCAGGGTTTAAAAACCCAGAGGATGTGATTCTGGTCTCCTTCGCTCTGCTGTTCTCTTGCCCACTCCACAAATATCTAAATATACATCAACCTTCTTTTTAGCATTTTTCCACTACAGCCACTTCAATCTTTTTCCCATCCAAATGCACATTATAGATGCTGTATTCAAGCATCCAAGAATATTCAAGATATATTCCCATGAGCAACCCAAGCTGAAGTATAGTTCCTACTACTACATGCAATTCCCCTTTCCCTGTAGCTCAGGAGAGCAATTCAGAATGCAAAGGAGTGAAATTATTAGAGAGTTCTAAATCTTCCATGACATTTCTGTAATTTTGCAATGTCATGATTATCTGTCAAACTTTTTTTCATCACCATAGTTGAAAGACAATTGCTGCCCTAAGGAAGCAGTTATAACCTAATCCCAATCACTTTAGTCTCTTGAAAGTTACTAAACTGTACTTCTTGTAAACTCCTCTGTGGTTCCACTTAGAATGGATATTTGACAGCAAACCACATGTGCAACAGACACAAACACGGGGGTCCATGGACCTAGGTGCCACGTGCACTGAGAGTAACTCCAAGCAAAAGTTCGGTAAGATGAGAGGGAGGGCTTGAAAACAATCTCTTGAAAGGCAGGCTCTTTCTGCACATCAATATCTCAGGAATAAAGAGCCAAATGTACCTGTTCCTTTCCTCCAGAAAAGGCAGGAATCCAGACCGACAACCTCTGTTCTGGCACTGAACAAGTATTACCAAGGCCATAGCAGTTCTAACCTTGCAAAAAGGAAGTAAGTCCTGTACTGATTTCTCACTGAGCTGACAGGAGGCAAGAAAAGACATGTTTTCAGGAATGTGAACTTTCACGATATTATTTTCTTCTACAAATTGCTTGAGATCTAGGAGGCATCAAACATCTTTCTCCCCCAGAGTTCCCCATTTATTTTCATTATTCACCAGCCCAGCACGTTGCCTGGACTGACACACAACAGCAAAAGCTGCAGAAAGAAAAAATAATATTTTCCACATAGGCTTCCTCATCTTGGATACACTTAGGGAATTTGCTTCTGTTATGCAGAAGTTAGCTTTTTTTTTATACTTTATTTTGGTATCATTAATCTACAATTACATGTGCAATATTATGGTGATTAAACTACCCCCTTCATCAGGTCCCCCCGACCAACCCCATTACAGTCACTGTCCACCAGCGTAGTGAGATGCTATAGAGTCACTACTTGTCCTCTCTGAGTTGTACAGCCCTCCGCGTGCCCCCCCAACATTACGTCTGCTAATCATAATGCCCTTTTTCCCTCTTATCCCTCCCTTCCCACCCATCTTCCCCAGTTCCTTTCCCTTTGGGAACTATTAGTCCATTCTTGGGTTCTGTGAGTCTGTGACTGTTTTGTTCCTTCAGTTTCTTTCTTTGTTCTTATACTCCACATATGAGTGAAATCATTTGATACTTGTCTTTTCCGGCTTGGCTTATTTCACTGAGCATAATACGCTCTAGCTCCATCCATGTTGTTGCAAATGGTAGGATTTGTTTTCTTCTTGTGGCTGAATAATATTCCATTGTGTATATGTACCACCTCTTCTTTATCCATTCATCTACTGATGGACACTTAGGTTGCTTCCATTTCTTGGCTATTGTAAATAGTGCTGCGATAAACATAGGGGTGCATATGACTTTTTCAAACTGGGCTGCTGCAGTCTTAGGGTAAATTTCTAGGAGTGGAATTCCTGGGTCAAATGGTAGTTCTATTTTGAGTTTTTTGAGGAACCTCCATACTGCTTTCCACAATGGTTGAACTAATTTGCATTCCCACCAGCAGTGTAGGAGGGTTCCCCTTTCTCCACATCCTCACCAGCATTTGTTGTTGTTTGTGTTTTGGATGCTGGCCATCCTTACTGGTGTAAGGTGATATCTCACTGTGGTTTTAATCTGCATTTCTCTGATGATTAGCGATGTGGAGCATCTTTCATGTGCCTGTTGGCCATTTGAATTTCTTCTTTAGAGAAGTGTCTATTCATGTCCTCTGCCCATTTCTTAATTGGATTGTTTGCTTTTTTTTGTTAAACTGCGTGAGTTCTTTATATATTTTGGATGTCAAACCCTTATCGGATACATCATTTATGAATATATTCTCCCATACTGTAGGACATCTTTTTGTTCTACTGATGGTATCCTTTGCTGTACAGAAGCTTTTCAGCTTGACATAGTCCCACTTGTTCATTTTTGCTTTTGTTTCCCGTGCCTGGGGAGATATGTTCATGAAGAAGTCGCTCATGTTTATGTCCAAGAGATTTTTCCCTATGTTTTTTCTAAGGGTTTTATGGTTTCATGACTTACATTCAGGTCTTTGATCCACCTTGAGTTCACCTTTGTGTATGGGGCTAGACAGTAGTCCAGTTTCATTCTCTTACATGTAGCTGCCCAGTTTTTCCAACACCAGCTGCTGAAGAGGCTGTCATCTCCCCATTGTATATACAAGGCTCCTTTGTCAAATATTAATTGACTGTATATGTTTGGGTTAATGTTTGGATTTTCTATTCTGTTCCACTGGTCTGTAGGTCTGTTTTTGTGCCAATACCAAATTGTCTTGATTACTGTGGCTTTGTAGTAGAGCTGGAAGTCAGGGAGCGTAATTCCCCGTTTTATTCCTCTTTCTCAGATTGCTTTGGCCATTCGAGGCCTTTTGTGGTTCCATATGAATTTTAGAATTATTTGTTCCAGTTCATTGAAGAAAGCTGTTGGTAGTTTGATAGGGATTGCATTAAATCTGTAGATTGCTTTAGGTAGTATAGCCATTTTGACAATATTTATTCTTCCTAGCCAAGAGCATGGGGTGCATTTCCATTTGTTAGTGTCCTCTTTAATTTCTCTTAGGAGTTCTTGTAGTTTTCAGAGTACAGGTCTTTCACTTCCTTCGTTAGGTTTATTCCTAGGTATTTTATTCTTCTTGATGCAATTGTGAATGGCATTGTTTTTCTGATTTCTCTGTTAATTAATCATTAGTGTATAGGAAAGCAACAGGTTTCTGTGTGTTAATTTTGTATCCTGCAACTTTGCTGAATTCAGATATTAGTTCTAGTAGTTTTGGAGTGGAGTCTTTAGGATTTTTTGTGTACAGTATCATGTCATCTGCAAATAGTGACAATTTGACTTCTTCTTTACAATCTGGATGCCTTGTATGTCTTTGTTTTGTCTGATTGCCATAGCTAGGACCTCCAGTACTATGTTGAATAACAGTGGAGAGAGTGGGCATCCCTGTCTTGTTCCCGATCTTAGATGAAAAGCTTTCAGCTTCTCGCTGTTAAGTATGATGTTAACTGTGGGTTTGTCATATATGGCCTTTATGATGTTGAGGTATTTGCTGTCTATACCCATTTTGTTGAGACTTTTAATCATGAATGGATGCTGAATTTTTTCAAATGCTTTTTCAGCATCTATGGAGATGATCATGTGGTTTTTGTTCTTCTTTTTGTTGATGCGGTGGATGATGTTGATGGATTTTCAAATGTTGTACCATCCTTGCATCCCTGGAATGAATCCCATTTGATCATGGTGTATGATCCTCTTGATGTTTTTGAATTCGGTTTGCTAATATTTTGTTGAGTATTTTTGCATCTACGTTCATCAGGGATATTGGTCTGTAATTTTCTTTTTTGGTGAGATCTTTGACAGGTTTTGGTATTAGAGTGACGCTGGCTTCATAGAATGAGTTTGGAAGTATTCCCTCCTCTTCTATTTTTTGGAAAACTTTAAGGAGAATGGGTGTCATTTCTTCTCTTTATGTCTGGTAGAATTCAGAGGTGAATCCATCTGGTCCAGGGGCTTTGTTCTTGGGTAGTTTTTTGATTACCACTTCAATTTCGTTGCTGGTGATTGGTCTGTTTAGTTTTTCTGTTTCTTGCTTGGTCAGTCTTGGAAGGTTGTATTTTTCTAAGAAGTTGTCCATTTCTTCTAGGTTTTCCACCTTGTTAGCATACAGAGTCTCATAATATTCTCTTATAATTCTTTGTATTTCTGTGGGGTCCGTCGCTACTTTTCCTTTCTCATTTCTGATTCTATTTATGTGTGTAGATTCTCTTTTTCTGTTAATTAGTCTCGCTAGGGGTTTATCTATTTTCTTTATTTTTTCAAAGAACCAGCTCTTGGTTTCATTGATTTTTTCTATTGTTTTATTCTTTTCAATTTTATTTATTTCTTCTCTAATCTTTATTATGTCCCTCCTTCTGGTGACTTTGGGCCTCATTTGTTCTTCTTTTTCCAATTTTGATAATTGTGTCTTTAGACTATTCATTTGGGATTGTTCTTCCTTCTTTAAATAGGCCTGGATTGCAATATACTTTCCTCTTAGAACTGCCTTTGCTGCGTCCCACAGAAGTTGTGGCTTTGTGTTGTTGTTGTCATTAGTCTCCATATATTCGTTGATTTCTGTTTTGATTTGATCGTTAACCTACTGATTAATTAGGAGAGTGTTGTTAAGTCTCCATGTATTTGTGAGCCTTTTTGATTTCTTAAATTTATTTCTAGTTTTATACCTTTGTGATCTGAGAAGTTGGTTGGTAGGATTTCAATATTTTTGAATTTACTGCGGTGCTTTTTGTGGCCTAGTATGTCGTCTATTCTGGAAATTGTTCCATGTGCACTTGAGAAGAATATGTATCCTGTTGCTTTTGGGTGCAGAGTTCTGTAGATGTCTGTTAGGTCCATCTGTTCTAGTGTGTTGTTCAGTCGCTCTGTGTCTTTACTTATTTTCTGTCTGGTCGATCTGTCCTTTGGAGTGAGTGGTGTGTTGAAGTCTCCTAAAATGAATGCATTGCTTTGTATTTCCTCCTTTAATTCTGTTAGTATTTCTTTCACATATGCTGGCGCTCCTGTGTTGGGTGCATATATATTTATAATGGTTATATCTTCTTGTTGGACTGACCCCTTTATCATTATGTAATGTCCTTCTTTATCTCTTGCTACTTTCTTTGTTTTGAAGTCTATTTTGTCTGATACAAGTACTGCAACACCTGCTTTTTTCTCTTTCTTGTTTGCATGAAATATCTTTTTCCATTCCTTCACTTTTAGTCTGTGTATATCTTTGGGTTTGAGGTGAGTCTCTTGTAAGCAGCATATAGATGGGTCTTGCTTTTTTATCCAATTTGTTACTCTGTGTCTTTTGATTGGTGCATTTAGTCCATTTACATTTAGGGTGATTATTGATAGATATGTACTTATTGCCATTGCTGGCTTTAGATTCGTGGTTACCTAAGGTTCAAGGGTTGCTTCTTTACTATCTAACAATCTAACTTAACTTTCTTGTTAAGTAATTGTAAACACCGTCTGATGTTTCTTTATTTCTCTCCCTTCTTATTCTTCCTCCTCGATTCTTTCTATACTAGGTGTTTTATTCTTTGCCTTTAGTTAGTATTTGGATGGTCTGCTTTCTTTGCTATGATTTTATTTTCTCTGGTGATATCTTTTTAGCTTTAGGGGTGCCTCCCTCTAGAGCAGTCCGTTTAAGGTATGCTGTAGTGGTGGCTTATGAGAGGCAAACTCTCTCAGCTTTCGTTTGTCTGGAAATTGTTTAATCCCTCCATCATATTTAAATGATAATCGTGCTGGATACTATATTCTTGGTTTGAGGCCCTTCTGTTTCATTATGTTAAATATATCATGCCATTCTCTTCTGGCCTGTAAGGTTTCTGTTGAGAAGTCTGATGATAGTTTGATGGGTTTTCCTTTGTAAGTGATGTTTTTTCTCTCTCTAGCTGCCTTTAATAGTCTGTCTTTATCTTTGATCTTTGCCATTTTAATTATTATGTGTCTTGGTGTTTTCTTCCTTGGGTCCCTTGTGTTGGGAGATCTGTGGGCTTCCTTGGACTGCGAGACTCCTTCCTTCCCCAGCGTGGGAAAGTTTTCAGCAGTTATTTCTTTAAAGACACTTTCTATCCCTTTTTCTCTCTCCTGTTCCTCTGGTACTCCTATAATGTGAATATTGTTCCGTTTGGATTTGTCACACAGTTCTCTTAATATTTTTTCATTCCTAGAGATCCTTTTATCTCTCTCTGCCTCAGCTGCTCTGTATGCCTGTTCTCTGGTATCTATTCCATTAACAGTCTCTTGCATCTCATCCAGTCTGCTGTTAAGCCCGTCGATCGCTTGTCTGATTTCTGCATTGTCTTTCCTCACTTCCCTCACTTCCTCCCTCAGCTCTTGCACATTTCTCTGTAGATTCATCAGCATGGTTATGACTTTTATTCTGAATTCTTTTTCAGGAAGACTGTGCATTTCCATCCCTTCAGGCTCCCTCCCTGGGGTTGTCTGGTTGATCTTAGTCTGGACCATATTCCTCTGTCTTTTCATGGCTATAGAAGTGGTCCCTGGTAGTTGCCACATATGTCAGCTGGCCTCTTTAAGACTTTAAAAGGAAGAAAAAGAAAAAAAAGTAAAGAAAAAAGAAAGAGAAGAAAAAACAAAACAAAACAACAAAAAGAAAAATAGAAAAAAGAAAAAAAAACGCCCACCAGGAGTAGATTCTGTGGGACTGCTGTAGGTGGCGCTGTTGCTCCACTATTCCACAGCCATGGCCGTGCTGCTCCACAGGGCCCTTTATAGCTCTGGCTGGGGTTGGAACGAATGGGAGGCTGTTGATCTCTTTGAGAAGTCTAAGTGCGGCCACCCTTTCCCAGTCGCCAGCTAAGGGGTCTGAAACTCCCCAGGACTCCCAGCCTGCTGGGCTGAGTGTGCCGGGATGATCCGGCTCCTCCGCTGGGCTCCTGTCTCTTTAAGACCGCTGAAAAAAGCGCATGCTTTTCTTTTCTTTTTTTTCCTTCCTGGGAGCCGGCTGCAAGCACCCTGGCGCGTTCCCCGCTCAGATTCTGCACCCTCTGTCTCTCCAATCTCTGCTACACTGCGTGATGTGTGTCAGCGCTCCCCTCACAGATCACCGGGGCTGGTTATTTCGCAGGGTGTACTTCCACTCCCTCCCGGCTCTGAATCCTCTCCTCCTGCCGGTGTGCTGGGGTGTGTGAGTGCTCAGGTCCCGCTGGGTCGCGGCTCCGTATCTTACCCGCCTCGCGGCGTTCCGTGTCGTCTCAGGTATAGCTGCACGTTGTGCGCTTTCCTGTGTATTCTGGTCTCTTTTAGGAATAGTTTTATTTGCTGTATTTTCATAGATACATATAGTTTTGGGAGGAGATTTCTGCCGCCCTGCTCATGCCGCCAACTTCCCAGAAGTCAGAAGTTAGCATTTTTAACAAAAAAGGGGGGGGGGTAACATCCTTAATTGGTTTTTTATTGCCTCAAGATCTCCAAAGACATCTTGTGCTATGTAGTCATTTACATTTCACATTAAATGCAAATATGTTTGAAATGAGCAAATATTTGATTTGATACATCTGTTAACTGAAATGCTAAAAAGACAGCTAAATCACTCTATTAAATTCAGCGATTTGTAAACAATTTGTATATTCATTTGTTCTGGGTTAAAAATGCCCCAAAGCAGAAGTTTTATGGAACCCACAAACTAAATTGCATTGTATTAATCTGATGGATGCAGGCCGTGATTGCTTCCTCTTCAGTCCATTAATTTATTTCCTAACTTGAGTTAATTAGTGAGGTTCCTATTTTTAAAAGCTCTTTGAAATTCGCTGGGAGAAGGGTACTTCTGCAAGAACTGCTTTGAAAACCTACTGCAGAGGAAATGAGCTAAATACCAGTGGTAAATCCCCCCAAGACACTATCGCACATTGAGCACCTGATTGCCACTCAACAATCTTTATGCAGGGAGCACAGTGGGTGATTAATATGTAGTTGTTCTAGGAAAGGGGGAGAGAACTAAAAGAAGGAATGAGAGCATCAGGGAGAACAAAGTCATTCCAGCCCATTACTAGCTGGGTGAGATGGTCTCCAAGGTCCTATTCATCGCTCAGTGAAAGTCTATGGCATTCTGACTTTGTGCTACAAAATGGAGACGGACTTTAACTTGGAACCGTATCCACTGAGAGCAAAGGAGACATCTATTGGGAGAAAGATGAAAACACAGAGATGGTCCAATAAAGAACAAAGATAAATCAATGACTTTTCCTTGGTAAAATGCAGCCTTCATTCCTAAATTACAGTGGCAGGTAGTGGTCTGCATTCAACAATAAAAACAAAAAAGGAAATTCATTCACACTAAAGTTTAAATTTCTGCTCAGAGTTTAAGATGTGCCTAAGGGTATATGGGGGAAGGGAGAACTAGCCTTCCAGCAGATGTCCAAGCAAATCCAGTGTCCATTCCTTCCTGGAATCATGTGAGCAGCAGGCAGTGGGTGAGACAGACTGAACTGGGCTGGGTACCCTTCCCTAGTCCCCAGACGACCTTACCTGCTACAGCAGCTTCCAGCAAGGCTGCCCCAGGAGTCAGCAACACCACCAGACTAATCCAGGTAGCACTGTCCTGGTCAAACCCCACTTCATTTCATTTTCCCATCACCAGGAGCCTGTGAAAGCCCCAGCCAGCCACTCACATCCTTGCCCTGAGGAGCAAGGTAAGAATCTGGGAGCCACACTCAAGGAGCATTTGAATTAGATCTTTTCCAAGCCTCAAATTCCTCCTCTATGAAATGGAAATATAAATCGCCCTGATGCAGAGCAGGCATGCAAAAACTGCAGAGTCCCTCCTCTCATTTTGCACAGACACAGAGCAAAATCAAGTCAGCTGTACAGACACACCAGAAGCCAAGGGGAGGGTTGAGACAGGACCAGGTTCTTTCCATCTCTCTTCAAGTGCCTCCAAACTTTCTTTCATGTCTAACTTCTAGCCCAGGAACCTGTTACTCGGGTTTCTCACACCAAAACAAACAGCACCATGATTTTTCTCCTTATGCCAAGCTGGAAAGGGGAGAGGGGAGAAGGGGATACATTTGTTTTACCAACTCCCCCTTGACTCACACACCCACAACATCTTTTTCTCATTTCTGCTAAAAAATATTTTTTAAACCCTTTGCTCGTGTAAACTTTATGTTTTTCCACTGAAGCCCCATCTCCCAGCGGGCAGCCACTAGGCGGGCTCCTGAAGGCCTTGCGGGTGTTTAGACGGTGGGCTCCTTCCTTCCCACAAGAGGACTGGACTTTAAATATTTGCCTAACAACAAAAGTTGGCCAAACAAATGGCATCTCTTAATGGGAATTAGGTATTTTGGATGGCCCAGCACATCCCAGGAATCTGTGATTTCAGGAATCAGACAAACAGGCCTGCAGTCCCTGCCATGTTTCCCAGCTCTTCTAAGGAACAGACCCACCACAGCGGAAACTCAAGCACTACCCTGGGGAGAACGAGTCTGGGAGCTCCGGTTTCTTAAGGCTTAGGTAGGGGGTCACTCTTGGGGAATATAATACAGCCTGGAGTGCAGGTGTTCCTGACTGCCTTGCTCCCCCAGAGGAGGAGGAAGATGGGAACAGATCCAACTGCCTGAGAAAGATTCTCCAGGGTAAACGGGCTAGATAAGAATGCTCCCTTTTATCTCTGCAGAACTTGGTCCTTCTCAAAAGGACTTTTACCTCTACAGTATTGCCTAATTTGACCCTCACATTTCTCAGTGTTACTTTCTCCATTTTACCCAAGGTATTTTGTGACTTGACAGAGGCCACACAGTGCTGGTTCTGCAACATGCCCAGACTTCCTGATCCTGGCCCAGTGCTTTTGCCATAACCTAAGACCCCAAGCCATAGAGAAGAAATATACAGAGGCTCAGACCCATGCCCCTTCAGCCTTCAGAAATCCAGTTTACACTTTTAAGGCAACACTTCTGGCTGGGAGGACAGCGGCGGCGGGTCGCTGCGCGCGTCCGCCCTCCTCCCAGGACTCACTCAGGAAGACGATGGTCTGCCTCCTGGCCGTCCTGCTCTCCTTGCTCTCCAGCTTCCTCAGCTGCGGCTGCGGCCCCTTCCCAGCCCGGGTGCCCTGCCTGCTCCTCATGAGCACCCGCATCATATTCCAGCACATGACGGCTACGGAGACCAGGACCATGAGGTAGATGAGGAAGGCACTGAAGATGCTGGACTGGAACACAGTCCAGCGGCTGGAGAGGTTGGTACAGATGGACATGTTGGAGGTCTCAGGTTGCTCGTGGTGATGGGTACGGGAGCGGTTGCAAGGGAGACCCCGGTGGCTGGGCACGTTCAGCAGGGGGTACTCAACTCCCATGGCAAAAAGCAAAGGCAAGGCCACCAGGGCGGAGGTGACCCAGACAAAGGCGATCAGCAGCTTCACCTGGCAGGGCCCCGACACAGCCTTATACCTGAAGGGGTGACAGATGGCGACATAGCGTTCAAAGCTGAGTGTCAGCACGTGCAGCAGCGTGGCATAGCTGCAGGCCTCAAACAGGAAAGTGTGGAGCTTACAGGCCAGGGCACTGCTGGGCGTGGTCAAGGGGTTCCAGACGATGCTGTAAAACTCCACGGGCATGCCAATGAGGAAGACCAAGATGTCCGAGCAAGCCAGGCTCACCATGTGATCTGTCACCTCCTTCTGCAAGTAGCCTTTCTTCTGCAGTACCTGGGTGACCCGAATGGTGACACTATTTCCCAGAATTCCTGCCACAAAGATGAGCAGGTAGACCAGGATGAGGGTGATTTTGATCCAGGTGGCCACCTCGAACTCGGGGACATGGCTGTGATCGATGATATAGGAGCAGTCACTGGCAGGGCCACTGTGGGAAGCCATGAGGGCCAAAGACCTTCTCGACTTCCCTTCTTCCTCCCGGCAGAGCCCAACGTTCCCGGCTGCGACTCACCGGAGTGGGCGCAGGTCTTTCTCTCACCGGAGCTCCCTTGGAAAAGGTTAACTTAGTATTTCAGGTGCTTTCACGGAAACTTCCTGGAGCAGCCCAACCCGGCCGAGGCTGAGGCGCGGGGTGGGGTTTGGGGTGTGTGGGTGAGCAGGGCGGGGAGAGCGCGGAAGGGGGAGGTCTCGGCTCCCGCCCGGAGGGAGTCCGCAGCCCCCAGGGCGCCGGCGCTCCCAGTCCGGCCGCGTGCGCTCTGCGCTGCCGCCCCCTGCCCCGCTCCGGGCTGCTGCGCTGGCCGGCCCCGACCCACCCTCGGGGAGCACGGCTCCCGGGCTGTTGGAGGCGGGGCGGCCCGCGATGAATCATTAACCGCAGCCGATCGTGCTCGGCGGCCCGGCCGCAGACCCAGCCCCGTGGCGGGGTTTGACTCAGCACCCAGGCATGGTCCAGAAATCAGACCGCGCCTCGGGAGCACCGGACGGCGGGGGCCCCACCTCCCCCGCCGCCCACGCGGCTACTGCCGCGGAGCGCATCCCGGGAGGAGCAACGGGGGAGGAAGCGGAGGGCGCTCCCGGGCTTGGAGTCCAGAGTTGAGCCTGGGAGAGACAAACTCCCCCTCTCCTGCCCTGCATCCACTCCTGCAACCACCCAGGCGCCCCTTCAAAGGTTAGGCCACCGCCAGTTTGGGGGAGGCTGGACCTGCGCCCTCCTCCACCGCCGGCCAGGTGGCCGCGCCCGCCGCCCTTGTGCCCTGCTTCGGGCCCTCGGTATTCGCAGTGAACCGCAGAGCTGTGCGCCGCCTCTTGCCGCTGCCTAGGGATGCCGGCCCAAACAGTCCAACAGAATCCCCATAAAAGTCCCGCCTGGCCCCAGAGCACCCCCTCCCCCGGTGCTCTTCGCAGGGCCCTGCCTCGCCTTCCAGCGGAGAGACTCGAGGAGCGCGGGGTCCCCCTTTCAGTTTCACTCGCCCGCTCAGGGCCCCTCCCGGTAGCGGCGGGAAGTCTTTCTTGGGGACACGTATGTGGAGGAGGATGTCACGACCTTCCAGGATGCCCCGGTGGGTAGTGTGTCCTCCAGAGAGAGTGAGCGACAAGACAGCAGGAGGAGGCTGCCAGGCATCCCGACTGCGCCGCAGTGTAAAAATGTCATTAAGAATCATATGACATTTTCACGAGAGAGAAGAAAACCTCTAATGGGCCCATTTCATCTTCCGATTCCAAAATAACGGAATGGTGCTGGGAGGGTGAGGGAGGCTGCCCGATGCACTGAGGACTGTAGAGCGCCTGTGCCCCACCCCCAGGGTCACCTGCCAAAGGTCCTCCGAGGGAACAAGATCGCCCAGGTGGAGAACCACTGTCTTGAAGGGAAGAAAACAGATGCCCTTTATCTGTCCATCCTAGGGGCCTAGCCCAGACCCTGTGCTTTAAAACGTCCTTAAATGATGATAACAACCACCGGGTAATGTGATCATGTTAGAGGAAGTAACTGGAGTGTCCAGAGAATAGGAGCTTCCCAAAGGCAGGAAAACAGTGAGTGAGTGACTTAAAATTTGCCCAAATCTGTAAAACTCTGAGTCTACACTCCTGACAGGGTAGGAATTCTGGAAGTACGGTGGGTGCTAAGGAAATGAGTCCTGAATGATGCACATAATGATATGGGGACTGTATTTTCTGAACCCAACCCTGAATTCATGCTTTGAGGAACTCAGGGAATATTTGATTTTGACACTGTCTCAGAAAAAAAAGAAAAGAAAAAAAGCTCTACGACCACTGGATCTTTTACAATTAGCATAATTCATGTCTGTAGCTCTTGTCTCTGTTAAACTGTGAATTCCTTAGCCAAGAATTGTACCTTTTTCTCTGAGCCCTTTCCACAGCTCGCCGGGCCACCATGACCATGTGTGCTAGGCACCTACTTGCTGGTGGGAAACTCCTGGTTTCCTTATCAGTGCACTGTGCTGAGCTAAATGACCATGATGGCCTTACAGCTGTCCCATAACACTCTTGGGGTAAAAGCGGACTCCTGGCGCTTTCAGAACTACAGATTTGCTCAGACACCCCCAGCTGTTTGCTGTCCCAGAGTGACTAAGAAGACAAAGGCCTCGGAACAGCACCGCCCCCACCCCTCCGCACACCAGCAGCAGCATGCTGTCCCTGCCCACTTCTTTCTTAGGGGAAAAACAGGTTAGGAACCTCACAAATTCCTCAGCCCAGCCACAGATCCTTCCTTTGAGATGCCCCTCTTGAGCATTCTCTGAGTCCCTGCTAGGCACTATGCATTTTCACATAATACATTTCTTCCAGTCCTCACAAGCCTACAAGGAGGATATTACTAGCCCATTTTACAGATGAGGAAATTGAGGCTCAGGGTAATTAAGTGGCCTACCAGAAAAGGTCAGAGTCAGAATTCAAACCCAGGTCTTCCTGGCACTAAAGCACTTCCCACTCACTCTGGGATGCTCTCTCTCTGTTAAGGACAAGACTTTTGCCAGGCTGGCCAGTGGCATTCTGGGTAAAGGGATTTTCTTTAGTCACAAGCCCTGATCTTCTCTCCCCAGCTGCAGCATGCCAGTCATCCTGCAATATATTTGGTAATTCCGATTTGTTCTGCTTAGACAAGATTTCCATTATTGTCCAATTCCTTTCATCAAATTTTTCTTTCCTAAAGTGTGAACAAAGATTACAAATGCATGGCCAAACTGTGAGAATGAATCAAGCTAATTTAAATTCATTCCTTACAGTAGAAATGGAAAAATGCATTTTGAACAAAGATCCAAGAGAATTAAATTTTCACTTCACCTTTGCTTTTCCTAAGACCAATTAAAAACTGCTTAATGTGCTCTCACTTATTGATAACAGACTGATATAGCACCTGGCCTGTGAGTGTGTAATCTATTTTTATTTCATGGGCAGTGTTACCTTTCTTTTTTTTGAAGTATCATTTATATACAATCTTATATTTGTTTCAGTTATACAACACAGTGGTTCAATAGTTACCCATATTATTAAATCCTCACTCCCACTAGTGCAGTTACTATCAACATAGAAAGACGCTACAGAATCATTGGCTATATTCTCCATGCTGTACTACTATCTCCATGACCAATTTATATTATGATTGAGAAATTTTTCCCTTTTATCTCCTTCGCCCTCCCCACCCCTCCATCCCAACCCCTCCCCCATGGTAAGCACCAATCCCTTCTCAGTGTCTGTGAGTCTACTGCTATTTTGTTCATTTAGTTCTGTTTTTATACTCCACAAACAAGTGAAATCATATGGCATTTGTCTTTCTCCACCTGGCTTATTTCACTTAGCATAATACACCCCAGATCCATCCATGTTGTTGCAAATGGCAGGATTTTTTTCTTTTTTTTGTAGCTGAATAATATTCCATTGTGTTTATGTACCCCATCTTCTTTATCCATTCACCTATCGATGGACACTTTGGTTGCTTCCATATCTTGGCTGTTGTAAATAATACATGTTGTCTTTTCTTTTAATGAATAAAATATCAAAGTTCTCATTGAACACCTCCATTTTGCAATGGAATTACTTTATAATATTTTACTGTTATTTATTCTGTATAGTGATCTAATTAATATATCCAAATAGAATATAACACACATAGATTTAAGTATTTAACTTAAGGAATTACTCTGAAGGAGAACAAGTACCTGATAGCCTCTTCATTATTTTCCTAGATATTTTTATCTTTTTTAATATAAAACAGAATTTCTAGAGGAATTATAGCAAGAAGTCAAAACTTACCCTGTTCAGAGATATTAACTAATCGTTTTGCTCTTTACCTAAATGACGGTTGAGATGGATTGCAAAGCAGATGAAATGCTGTTCTTTTCTCACACATGTGATTTAGAATCTGTCTTATTTAGCATTATCTCATCATAGGAGCACCGGAGAAATTTACTATGAAATAACTATTAACTTATTTGGGAAGACCTGCGACTTTTTGAGCCAATCTTCTGACTAAACTAATTAGCTAGAGTTTTGGCTCTAACCTGATTCCAATCTGGAATGACTAGAATTTGGTACCTTTATAAAGAACAAGAAGGGCAAGTAGCTCCATTGGGTCTGGGAAAGTCAGAGAATTCACTGACTCAGAAATGGAAGACTTTTCCTTCTGATTATTCTATGTATCTTAACCTACAGATATCAGGAGGCTCTTACTTGTTTAACAATTTTTACTACATTTCAGTTTTAAAATAAAATCTTACAGTGGCATCCCGAGTAACACACACACACACACACACACACATACCCACAGCCATCTTTTTATAAATTTAAATTTGTCTTGTATGCTTAAATGAACATTTACCCACTTAAAGTCAATCAACAATTTATACCCTAAAAAGTGAGTAACACCTTATTTACAAAGGTTCATGGTAAAAACACAGTGACTATACTAAACCACACAGAAAACTTCAATAATTTTCAAAAATTTTAAACAGTGTGGATAACTTTATTTATAATGCAATGTAGCTAAAAGGTAATAATAGAACCAGAAAACTGAAACATAAAACTCCACCATCACAAATTTTTTTAAGTATCTGGAACAATTCTTGGTCAAAGAGAGAGCCAAAATCAGAATTGAAAAATTTATAGAGAATAATGATCACAAAAATACTACATGTCACATCCTGCTCTTCCGAGAAGTAGCTAAAAGAGTCCTCAGACAAAAACTCATAGCCCTAAACATTTACTCTAATAAACATGAAAGAATAGAAATAAATGAATTTACAAAAAATAAAGGACAATAAGGAATTAATAAAAAGAAAATAAACTATTTAAGAACTAAACAGCAAAACTAATAAATGAACCCAAACACGTATGCTATTTCACAAAGTAAGACTTCTGCTTCTGGCCATCAAAAGTAACTAGTACCAGACTAGCAGCCTGCCACCTTCCCCAAACCCCACCCCCTCCAGCACAGACTATTAGCCTCAGAGAAAAAAAAACTAATGAGGTTTTTCCAAGGATCACCCAGTCTTGAAGCCTGGAGGCCACTTGAGACCATGGGGGCAGGGAGGGGACTCCAAGCAGGGCACAGCCACCTTAAAGAGTCGAGGAGACAGATGGGCATTCAGGAAGTGGAGGCTGCTGGACTTCCCAGAGCAGAGTACTAGAAAGGAAGGAATGATACTGAGAAAGCATTTCAGAAATCTGTACAAAGGTTTTCCTGAGTTTGGTTGAATACTAGTGGACATGTGCAAATGTGCAAATAAGCCTTCAGAAGCTGGGCAAAGTTTAACCACTGAAGAAAAAACAAGTGCTGGAGGCTGTGAGCCAAACAATTCCCAAAGTCACTTGGAGCTGGGAGACACTGACGTTCCAACCAATGAGTGAAGAGACATCACTGAGCCAATATGGGAGGGCCAGACCTTAGTAAGAGGACTAAACTAGCCACAGTGCTAAAGCTACACTACACCTGCCTTGATAAAGACATTGACCTGAGCTATTTAATATGGTAGCCACAGCCTGTGGGCTAGTCACACTTGAAATATGGCCCGTCCAAACTGAGATGTGTCATAAGTATAATGTATACACCACATTTCAAATACTTCATATGAAAAAAAGACCATAAATGTTTTCAGGTTGAAATGATATAATGGCTATAATGGGTTAAATAAAATACATTAAAAATAATTTCACCTCTTTAAAAATTTTTTCAAATGGGGTACTATTATACTTCATGCTTAAATTTGTGGCTTGCATTTGTGGCTCACATGGTATTTCTATGAAACAGTGAATCTACAAATAGATGATTAAACAAAAGAGAAAGTCCAAGAAAAAAATACAGGAATTTCATTTATGATACTGGTGACATTTCTAATCACTAGGGAAAAATGGATTGTTCAATAATCGGTATTGGGACACTAGGTTAGCCATCTTTAAAAAAAAGGAAAGTTGAATACCTACACACTTACACACTTTGTTATAATATAACTCCAGGGGGATCAAAAATAGAAATCCACATGTATATGGTCTGGATTTCTGACAGAGATGGCACTGTGGGCAGGGCAGAAGAGATGGTCTTTTCTATTGGCATAGTAGTTGATTGACTCTCTGGGGTAGGAAGTGGGGAGTGCCCTGATTTGTAGCATTTGTCAATATCCATGGTGCAAATACTCCCACCATGGCAGGTTTCAAGCTACCAATACTTTAAAACCTATCTGCAAAACCCCTGAAATTTTAACAATCATCTCTGGTGAGTTCCAGGACACCACTCCTCCATAAATCCTTCTTGGGATAATCAAGTATCCATTTAGATAAAATTTGTTAAGAAAGAAGACAGACAATCCAATTTTTAAAATGAGCCAAAGAGATAACTAGGCACTTCACAAAGGACGAATCCAGATGGACAATAAACAATGAAAAGCTTCCAACCTCTATAGTAGTTGGGGGAATACAAACTAAAACCATAATTAAATACAACTACACACCTACCAGACTGACTAACATTTAAAGATAACCAATACCATCTGTCTGCAAAGCTGCAGAGTAACAGTAACTCTTGTACATTGAGATGGGAGTGTAAGTTGGAGCAACAACTTTGTAGAAGAGTTTGGCAGTATCTAATAAATTTACATATATATATATATCCTTTGACTCAGCAGTTTCACTCGTAAGTATATAACCTACTGTTGATGACACCAGAATACCTATATAAGAATGTGTATTAACATTGTCAGTAATTACCCTAACATAAAAAACACCTAAATGTCCATCCACAGAATAGATAACAAAATGCATATTCACATAAAGAGCCACTGCATAGCCATGAAAACCATACACTACAGCTACAAAAACAATGTGGTTGAATCTTACAACCATAGAGTACATGTAAGAAGCAAAATGCAAAAGAATACTTGAGTCCATTTATATAACATTTAAACAGACAAAACAATAATATTTGGGCATATATATAAATATATATGTATGTGTATATATATATTATATGGGGATATATACATAATAAAACTATTCGTTTATAAACCAAAGATGTCACTCCCATGAAAGGATGGGGAGTCACCTCTTGTGAGTGTGGGGAGATGTGTGATCTGGAAAGGACCCAAGGGATGGAGATGGGGGCTTCTGAGTGCTGACAATATTCTATTTCTTGACATGGGTAGGAATTACATGACAGTAATTGCATGAAGATTTTATTTATGATTTTTTATTATGTAGTTTTTTATGTCTTATGGGCTCAATGCATATATTTCATAATATTATAAAGCAAAACTCTTTAAAAAGGAAGATTACCCATATAGGCAGCTGAATCAGATGAGTCAACCCTACTTTCACCTAGTGGGATGACAGTGCTGCAGCCAGATCATTCTCACGGTGACAGCAACAGCTCCCATTGTTAAACACTTACTGTAACCAGACACCAAGCTTCTTCAGTGCTCAGAATAGCCCAGCAAGTTGAGTGGCATTATTCTTATTTATATCTGTAAATCACCCATCAGGTGCCACCTCTCCAGTCTACCCAGCCCTTGATCCATAGCCAGGAGCCTGCAACCTGACTGTCCACATTCCTTGCTGCACTCACTGTTTAGGTAAGTGTACAGGCAATGACAAGTTGGACCCTGAGGACACACTGACTGTAACCTGGACACTTCCTCCTTGCTTCCTTGACCCCTGGCAAACAGCCTCAGGGTCCAGCTTGCTGGACCACAAGAACAAGGCTGAGAGGGCCTTGTGTAAAATGGCATGTCTTCGTGGAGGCTTCTAGCTTCACGAATTCAAAGGGTCGGTGGTCCTTCCCAGGGAATCAGTGGAATGCTCTGCCACCTCAGTCCTTGGTGAGCCCTCACTGACAGGCTCCATATTTCTTCTGGGGAATCATAATCTCTTTTTTTAAAGACTTTTTATAGATGAGGTTCCATTTATTTCCCTATCTAGCAAAAGCAGTTAAGAAAAAGTGTCCCATGGGGATCAGCTTAACGATAGTGGTGTGAGAGGTGAGACAGAAACCTCCTCTCAAAACCACATATAATATGAAAATATAGCAAATACATCTAATCCTGAAAGAGCAACAGGAAAGAAGGCTACAGCAGACTGCCTACACCTGGGGAAAACAGCAGCCCTCAAGGAAAAGGGTAAAGTACCAAAGCCATGATCCAGAGGGACCCAAGCCCTTCCCCCACCCCAAGGAAGAGAAATGGGGTGGGGAGGGAGTGGAGACCCAGGACTGTTGAACACTCAGCCCTGGAGTTCTTCTCTGGGAGGATGAACCTGCATTACATAGTGCTCTGGAAATTAGTGGGGTTGGAAAGCTAAGACAGGTGGAATACTTGGAAAGACTGAGATTCCAGCCACTTGTGGAAAACAGGGATCTACATCCAGCCGCTCTGGGACAAAAGAAAGGCAGGCAGTCTGAGAGACGTCCTAATATTCAGAGAGCTGCTAAAGGGGTGACGATAGCACAGAGCTTGCTGCTGAGGAGAAAAGACAGGTGGACAAAATTGTCCAAGTGCACTCAGCCCAGCAGGTTGGGAACTTTCAGGAACTTCAGGTGCTCCATCCCCCTGAATGGCTATGCAGCTACAAGACCTGCCACTGCGAAACACAGCCTGCTGTGCCTTCCTCCGGTCCAGCACAAGCTTGCAAATCAGCTACACCTACCATTGCACCAGGCCATCCAGAGGGTGGCCCTGCCTACAGCAGCTAAAAGTGCAAAGCATAGAGGCTTCTCCCTGTATGCTCAGCCCACTGGCCCTGGCAGTGGAAGAGGGCACTGCAGCTGGGAAGCAGGAAAGAGCTCTTTCCTCCTAACAGGCACTAGCAATGCTCACCTACAACCCCTGCCTTTGCACCAGGGGCTGAGTAGCTCTAGAGAGAGGAGCTTCTGGGCACTAGAGAAGGCCATATACAAATATGAAACATCAAAGGAATTTGGTTCAAACGAAAATCCCACAAACACCAGAAGAGGGACAAGTGAAACTGAACTAATAAATCTTCCTGAAAGAGATTTCAAAATAAAAATCATAAACATGCTCATGGAGCTACAGAAAAATATTCAAGAATTCAGGGAGGAATTCAAGAATGAGATACAAATGTTGAAGAATACAGTATCTGAAGTGAAGCATAAAATGGAGAGATTTAAAAGCAGATTAGATGAAGTAGAGGAGATGGTAAATGAAACAGAAATTAGAGAACAGGAATACAAAGAAGCTGGGACACAGAGAGAAAAAATGGATCTCTGGGAAGGAAAGAATATTGAGAGAACTGTGTGACCAATCCAAATGGAACAATATTTGCATTATAGAGGTACCAGAAGAAAAAGAGAAAAAAAAGGGATAGAAAGTGTCTTTGAGGGGGTAATTACTGAGAACTTCCCCAATCTGGGGAAGGAGACAGGCTCTCAGGCCATGGAGGTGCACAGATCTCCCAACACAAGGGACCCAAGGAGGACAACACCAAGACATATAATCATTAAAATGGCAAAAACCAAGGACAAGGACAGAGTATTAAAAGCACCCAGAGAAAAAAGGTCACATACAAAGGAAAACCCATCAGGCCATCATCAGACTTCTCAGCAGAAATCTTAAAGGCCAGAAGGGAGTGGCATGATATATTTAGCAATGAAGCAGAGGGACTCAAACCAAGAATACTCTACCTAGTAAGATTACCATTTAAATTTGAAGGAAGGATTAAACAATTTCTAGATAAGCAAAAGCTGAGAGAATTTACCTCCCACAAACCGTCTCTACAGTATATTTTGGAGGGACTGCTATAGATTGAAGGGTTCCTAAGGCTAAATAGCTGTCACCAGAGGAAATAAAACCACAGGAAAGAAAGTAGACCAATTAATTACTAAGCAGATGCAAAATCAAATCAACTATCCCCAAAGACGGTCAAGGGATAGACAAAGAATGCATAACATGATACCTAATATACAAACAATGGAGGAGGAAGAAAAAGGAGGAAAAAAAAAGAACCTTTAGACTGTTTGTAATAGCCTACTAAGTGACTTAAGTTAGACTCTTAGACAGTAAGGAAGTTACCCTTAAACCTTTGATAACCACGAATCTAAAGCCTGCAATGGCAATAAGTACATACCTATTGATAATCACCCTAAATGTAAATGATTTGAAGGCACCAATCAAAAGATATAGAGTTACAGAATGGATAAAAAAACAAGACCCATCTACATGCTGCCAAGAAGAGACTCACTTCAAACCCAAAGACATACACAGACTAAAAGTGAAGGGATGGAAAAAGCTATTTCATGCAGCTAATAGGGAGAAAAAAACAGGAGTTGCAGTACTTGTATCAGACAAAATAGACTTCAAAACAAAGGAAGTCACAAGAGACAAAGATGGACATTACATAATGATAAAGGGGTCAGTTCAACAAGAGGATATAACCATTATAAACATCTATGCACCCAAAAGAGGAGCACCTACATATGTGAAACAAATACTAACAGAATTAAAGGGGGAAATAGAATGAAATGCATTCGTTTTAGGAGACTTCAACATTCCACTCACTCCAAAGGACACATCAACCAGACAGAAAATAAGTAAGGAGACAGAGGCACTGAACATGTTAGAACAGATGGATGTAACAGACATCTATAGAACACTCCACCCAAACGCAGGAGGATACACATTCTTCTCAAGTGCACATGGAACATTTTCCAGAATAGATCACATACTAGGCCACAAAAAGAGCCTCAGTAAAAACAGAAGGACTGAAATTGTACCAACCAGCTTCTCAGATCACAAAGGTATGAAACTAGAAATAAATTATGCAAATGAAACAAAAAAGCCCACAAACACATGGAGGCATAACAACATGCTCTAAATAATCATGGATCAATGACAAAATAAAAAAAGATCAAGCTAGGACTTCCGGGAAGATGGCGGCGTGAGCAGGGCAGCAGAAATCTCCTCCCAAAACTATATATATGTATGAAAATACACCAAAAACAACTATTCCTAAAAGAGAGACTAGAACACACAGGAAAGCACAGAGTGCAGCTACAGCTGAGAGGACACGGCACCCCATGAGGCGGAGCTATAAAGGGCCCTGCAGGGCGGTACAGCCACGCCTGTGGAATAGTGGAGCAACAGTGCCACATACAGCATCCCCACAGAATCTACTTCCAGTGGGTGTTTTTTGTTTGTTTGTTTGTTTCTTTTGTTTTTTGTTTTTTCTTCTCTTTGTTTTTTCTTTTTTTTTTCTTTCTTTCTCTCTTTCTTTTTCTTTTTAAAGTTTTAAAGAGCCCAACTGACATACGTGGCAAATACCAGCAACCACTTCTATAGCCATGAAAAGACAGAGGAATATGTTCCAGACTAAGATCAACAAGACAACCCCACAGAGGGAGCCTGAAGGGATGGAAATGCACAGTCTTCCTGAAAAAGAATTCAGAATAAAAGTCATAACCATGCTGATGGATCTACAGAGAAATGTGCAAGAGCTGAGGGAGGAAGTGAGGGAAGTGAGGAAAGACAATGCAGAAATGAGACAAGTGATCGACGGGCTTAACAGCAGACTGGATGAGATGCAAGAGACTGTTAATGGAATAGAAAACAGAGAACAGGAATACAGAGAAACTGAGGCAGAGAGAGATAAAAGGATCTCTAGGAATAAAAGAATATTAAGAGAACTGTGTGACCAATCCAAACGGAACAATATTCGCATTATAGGAGTACCAGAAGAAGAAGACAGAGAAAAAGGGATAGAAAGTGTCTTTGAAGAAATAATTGCTGAAAACTTTCCCTCGCTGGGGAAGGAAATAGTCTCGCAGTCCACAGAAGCCCACGGATTTCCTAACACAAGGGACCCAAGGAAGACAACACCAAGACACATAATAATTAAGATGGAAAAGATCAAAGATAAAGACAGACTATTAAAGGCAGCTAGAGAGAGAAAAAAGATCACCTACAAAGGAAAACCCATCGGACTATCATCAGACTTCGCAACAGAAACCCTACAGGCCAGAAGAGAATGGCATTATATGTTTAACGTAATGAAACAGAAGTGCCTCAAACCAAGAATATTGTATCTAGCAGGATTATCATTTAAATATGACGGAGGAATTAAACAATTTGCAGACAAACGAAATTTCAGACAGTTTGCCGCTCATAAACCACCACTACAGGATATCTTAAACGGACTGCTCTAAATGGAAGCACTCCTAAGGCTAAAAAGATGTCACCAGAGAAAATAAAACCATAGCAAAGAAAGCAGACCATCCAAATACTAACTAAAGGCAAAGAATAAAACACCTAGTATAGAAAGAATGGAGGAGGAAGAATAAGAAGGGAGAGAAATAAAGAAACATCAGACGGTGTTTACAATTACTTAACAAGAAAGTTAAGTTGGATTGTTAGATAGTAAAGAAGCAACCCTTGAACCTTAGGTAACCGCGAATCTAAAGCCAGCAATGGCAATAAGTACATATCTATCGATAATCACCCTAAATGTAAATGGACTAAATGCACCAATCAAAAGACACAGAGTAACAAAATGGATAAAAAAGCAAGACCCATCTATATGCGGCTTACAAAAGACTCACCTCAAACCCCAAAATATACACAGAATAAAAGTGAAGGATGGAAAAAGATATTTCATGCAAACAAGAAAGAGAAAAAAGCAGGTGTTGCAGTACTTGTACCAGACAAAATAGACTTCAAAACGAAGAAAGTAGCAAGAGATAAAGAAGGACATTACATAATGATAAAGGGGTCAGTCCAACAAGAGGATATAACCATTATAAATATATATGCACCCAACACAGGAGCACCAGCATATGTGAAACAAATACTAACAGAATTAAAGGAGGAAATAGACAGCAGTGCATTCATTTTAGGAGACTTCAACACACCACTCACTCCAAAGGACAGATAAACCAGACAGAAAATAAGTGAAGACACAAAGGCACTGAACAACACACTAGAACAGATGGACCTAACAGACATCTGCAGAACTGTGCACCCAAAAGCAGCAGAATACACATTCTTCTCAAGTGCACATGGAACATCTTCCAGAATTGACCACATACTAGGCCACAAAAAGAAGCTGAGTAAATTCAAAAAGATTGAAATCCTATGAACAAACTTCTCAGATCACTAAGGTATAAAACTAGAAATAAATTTTAAAAAGAAATCAAAAAGGCTCACAAATACATGGAGACTTAACAACATTCTCCTAATTAATCAATGGGTTAACGACCAAATCAAAACAGAAATCAAAGAATATATGGAGACTAATGACAACAACAACACAAAGCCACAACTTCTGTGGGACGCAGCAAAGGCATTTCTAAGAGGAAAGTATATTGCAATCCAGGCCTATTTAAAGAAGGAAGAACATTCCCAAATGAATAGCTTAAAGACACAATTACTGAAATTGGAAAAAGAACAAATGAGGCCCAAAGTCACCAGAAGGAGGGACATAATAAAGATCAGAGAAGAAATAAATAAAATTGAGACGAATAAAACAATAGAAAAAATCAATGAAACAAAGAGCTGGTTCTTTGAAAAAATAAACAAAATAGACAAACCCCTAGCGAGACTCATTAAGAGAAAAAGAGAATCTACACACATAAACAGAATGAGAAAAGAGAAAGGAAAAGTAACGACGGACCCCACAGAAATACAAAGAATTATAAGAGAATATTATGAGAATCTATAGGCTAACAAGCTGGAAAACCGAGAAGAAATGGAAAACTTCTTAAAAAAATACAACCTTCCAAGACTGACCAAGCATGAAACAGAAAAACTAAACAGACCAATCACCAGCAACGAAATTGAATCGGTAATCAAAAAACTACCCAAGATCAAAACCCCTGGACCAGATGGATTCACCTCTGAACTCTACCAGACGTATAGAGAAGAAATAACACCCATACTCCTTAAAGTTTTCCAAAAAATAGAAGAGGAGGGAATACTTCCAAACTCATTCTATGAAGCCAGCATCACTCTAATACCAAAACCGGGCAAAGACCTCACCAAAAAAGAAAATTACAGACCAATATCCCTGATGAACGTAGATGCAAAAATACTCAACAAAATATTAGCAAACCGAATTCAAAAATACATCAAGAGGATCATACACCATGATCAAGTGGGATTCATCCCAGGGATGCAAGGATGGTACAACATTCGAAAATCCATCAACATCATCCACCACATCAAGAAAAAGAAGAACAAAAACCACATGATCATCTCCACAGATGCTGAAAAAGCATTTGAAAAAATTCAGCATCCATTCATGATTAAAAGTCTCAACAAAATGGGTATAGACAGCAAATACCTCAACATCCTAAAGGCCATATATGACAAACCCACAGCTAACATCATACTTAACAGCAAGAAGCTGAAAGCTTTTCATCTAAGATCGGGAACAAGACAGGGATGCCCACTCTCTCCACTGTTATTCAACATAGTACTGGAGGTCCTAGCCACAGCAATCAGACAAAACAAAGACATACAAGGCACCCAGATTGTAAAGAAGAAGTCATATTGTCACTATTTGCAGATGACATGATACTGTACATAAAAAACCCTAAAGACTCCACTCCAAAACCACTAGAACTAATATCTGAATTCAGCAAAGTTGCAGGATACAAAATTAACACACAGAAATCGGTTGCTTTCCTATACACTAACGATGAATTAACAGAAAGAGAAATCAGAAAAACAATTTTATTAACAATTGCATCAAAAAGAATAAAATACCTAGAATAAACCTAACAAAGGAAGTGAAAGACCTATACCCTGAAAACTACAAGACACTCCTAAGAGAAATTAAAGAGGACACTAACAAATGGAAATGCATCCCATGCTCTTGGCTAGGAAGAATAAATATTGTCAAAATGGCTATATTACCTAAAGCAATCTACAGATTCAACACAATCCCTATCAAACTACCAACATCTTTCTTCAATGAACTGGAACAAACAATTCTAAAATTCATATGGAACCACAAAAGACCCCGAATAGCCAAAGCAATCCTGAGAAGGAGGAATAAAACAGGGGGAATTACACTCCCTGACTTCAAGCTCTACTACAAAGCCACAGTAGTCAAGACAATTTGATATTGGCACAAAAACAGACCCACAGACCAGTGGAACAGAATAGAAAATCCAAACATTAACCCAAACATATGCAGTCAATTAATATTTGATAAAGGAGCCTTGGATATACAATGGGGAGATGACAGCCTCTTCAGCAGCTGGTGTTGGAAAAACTGGACAGCTACATGGAAGAGAATGAAACTGGACTACTGTCTAACCCCATACACAAAGGTAAAATCAAGGTGGATCAAGACCTGAATGTAAGTCATGAAACCATAAAACTCTTAGAGAAAAACATAGGCAAAAATCTCTTGGACACAAACATGAGCGACTTCTTCATGAACATATCTCCCTGGGCAAGGGAAACAAAAGCAAAAATGAACAAGTGGGACTATATCAAGCTGAAAAGCTTCTGTACAGCAAAGGACACTGTCAGTAGAACAAAAAGACATCCTACAGTGTGGGAGAATATATTCATAAATGACGTATCTGATAAGGTGTTGACAACCAAAATATATAAAGAACTCACGCAGCTTAACAAACAAAAAGCAAATAATCCAATTAAGAAATGGGCAGAGGACATGAATAGACACTTCTCTAAAGAAAAAATTCAGATGGCCAATAGGCACACGAAAAGATGCTCCACATTGCTAATCATCAGAGAAATGCAGGTTAAAACCACAATGAGATATCACCTCACACCAGTGAGGATGGGCAACATCCAAAACACAAACAACAACAAATGCTGGCGAGGATGTGGAGAGAAGGGAACCCCCTACACTGCTGGTGGGAATGCAAATTAGTTCAACCTTTGTGGAAAGCAGTATGGAGCTTCCTCAAAAAACTCAAAATAGAAATACCATTTGACCCAGGAATTCCACTCCTAGGAATTTACCCTAAGAATGCAGCAGCCCAGTTTGAAAAAGACATATGCACCCCTATGTTTATCGCAGCACTATTTACAATAGCCAAGAAATGGAAGCAACCTAAGTGTCCATCAGTAGATGAATGGATAAAGAAGAGGTGGTACATATACACAATGGAATATTATTCAGCCACAAGAAGAAAACAAATCCTACCATTTGCAACAACATTGATGGAGCTAGAGGGTATTATGCTCAGTGAAATAAGCCAAGCCGAAAAAGACAAGTATCAAATGATTTCACTCATATGTGGAGTATAAGAACAAAGAAAAAAACTGAAGGAACAAAACACCAGCAGACTCACAGAACCCAAGAACGGACTAATAGTTACCAAAGGGAAAGGAACTGGGGAAGATAGGTGGGAAGGGAGGGATAAGAGGGAAAAAGGGGCATTACGATTAGCAGATGCAATGTTGGGGGAGCATGGGAAGGGCTGTACAACTTAGAGAAGACAAGTAGTCATTCTATATCATCTCACTATGCTGATGGACAGTGACTGTAATGGGGTTCGTCGGGGGGACCTGACGAAGGGGGCCGTTTAATAACCATAATATTGCACATGTAATTGTAGAATAATAAATTATTTAAAAAAAATTTTTAAAAACAGATCAAGCTATATATGCAGGCTTAGGAGAACAATAACCCAACACCTCAAAATCTGTGGGATGCAGTGAAGGCTGTGCTAAGGCGGAAGTATACTGCAATACAGGCCTACCTCAGGAAAGAAGAACAATCCCAGATGAACAGTCTAAACTCAAAATTAATGAAACTAGAAAGTGAAAAAAAATGAGGCCCAGAATCAATAGTAGGAGGTACATATTAAAGATTAGAGCAGAAATAAATAAAATCGAGAAGAATAAAACAGTAGAAAGAAGCAATGAAAGCAGGATCTGGTTCTTTGAGAAAATAAACAAAATAGATAAACCCCAAGCCAGACTTACCAAGAAAAAAAGAGAGTCTACACACATAAAGAGAATCAGAAATGAGAGAGAAAAAATCACTACGGACACCACAGAAATATAAAGAATTATGAGAGAATACTATGAAAAATTATATGCTAATAAACTGGGTATCCTAGAAGAAATGGACAACTTTCTAGAAAAATACAGCCTTCCAAGGCTGACCCAAGATGAAACAGAACATCTGAGCAGACCAATTACCAGCAACAAAATTGAATTGGTAATAAAAATACTACCTAAACAGAAAACCCCTGGATGAGATGGCTTCACTGCTCAATTTTATCAAACGTTTAGTGAAGACCTAATACCCGTTCTCCTTAAAGTTTTCCAAATAGAAGAGGGGGGGGGGAGAACTTCCAAACTCATTCTATAAGGCCAGCATCAAAACCAGGCAAAGATACCACAAAAAAAAAAAGAAAATTACAGACCAATATCCCTGTTGAACATAGATGCAAAAATACTCAACAAAATATTAGCAAATCGATTTAAAAAATATGTCAAAAAGATCATCCATTATGATTAAGTAGGATTTATTCTAGGGATGAAAGGATGGTACAATTTGAAAATTCATCAACATCATACACCATATCAAAAAAAAGGACAAAAACCACATGATCATTGCAATAGATGCTGAAAAAGCATTTGAAAAAATTCAACATCCATTCATGATAAAAGCTCTCAACAAAGTGGGTATAGAGGGCAAGTACCTCAACATAATTAAGGCCATATATGACAAACCCACAGCCAACATCATACTTAACAGCGAGAAGCTGAAAGCTTTTCCTTTAAGATTGGGAACAGGACAAGGATGCCCACTCTCTCCATTTTGATTCAACATAGTACTGGAGGTCCTAGCCACAGCAGCCAGACAACACAAAGAAATAAAAGGCATCCATATTGGCAAGGAAGAAGTTAAACTGTCCCTGTTTGCAGATGACATGATATTGTACATAAAAATCCCTAAAGAATCCACTCCAAAACTACTAGATCTAATATCTGAATTCAGCAAAGTTGTGGGATACAAAATTAATACACAGAAACCTGTTGCATTCCTATACACTAACAATGAACTAGCAGAAAGAGAAATCAGGAAAACAATTCCATTCACTGTTGCATCAAAAAGAATAAAATACCTAGGAATAAACCTAACCAAGGAAGTGAAAGACCTATACTCTGTAAACTACCAGACACTCATGAGAGAAATTAAAGAAGATATCAATAAATGGAAACGCATCCTGTGCTCATGGATAGGAAGAATTAATATTGTTAAAATGGCCATACTGCCTAAAGCAATCTACAGATTCAGTGCAATCCCTATCAAAATACCAATGGCACTCCTCAACAAACTAGAAAAAGTTGTTCTAAAATTCATATGGAACCACAAAAGACCCCGAAGAGCCAAAGCTATCCTGAGAAGGAAGAATAAAGCAGGGGGGATTATGCTCCTTGACTTCAAGTGCAACTACAAAGCCACAGTAATAAAGACAATTTGGTACTGGCACAAGAACAGACCCATAGACCAATGGAACAGAATAGAGAGCCCAGATATAAACCCAACCATATATGGTCAATTAATATACGATAAAGGAGC